>CAJQUW010003626.1:0-66588 GCA_907163375.1 Prostheceraeus crozeri
TTGTAGTGATCATGTGTATCAACATTGTAACTGTGTAAACGTATTTTTGATGTCGTTAAATTCACTCTCCTTTCAAGTTTCTGTAGTGATGATTATCTCATTTTCTCTGGTTTTGGTGACTCATAAATCACTGGTAAAAGATGTACATTTTAGAGAGACATCGCTCTCGCGTCGCAATGTATTTCCTTCTCGCCAAAACATTTCTTTGTGGCGAGCGGCCTATGATATTGAATCTTGTTTGCTTCCAAAGGCTTGTGCACGTTCGCGCGCGCGATTATAAAAAAGTAATCCGCGAGCAAAAGACACACACCACGCGCTCGCATCCGATCTTAGATATTATACGGCTGATTACAATTTGGCTGATTTTCAGTACTTTAGATTGGGTGCTAAGATATTACGAACGAAGTAACGAACCGTGCAAAGATAGACGATAACTCTATAAAGATAAGACAGAACATTACATTGGTGAGCCCGACTCCGAACATATGGATCCTGCTACCGCCGGGGCAACCACTAACGCAGTCAGAGTTAAAGCTCCGATCTTCCTACCTTCAAATCCATCGGCATGGTTCGTTATCCTTGAGGCTCTGTTCGCCTTAGCCAACATAACTGTGTCTTCCACGAAGTTTTTCCATGCATTGAGCGCCCTGCCAGTCGAAGTTGTCGGTCAATGCTCGTCCTGTGACATTTCTTCGAAAGACTATGACACACTTAAAGCCACAATCTTGGCCTTACACGAAGCTTCGAAACCTGAAATTTTCGACAAATTCCTACGTGAGAAACCGTTGACCGGCAAGCCTTCCCACTACCTATCGGAAATGCAAGTACTCGCATCCAAAGCCGGCGTCGCAGACGACCTACTCCGCCACAAGTTCCAGCAAGCCCTTCCACCCAACATCGCTCCAATTATTGCAACTCAGAAGTCAACACCACTGGCAGATTTGGGTAAGTTGGCTGACGAATTGTGTAGCTTTAGTATGAACAGCAATACGGCCATTGTTAACCGGGTTCATAGCCAGAGGGAATTTCATACCTCCTCTCAGGTCGGCAAAGACCTCCTCCCTTTTTCTAAGGATCAGCGCCCTAAAGTCTGCCGAGCTCACATATTTTTTGCTGATAAAGCCCGCACTTGTCGTAGTTGGTGCAGATGGCCCAACTAATCTAACTGTAACGTTACCCGTTCTGCTAGAAATACTCCTAGATCCTCTCCTCGTTCTTCGAGAGATAGTTCTCCCGCCCAGTCAAACTAGATAGGGCGGCTGTCTGTGCGGCAAACAGCCCAGCCCCTACTAAGTGTTTTTCCGCCGCTTTCATTATCGGTAGTAGAACTATAAATTTTTTGATAGACAGTGAAGCTGCCGTGTCCGTTTTACCTGTTTCACATGTGCGACTTTTTAACCTTACGGTTCACCCGTCTCATTTGTCCCTCAACTCGGTTGACGGCACTCCATTACAGGTGCACGGCGAGTGCTTTATTAACATTCAGTCCAAGAAGCTTAGACGTTCCTTCCATTGGATTTTTATAATCGCTAACGTTCGTGAACCCCTTTTAGGCGCGGATTTTTTATATCATTTTTCATTGTTAGTTGATTGCCGTAATACGCGTCTCATTGACAGTACAACTAACTTATTTTCTGTCTGTTCGATTTCTAACGAGAATAGTCCTTCCCTGTCACTAGTATCGCCTATAGTAAATGCACCCCGTATTTCACATTTACTAAAACAGTTTTCCTCCTTATATGACAACTCAACCCGTACTGATTTACAACCCGTTATTAAGACTCAGCATGTCATAGAAACTACTACTGACCTACCTGTCTTCGCGAAAGCTAGACCGCTAAACGGCGAAAAGTTCGCCGCCGCTAAGTCTGAATTCGACTGCCTTTTGCAGCAGGGAATTATTCGCCCCTCCAAAAGCCCGTGGGCATCACCGCTACATCTTGTAGCCAAAGCCGACGGCTCTTGGAGACCGTGTGGCGATTTCCGCCGTCTGAATTCCATAACTAGACCAGACAGATATCCGATTCCCCATATAAACTCGTTGAAGGCTAAACTATTCGGTAGTTCTGTTTTCTCAAAACTAGACCTAGTTAGGGCCTATCACCAAATTCCGATGTCATCCAAAGACATTGAAAAGACAGCCATTATAACCCCTTTTGGGTTATACGAGTATTTGTATATGCCATTTGGTCTGCGTAACGCAGCGCAAACGTTTCAACGAATGATTGATTCTACTTTCCGTGAAATGCCTTTCGTATTTGCCTATCTTGACGATATACTTGTATTTTCTCGTACTGAAGATGAACACATTGCCCATCTCTCTCAGGTCTTCCAGAAACTCGGTGAATCAGGTCTAAAAATTTCTGCAAATATATGCGAATTCATGACCAACGAAATCGAATTCCTTGGCCACCGCATTAGCAAAGATGGTACCCAACCTAAACCACAAAAAGTGCAGGCTATCCTGGACTTTACCAAGCCCGTCGATTATGCTTCTCTCCGCAGATTTATGGGCATGATCGGTTATTACCGATATTTTATTCCCTATTTCTCAGCTATTTGTCATCCACTTTATACCTTGCTTGGTTCAACTAACCAACGTAACCACAAACTTAATTGGAACCCGAAAGCAGAAGATGCTTTTCGTAAAATAAAAGAAGCCTTATCTGAAAGCGAAACATTATATCACCCTGACCCTGATACTACTGATTTCACATTAGTCACAGATGCTTCGAGTACCGCTGTTGGTGGCGCACTCCATCAAACTGTGAATAATGAAACGAGGCCTATCTCATTTTATTCTAAAAAACTCACAAAACCTCAGACATCCTATTCCGCTTTTGACAATGTTTTTTCAATGTCTTTTTTTCAATGTTTGCATTTCTTCAGGACAATTTCCATCGACTATGAAACGGGGTCTTTGGTCGCCTGTTTGTAAAGGTGGCAATCGATGTGATGTTAATCGATATCGACCCGTGACCGTTCTGAATCAGTTTTCAAAAGTATTTGAATCTATTTTGACATTGCAACTGTCTCGCTTCATTATTCCAAAATTATCACCATACCAATTTGCCTACAAACGTAATCACAGTACTGAGAGTGCCCTTGTGTTTATGACTGAGTCGTGGAAGCTTAGCATCGACAAAAAGAAAACAGTTGCTGTTATTGCGCTAGATCTGAGTGCAGCTTTTGACAGTATATCTCACGAATTGCTTCTACAAAAGCTTAAAGCCTATGGATTACAAAGCACTGCATTAAGTATCATGAGATCATATCTGAGTGGCAGAGAGAACTATGTGAGAATGAATGGACAAAAGTTTGACAAATGTTACAGCATGACAAAAGGAATTCCCCAGGGTTCTCAGCTAGGACCGTTATTATGGAACATTTATCTAAATGATCTCATCATTTTGATTCAATCATTGGGTGTAAATATCTCTATATATGCAGATGACATCACGATGTGGATAGCAGATGATAGTCTTTCTCGTGTTCAGAAACTAGCAACTCAGACATTAGATGTAACTTGGCGATGGCTAGACAAAAACTGCATGAAAATGAACAACGAGAAATGTCAATGTGTCGCATGGGGTGATCACTCGGAAGATCTACGTTTCAAAGTTAAGGGCGAGACTCTTGAACAGTCGAGTGAGCTCCGATTGCTTGGTGTCACGATCGACAAGTCCTTTACTTTTGAGGATCATGTCAAAACTATTACTCGCAAAGTTGCATGGAAGCTAAACGGCATAAATCGTGTAAAGAAATTTATTAACAAGAAAGTTAGGTGGCGTTTAATTCAAACTTTCGTAAAGCCTCATTTCGACTATGTTTCACCGCTTCTGTTATTTGCATCACCATCTGCACAGCGTAAGCTTGACATGATGTATGCGAGGTGCCTTCGACACAGCATGATGGATTACACATCTCCTATAGAGTCATTGCAAGTATCCTTGAATGCATGCAGTCTGCTTGAGTGCTGGTATTTGACTCTACACCGACTCATGAAATCAATTCAAAACTCCTGGACTGTTTATAAGAATGAGGAACATAAGGAACATAAGCTAATTACCACTAGTATGGAAGAGCCAGGTATTGCTCCTATTCCTCTCATGCACATTTTCTGTCCTGCTCCAGATAAGTCTCACAGAAGCGTCTTCGAACAGCCCAAATATAGAACTGTCAAGTATGGGAAAAATTCTATCCGCTATTTTGGTGCCAGCTTCTGGAACAGAATTCCATCGGATGCTAGAGTTCGTCATCACAAATCGGCAAGTGCTTTGGAAGCCATTCGAAAGTACATAAGGCAGACAAGTGGAGTGGCACAGTGAAGGACTACGAACTCGTTCATTTTGTTTTATTTTCCTTTAATTTTCTATGTTATTTATGAATGATGTTATGATGTTAATGTATTTAGTCACATGCATGAATTTGCCGTGAATATAGTATTCTCTCTCTCTCTCTCTCTCTCTCTCTCTCTCTCTCTCTCTCTCTCTCTCTCTCTCTCTCTCTCTCTCTCTCTCTCTCTCTCTTTGACCGTGAGTTACTTGCCGCTTATCAATCTGTTTTACATTTTAGACATTTGATAGAAGGTAAACAAGTGCACTTACTAGTTGACCACAAACCGCTTGTGTCAGCATTTTATTCTC
This sequence comes from Prostheceraeus crozeri, assembly GCA_907163375.1. Taxonomy (NCBI): domain Eukaryota; kingdom Metazoa; phylum Platyhelminthes; order Polycladida; family Euryleptidae; genus Prostheceraeus; species Prostheceraeus crozeri. The sequence continues at coordinate 4,647 of CAJQUW010003626.1, forward strand.
CTAATGAAGCAAAGTCTGATAGACAGAGACGACAGCTGCTTCTTATTTCAGAATTTGTCTCCTCCATGACACATATTCGAGGAAAAGACAATATAGTAGCTGACGCTTTGTCTAGAAGCTTAAACTCTGTTTCAATTGACCATCCCGTTCTAAACGAAATAGCCAACGCCCAAAATAACTGTGATGATGTTCAAAAATTCAAGGACAAACTTCATGTTTTTCGCCTATTTGACAACACTCCTATTTTCTGTAATACTGATTTATCGACACCTCGTCCATTCGTTCCTCCCACTTATCGCTCAGCAGTATTCAATGCGTTGCATAATTTGTCTCATCCAGGAGTTAAGTCTTCAATTTCCCTTATCTCATCTCGTTATTTCTGGCCCGATATGCGCCGCGACATTAAATCATTGGTCAAGCATTGTAGTAATTGTCAAGCGGCGAAAGTAACTCGACACCATCGGCCAATCTATCAGCAGTCTAATTATCCGAATGTCGATAGATTTCAAACCGTCCACGTCGACATTGTCGGTCCCTTACCCCCATCACATACTATAGATTCGCCCTTTACGTCTCCTGCCCGTTATCTCGTAACATTCATTGACCGTGCCACCCGTTGGTTCGAATGCTGTCCCGTAGCTGACATAACTGCAGAAACAGTGGCACGTGCATTCCTGGCATCGTGGGTCAGTAGATTTGGCGTCCCATTGTTCTTAGTTACGGACCAAGGCCGCCAATTCGAAAGTACACTTTTTGCCGAACTATCGAAGGTTATCGGTTTTCACCGCCTCTGTACATCACCCTACCATCCCCAAAGCAACGGAATGCTGGAACGGTTCCACCGTACCCTTAAAAGCGCCCTAATCGCCAGGAAGCAGGAATGGTTAATATGCTTACCTGTAGTCGAATTATCCCTGCGTTCTATTCCTAACGACAGTGGTTTCTCGCTTTTCACCGTGGTCACCGGTTCTCCCATTCTCGCTCCCCACATGTGCTTTAACAACGTAAGACAGGACACGGACGCTCATTCTGACTTCATTAAAAAATTCGCAACTTGTGTAGAATCTACTGATTTTTCCTCCCTCGCTCTCGGTAGACATCATGCTCATAACAAAAACCCCACCGAGTTCAACATAAAAGTAGACGATTTTGTTTGGGTGCGAGTCGATAGGGTTAGGCGTCCACTTGAAGCTCCTTATGAAGGACCTTTCCCAGTGTTAGACGTAGGCCCTAGTACGGTCAAGGTGAAGTATCCGTCTGGCAGAACCTCAGTTATTTCGAAAGAAAGGTTAAAACCGGCTAACATTGTTGTTCCTACTAAATCTAATTTTCACAGGCCAACTCATTCCAGAAACACGCCTACTGGTGCGACCTCTGCTACAGATGAATCACCTCCTGATCCAGATCAACCTAGTCCTACGAAATGCAGTTCAAAGTATGCGAAGCAAAGCCCGAATCCGCAAAATACCAGCAGCCCGGAGCCTCCCACTGTGGACAAGTCAACTCTCAAGCGATCTACAAACTGTCCTCGTAACAAGAAGAAAGTGACATTCCACATCCCACCTTATTCACTCCGATCGCAGACAAGCAGAATACTTGACAGCTAAAACTTTCCGCTGACTCCATCACTTGCATGGGGCTACTGTAGTGATCATGTGTATCAACATTGTAACTGTGTAAACGTATTTTTGATGTCGTTAAATTCACTCTCCTTTCAAGTTTCTGTAGTGATGATTATCTCATTTTCTCTGGTTTTGGTGACTCATAAATCACTGGTAAAAGATGTACATTTTAGAGAGACATCGCTCTCGCGTCGCAATGTATTTCCTTCTCGCCAAAACATTTCTTTGTGGCGAGCGGCCTATGATATTGAATCTTGTTTGCTTCCAAAGGCTTGTGCACGTTCGCGCGCGCGATTATAAAAAAGTAATCCGCGAGCAAAAGACACACACCACGCGCTCGCATCCGATCTTAGATATTATACGGCTGATTACAATTTGGCTGATTTTCAGTACTTTAGATTGGGTGCTAAGATATTACGAACGAAGTAACGAACCGTGCAAAGATAGACGATAACTCTATAAAGATAAGACAGAACATTACAATGTAATAAGCTCATTTTTTGAAACAAATACTTTGAGCTTCCTTAAAACATACAATATTTGATAAGCTCTTTTACAAAGTTCATCGACATGAATGCTCCATGCTAAGTTAGGAGTGTACACAATACCCAATATTTTCAACTTTGGAACCATAGAGGTCGAAAATTGAGACTGATTTTGTTTCTTTTTGTTGAACACCATGCACTTAGTCTTCGAAGTATTAAGTGTCAAACCATTCGAAGAACAGCAAGAGTAAATAATGCTTATTTCTGACTCGATAACTTCGTCTATATTTGATGTTTTCGTAACGGGAGCCAGGCACATGATATCGTCACCAAACTTTACTAGTAAATCTTCACGATAGTGACTCTTCAAAGTAAGCATGCGGGATGCAAAGAGGAAGGGCCCTATGACTGACCCTTGCGGCACCCCTGATACAGCATATTGAGGTTTAAGTAAGTAAGCAAGCGTTTATTCAAATATTGAAAATCGTAAAATTACAGAAAGAGACACAGAAAATAATAGCAAAAATACTGTCATTGAATCAATAACACATCTTGGAAGATACATGCATGTATGAATTGACTACACAAACTAGGAATTTACGTAATAATTCAGCTGGAATATTCATTTAAAAGGACACACATCCAAGAAATGAATGAGTGGAGTCTACGTGATGTCTTCACACTAGGGATGCATAAATGATCAGTACAGGGCAAACGAAGAGGAATCAACGGATGCAGTGGATGTTCGTCATGAAATTCACAAATGTTAAAAAAGTTGGTAGCACGTGTTCTTATAACATTGGCAAGAAGAGGTAAATTACCACAATCACATGATTTGCCACAAATAGTTCTGTGGGTACGATTTTGAAATCGTTGAAGTTTGGCTTCATTACAACTTGGTACAAAAATAAATTAAGGGGTACAGTAAAGTAGTAGACTAGTAATTAAGGAATGATGCACAGTGATAAGTTGTTTCACGGGAATAACAGGTTTTAGCATTCTTACAACATACATGCGTTGAGCGGCAACTTTCAAAATCTTATTGAAATGCGCATTCCAGGTTAAATTACAAGTCCAGTGAACACCTACGATCTTAACAGCATCGACAGACTATATGCAATCATACGCAGCGGGAAAAGGCTCGCCACGATGAAAAATCATCTGCACAGATTTATCCAAATTTAAAGACATTTCATGTTCCAAAATTCAATTATAGATAATTATGAGACAAATTATTATGATCATTTTCAGTAGACAGGCACTCTACAAGGGTTATATCGTCAGCATAGACAATTAAGGATTCATCGGACGAAACACTGAGTGACTCCATAAAGGCCGCGAACAACGAAGGCCCAAGCATATAGTCCGGCAGCCAGAACTAGTTTCTGCAGGGAACGCAGCCGAAAGTGAGACTTTCACAGAATGATATGCACCCTATGCCTACTACGAATCGGCACGCCTGCCGAGTTCTAGTGAGTTCCTCTTCTTGTCAGACAGGATCAAAGAAAAACTCATGTAAATCCAATGGGACGCAGATTGCAGTTTTTGGCTAAAATGAAAGTTTGTATGTTTTCTCTGATTAAACGAAAAGTACTACTAAGCCCAGAGTCATAATTTTTGGCATGGAATGTCTTCAGGTCATTTCCTATGATGTGAATGTGCTTTTATCATGCATCTGATCGGCGATGTATGTGAGAATGTGGTTGAATGTGAATAAATTTGCTAAAAATGTTTGTATTTGCCGACATTAAGAGGCTCGCCAAATCTAAATGTGTTTAGCTTTATAGACAAGTGTGCATGAACATGAAAGGAAATGACCTGAAGACATTCCATGCCAAAAATTATGACTCTAGTATTAGTAATTTTTGTTAAATCAGAGAAAACATACAAACTTTCATTTTAGCCAAAAACGACAATCTGCGTCCTATTGGATTTACATGTGTTTTTCTTTCATCCTGTCTGACAGAAAGAAGAACTCACTAGAACTCGGCAGACGTACAGATTCGTAGTAGACATAGGATGTACATAATTCTGTGAAAGTCTCACTTTCGGCCTCGTTCCCTGCAGAAACTCGTTCTGGCTGCCGGGCTAATAGAACCCTTGGGTATGCCAGAAGGTACAAATAAACTTGGTCCATTGGAACCATTTAACTTTAGCCTCTGGGATCTGTCACACAAATAGCTTTTTAACCACAAAAGGAAACCGCGATTAATATGATTGTCCAGAAGGTGATTTAATAGACAATTGTGAACCAATTTGTCAAACGCTTTCGTGAAATCAAGGCAAGTCGACCTCACAGCTCTGGTATCGTTCATGTCAAGATATGAAGTGACAGCATCGTGAATGTTTATCAAAACACTGGTTGTTGAACCAAATTTACGAAATGCGTGCTGTGCTACGTATCACTGTCAGACAGTGTAACGTAGATGGACGGAATAAAAGTCATGGCGGTGTGCAAAATATGGTAGAACATATCACACATATCATCTACCGAGACATTATCTGTAACACATGAAAAATCCGTAATCGAAAGAAGGAAAAGAAAATCCTCAATATTTGATTTCCTGAAGTCCCACACTTTGACAATACGCTTCGTGTTAATAGCAGTTGATTCACCAAATAAAACGATAGTGTTGTGATCTGAAGAACCCAATGGAGGACCGATAGACGCATCACCATAAAAACGCTCTCTCAACAACTAATATATATTGTTCGCTTGAACGGTAGCAGAATCAGATCTGTATTTTATCAACGTCACTGATCTCCTAATCGATGAAAATCTAATTCTAAGTAGTACTGCACATATTTTCCCCACGAGATGTTTGACTGCAGATTATACGACGACTTTAAAGCACACAACGGGTGCCTTTTGTTGTGTCAAGCACTCCTGTTGAAGTGCAGCTCATCTCTTGATATTTCACTATATGCTTCGAATGTCTGAAAACATCCGAAGCTGAGGTCTGTTTGCTTCCACTTTCCATATGTAAAGAAGCCATGACCCAAACGCTTGGTTCATAATTGCATTGGTTCATAGCAGTCATAATTGGCGTAGGTTACGCTCCTTCGCGTGCATTGGATAAATATTATTCCCGCTCGGGCAATTATTCCAGGAGCTACTGACACTCTCTTCTTCGCTGTAAGTTGAAGTGAGTCACATGATTCAGTATTTGATGTCTGAGGGACTCTACAAAATGAGTAAATTCATGTTTTGACTTTAATTTGGCGATTTTACTCATTTTGTAGAGACTCTCAGATATCAAATACTGAATCATGTGACTCACTTCAACTTTTATATCGAAGTTGGTGCTCTGAACATGCTTCAAATTTCATGGCATTCTGATAAATAGTTTCTTTTCTGCAAAAGAAAGTGTTCGAATATTGCCAAGTGTTTCACAATCCATAGATATTTCTTAAATTTTTACCACTGAATTCCAATGGTAATCCTCCAACCTTACCTATAACCGAAAGTAACTGGCTGTGACACTCATTAATTTGACTTTTGTATTCAGCGTCCCACGATCTACAAATCCATGCGAATAAGCCCTTTATGCGCGAATAACTGTTTAAAAAGGCAGCCCAAAGTTGTTACATTTTCTTATAAAGAATCTCGGCAATTAGTCGGCTATTTAAGTTCTAGTGCCACTGTGAAAAGGGTGGAATTTCGTAAAAAAAAATATTTGTATAGTTGACTTTAAATGCAGAATTGTTAATAGGTTCATTTTCGAAAATGATCGTGTAGTCAAAACTCCGTCATTTCTCCGTTTACAGGCAAAATGCAGCATTATCAACTACTCAATCTTTATCGGTACATGTGACTACAATTTGTAGTCAATATGTCATCGTCGAATTACTGCAATATTTTCTATTGCATGCTCTCCCGTTATCAAGTCAAATGCATTGCAGCATTATCAACTACTCAATCACTATCGGTACATGTGACTACAATTTGTAGTCAATTTGTCATCGTCGAATTACTGCAATATTTTCTATTGCATGCTCTCCCGTCATCAAGTCAAATGCATTGTAGCATTTCATACTATGCCAAAAAAACTCAGATATTTTGAATAGCAGCATAGAATGTAAAAAAATCGGTCCATAAGCCCATATACCTGTAAAATGAGTAATTAAAAGCATCAATCTGGCATTTATTAATCCCTGCACTTTTAATTAGTATGTTTTACATCTCCGCCGCGGCAGAATCGAGCAATTTTTTGCAATTTTTGCTATTCATGTTAATGTTTTGCTGGGATCATATGTCAAAATTACAGCGACTAATGCAATCTAAATTTTAAGGAAAATTTCTTTAACGTTTGGCCCTGGAATGTTAGCAAATAATATCTATCTTACATGTTCATTCTTGGTCAATATTTCACATGTGCTGTAGCAACAAATATTGCCATGTCATGCAATGCATTCTTGGCTAATACCGCACATGTGAATTCATAAAATGAATTACTCTCAATTGAAGCCCCTTCCCAGTCAACCCGTACACGTGTAATACACGTTCATTTTTGGTGTAATTGAAAATACATCACTTTAACACGTGTAATACACGTGCAATCTTTGTATATGAATACACGTGTATAAATACACCACTTTTACACGTGTAATACGCGTGTTATTACTGAGGACTTGGCGCGAAGGTCAATTTTAGAATTTCAAGTTTAGACTAATGCTAAGGTCTGTGGAACTCAGGTCAAGTCAGTTATATTCTACTGCAGCTATACACAAAGTGGCAACAACAAGACACTCCTTGATAACTATTGTTGCCACATAAATTAACTGACTACATGATCTTCATTTTTGTAGAAATTCCTTCTCTGAAGCAATTAAATTCATTTAATTTTTTCATCAACTTATCCGAACAAAGCTTCGCTGATGTGTTAATTAACCTTCTTTAAAAGTAAGCAAAATATTTGATAGTCCATGGGATCATCCAAAAATTCAAAATATATTTGAATTTTGTTCACATGCTGGAGTCCCTTTAATTCATATCCTGTCGGCATTTGTCGCTGTGAAGATTTAGGCTGTAAAAATCTTCTTTAAATGGAAAATGCATACAGCAATGTCAAATTTTCATGTCCTTTATTTGAAAGTATGTTACTTTATATTCACTCAGGTTTACAAATCATCTGTTTCAAAAGCATGCATTGACTTCTATGGTTAACATGACTGTGATTGAATTTGCATACCTAATTATGGTGCTGTTCGATTTCTTTGTCACCTTTATTAGCTGCTGACGATTTCTTTGATCATGCATGGAAGTCCATGATCTAAGTTAGTTTGGAAACTTAGCTGCACAGGTAGGAACACAGCATAATGTTCTGAATTCAAATTTGAACCGCTCCGCTTCAATGCGATATGCCTGGCGCAATGAAAATTGATTTAATGGAATAATTGAAATCAAGATCAAGTCAATTTGATGATAAATTGGAACATTTGGAAAATGGGACTTGCTCACATTTTGTGACAAATTGCCATCATATTGGTCTACCTGTGATGAAGTGCGGTGAGCTTTGCATTTTGTCTCTTTGAATATGCATGCAAATCAGGGTTGGCTTTTTGACGGCTAAAACTGGTTCTTGCCACTAAGTGGTAAAAACCGGCAAAAACTGGTAAAAACCGGCTAAAAATAAAATTCCGAAAAATCAGTCTATTTCTTCAAGAAATGATCGACAGCAAGTTGGGGTTTAAGTATTACGGTGCATGTGGGTTTGCAGTTTGCAACTCTTATCTTCCAAAACATGACATTCATTCTGTCATGGAACCACACAGGTTTTTATAACGAACGACAAACGATGTTGTCTTTCTTTACGATTGCTCTGCCCTTTTCTTGTGATTTAAGAACAAATGTAGACTTCAGCGCCATTTTGGCTCTTTGGTTCATGTAACAGAAGTTGTTAGATACTCGCAGAATTATCATCAAATGAATGAAAAAATGAAAATAAATATATGAATGAAAGTGGTTTATACATAGAACTAAATTAAGCAAACCACTTCATGTGGACGAGCTTCAATAATCCCACTGTCATTCTGTATTGAGTGTTCAGCAAGAATGCATAGTGTATTTTAATAGTAGCTTAGGTTTCATCAGATCTAGATTCGAACCCAGGTCTCATGAACGCACAGAAAACACTCTATCAAAAAGTCTCTGCTCCGGAAAATCTCACCTCCCAAATCAAGCAATGTGCAACAGTCACTTAGAATGCATTTCACCTTTATTAGAAATAATGCTAGAAATAATACTAATGCTTGTCACTGTAGCAGGAAATCATGATTTGTAAGAGCAAATAATAATTAAATAATATAGTTCGCACCAGCAATCTTGATAAAGTGAGGCATAATGTATATCTGAGCAGCCTCAGTTATAATATCAACAAAAGAACATGTCCAGTAAACTGTAAAATTGATCTTGCTAATAGAATCTGAGAGCGACAAACAAGTTTGACATTATTGTGATATACAAGTTTTGTCTAAAGTTCTTGAAATTTCCATATTTTGAGCTCAAATCAAAACTTTACTTTCGGTTTTAAATTCATTTAACATAACCTTATCCGCTAAATATGTGAGGGCAAATTACCATGACATGAAAAATGTTGAAGGGCAAAATTTTTAATCTAGTCCTTCTAGAAGTGCAGGGTAAATTTCATAGTAATATTCGTGTAATCACAATGGGTATGGGACATTTGCCACAGATTTAGAAGATAAGCTATTCTATGCATAGAAGTGGATAATAGTGCACTAGAATGGAAGTTTGATATCTTGCCTATGTGCAATGATGGTACATGGAAAAATCTATGGTTTGTAGATCAGATTCAATCTAAAACATTGTATCATAGTGAAACTGTTTGCCAAGTTGGTTGTGGAAATTGCTGACAGCAAATTGCAAGATTTTCATGAAGAGAACTTTAAGTGAGATGGTGTCATTGTTTCATGTGAATTAGCCTACTTTTCAATGGATTAATATACTGCGTCTAACTGTACCAGTCATTGACAACTATCATCCAATTTTTCAATGCTGGAATGCGAATCAAAAATTGGTTCAGAGTCATTATTGAAAATGGTTGATGCACTGGCTGTAAGAATATCTCAAGAATTCAAAGATAAAAAATTCCAATTATTGGATAATTTCTCCTTCTAGCGGTTAAGAAACCTAGCAGTTTTCTGGAATAAACACATCGGTAGCTTCTTTACCGACAGTCATTTATCAGATACATGAAATGTCGCTGGAACTTTCAATTAATCACTAAATGACATATGTAATATAATGTGATGATATTTTGGAGGCTCATTCGAAAGCATGCAAAGGTTTTGAAAACTGTTCAAATACAGTCCGTTTCATAAAAAGTGGATCATCCTAAAATTTGACTAAATAAAACATAAGTATGATACAAAAAGCATTTTTCATGTTATTTCATGTCCCTAATATATTTAAATGTCCTTATATAATCTGATAAGCTATGATACAGTAACGGTTCTTAAGAAGCTAATATTTTGTGGCCCTAGCCTTATTGCCAATGACATAACCAATTCGTCTAGGCATTTATTCGATGATATCGTTGATTTTTGACTGATCTAACTTTCTCCACTCTCTTTTTAACAGTGACGTAAGTTGTGATACGCCATCTGTAGGTAGCAGTGAACGACGAACGTTACGTTTTAGAATACTCCATACATTTTCTATGGGATTTAGATCAGGAGAACGAGCTGGCCAAGATAATGTCCTAAGCTCTAATTGAGACTTGCATAAGTTGACTCTACTACTCCTGTGACACGTAGCATTATCATCCATAAATAACCAAGTCGATGGATCACCAAGTTGATCTGTCATTTGGCCAATGTTCATTCGTAAAACATTCACATTGCGTTCAGAATTCATGGTTCCTTGCCGTATGTGAAGTTCAAAGCGGCCATTGGTCCAAATGCCAGCTGACACTTTGCCTTTTGTGAATGCGATCTCGTTATTGTTCATTTGTGCTTTGTATTGTTTTCAACCGGTGAGAGATAGATTTCTAGCTGAAAGCAATCAGGAGTGCTGCCAACACCACCGCAACGAAGTCAGGAAGCTATGAAACATGAAGTCCAGTTAATCACATGTAGCAGTTACATTATTGTTGATGAATAATGGTGCTATACTGGCTCTGATTGACCGATTTTCTTTATTTTTGTTTTGCTTGATAGCTTTTGGCTTGTAGAACAACAAATTACATTTTGTGTAACCTTGCTGAATGAAGATCAAATTATCTACTACTTTTTCATCTATAACAGGAAAACAACTCAATATTCACGCTTGAAATTTCCAACAATGATATTACAGATTGTTTCATAAAAAATGGATCACCCTTAAACATCGCCTTAACTTCAATTTTGTCTAACTCCGCCAAACTTGAACGAATTTCTCTGAAATTTGGAAGATATGTCAGTTGTGCTTACTAATATCATTGTTGGAAATTTCAAGCATGAATATTGAGTTGTTTTCCTGTTATAGATAAAAAAGTAGTAGATAATTTGATCTTCATTTAGCAATGTTACACAAAATCATACCTCACTCTTATAAATTGCTGCATTTGTAGACCCTCAAAACATCTATGGAGATCTCAAACTGCTGTGAAAACTTTGCCAGTTGTCTGTTTTTAGTGTTAATGAAAACTTTCATTTTGAACATTGATTTATGCTGCATTGTTCATGTAGGCCAACCAGTCACATTTTCTGTTCTTCTAGTGAATAATGAATTTCACTCACTATGCACCATTGTGGACATGTCCAAAATAATTTTTCATCTGACAGTAAAAAAATTATTATGGGAATTTCTGCACCTTCCGAGACTTGAGGAGGGTCGAGAAAAGTCTCGCTTTTGATTCCTGTGAAATCCAATAGAAACAACCGTCTCGACAACTTTTACACGTAATATTGATAATATTTGATATAAGAGGCATGATCCTAATCACATACACTGTAAACTGTAGACAACCAGAAATCAGACAAAATAACAGCCAAAATGATCAGACAATTGCAGCAGACAGCATCAGACAATCAACAGCAAAAAGTGGCTGTTCAGAACAGACAAGATGCGACAATCACCACACAAAATATCAGCCTGTCTATTTTTCTAGAAATATTGACACTGGAACGATTTGACACTAGCTACTTACATTATATATCTGGACACTCTGTTCTATTATTGTCCAACTCACTCACACAAGCATTCTTACATGCAGATTATGAACTACTCTGATATCTTCCAAGATGTCTATCGTTCTGTCGCTGCCAACTTTCGGGAAATATATATACATTTGAAAGTTGTAAAGAACATTATAAAAACAGAATTAACAGATGGCATCAACATGTCAAATATTCAGACCGATTATTCCAATGTCTTCAAGTATTTCAAAAGAAACCTACTTATTTAAACATTGGATATTCCTACAATCGAAAATTATCAAGGATACCATCCAATTTTGATAAAAGTGTATATATCAGTCATAAGTAGTATGATATGCAGTAAACGTAATAATACAAATTAGTCCGTGCGATGAGACACAAATTGTCTGATAAGCGGCTGTTTACAGTTTACAGTGTACTCGTAGAATAGATTAGTTTTCGGAAAATAACTTTTCTACAGGATGTACAACATTTCTTACTTCACTCACAACTCCATTACTGATAATCAAATCATAACACTGTTGATGTCACAAACATATGTATTATGTGAATCACACTTTCATATGAGAAGAATCATCGCTCTCATGGATGATCGAGGCATCTTCTTCATCAAGGCATCGTTGCTGATATCTCATCGTATTGTTGTGATGTATAATAAGGGAAAGAAGGCATGCAGTTCATTGAAGAGCGATTTGACTTCAAAAACAATTCATCGTCAATGGTTCCAACACAATATGCTATTGTGCAAGCTGCAGATGACTGAACAATGGCCACAAATGATGCATGATACAGGCCGGAGCGAATACAATCATGACACTAGCCCCCCAGCCCGACTAAAGTCGAAAACGGCGGTCAAAGGGCTATGCATACAGGTGATAGTAATCAACTCAGGTAAGTGTGCAATATGTACACATAATTGTGATTGAAATCCTGCAATCTGCATCACAGAGAATAAAGCAAATCACATTTCTCAAATTTTGCACTGATGAATTTCTTGTGAAATGTGTGTTATTTGATTTTAATAAATTTGTGCTATTTTAATATTTTTTCCCAACTTCGAGGATTCATGAAAAAGAATATCAAAATATTCCACAGTCCACCTGATACAACCACAGCCAGTGATTCACCATCGCTGAGACCTATCTCATATTGAACGCTTCTGAGACTAAGAGGTATCATAAGAGCTGTATTAACAGCAATAAGAAATATTTGCTTTATTACAAGCTTCAAGACTTTTGCCTCCCTTGATTTGTTCACTTTGATGTCTCTGAATTGGAAAAGTGCTCTAACTGCCAGACAAGCTATGCCAAAATTCAGAAGAAAAATAACAATCATGATCAAAGCTGAAGTGATCAATGCGAAAGAAATATAATCTGATGATATGACAGCTAGAATATGGCAGTTGTCTGTGGGTACATTAATGGGTCGTCCATACCACACTGCTGGAAAACATAAGAAGCAAAGGAACGAAATGAATAATGCACCTAGATTGCACTTCCTAAGCCTAGAATCGGTAACAAATAATCTGTGTTTAAGAGGAAATGAGATAGCTATGAAGCAGTCAACCGAAAGACTCAAAACAGACAACTGCATTACATTTGATCCAAATGCCATTAAGGAAAACGATAAGACGCAAAATAATTTTACAACTGGAAAGATCATTCGATAAAGTATTAGATACAATGCTGCTAAGGTCATAATTGAATTTGAAATGGACAAATACAGAGTTTGCTTAAAAATTCGTTCCCGATGTAATTTCTTGGAAAACATTAAGACAATACATACAAAGTTGGATGACAAAGTTAAACCGCACGATACAAGGAGGAGACGATTGCTTGGAAGCGGTCCACGGCATATCTTCGTAGTCGGTGTGAAACCAAAATTGAAGTAAACTGTTTCGTAGAGTCCACATTGGTAGTACAAGCTGAAATAATCTTGGTTGAGCTGATCGTACACTAAAAAAAGAGAATATCAGAGAATAAAATATCAATAATATTAAACCAAATGTACAGTGTTGCCCACCCAATCAAATATGTAAAAATGTACGATTATCCATACACTGTGAACACCAGGGCACAAAATTTCGCTTGAATTAGACACGAAATTTAGGCATCAATTCAAACCAACACAAGGAACGAGTAGGCACGAAGTTCATAGTGCCGAGTTCGTGCACACTGATTTTTCCTTCGATTTTATTGAATAAGCAAATATTTGGTTTGGTGCCTATTAGTGCCTAGTGGCGCTTACTGGTACCTCGAGGCACTAGAAAGACGCTAACTGGCATGAAATCTCGGCTTCGAGCCTAAGTTAGTGCCCTACAGTTTACAGTGCAGAGTAAGTATATAGTAGAAAGAATGTCGACAAAAAATATCTGTATGCTGTTAACCGTCAGCTACGAAATGAAATAAATTTCGCTGCGAAACCAACTCATCAAAAAACTTAACATTTCTTCCCAAATGAAGATTGTTTGGCATTTCTGGCTATCAGATAGTATTCATTTGGTAGCGGCCGCTTGGGTGAGATCCGAAGGTCTGGTAGGTAATTTGCAGCCAAACCTTAATGCCACTTTGAATCACTTTGAATTGCATTGGTTACTATCTAATTTCTATTGTGTTCATTTCGAAGCAATTACCTCTGACACATCCGTCAGGAAGCCGGTTAAGAAGTGAAAAAAGTGCAGCCAAAAGTAGTGGCATGTTACGATACTGCTTCCCTAATGGTGTTTGAAAATGTGTATCTTTGAAATCTTCTATGCCCTTCTTTCCTGAAAATCATAGATATCTAAATTTCATAGCAATTATTCTATTTTTCTCCAGAAATCAATACTTGATTGGATTCTGTGGGCAGTGTAAAAAAGTGCAGCCATACATGTAGGTAACAGCAGACATTAGCTACGCCTGCTTAGAGGTATTTGAAAATGCATACCCTAGGATGCTGCTATGCCCTTCTTGCCAGATAATCATGAACATCGAAATTTCATAATATACATTCTATGTTTCTTCTGAAATCAACATTTGATTGGATTGTGTGGGTAACATAAAAAGTGCAGCCATAGGAAATGAAATGTATTGTCGATGCCTGCTCAGAGGAATCTCAAAATGTATATCCTTAAAACCTTCTATGCCTTCTTTAGATACCGAGAAGATACCGAGAAAATAGCTGATATAGCAGAAGAACTGGAGTTGGATGACTATGAAATGAAAGATGTTTACAGAATTGGCAGAAATCTACAGAGACCAAGTTGTTGTTTTCGGAGGCATTTCGCATAAACGTGCTTTTCTCAAGAGAGCGAAACAGTTGCGAGGTTCAAATACATTCGGACAATGTTATATCAATCCTGATCTGACTTTTCGTCAAATAGCAAAGAGAAAGGAATTGATGGATGAAATGAAGAGACAACGACAAAATGGCTTTGATTTCGTTATAAGAAGAGGTAAACTTATTCCACGAGATGTTTCAAATATACCTCAACATTTTCAATAACTTCTTTTTCATGCAAAAAGAAACGGTTTCACTGCATAAACCTTAATCTTTTTTACCATCCGTCGTTATCTCAAGTGTAAGATCTCTACCGTACAAAATTGATGAACTCAGTGCATTTTCGTCCACTTTTGCTCCCGACATACTCGTTCTTACAGAGTCTTGGCTGCACGGCGGCATCGCTGACTTTCAGATTTCTCTGTCTGGGTATTCGACTCCATTTCGAGCAGACCGAGATGATGGCCGTGTTGGTGGAGGTGTCTGCTGATGCACTCGTATTAATCTAAAATGTGAAAAGCTGAATTCCCTATCCGTCATATAGTGTCTATGTCTCCGATTTCCTCTCCAAAAGTTAATTTTGATCGCTGTCTATGTTCCACCAAACCTTGGTTCACTCAATAATAAAGAGATAATCAATTTTTCCTAAATTGTTTGGATAACATCCTTGACAGTTCCCCTCTTGGATTTAATTTACTTATCTGTGGTGATTTCAACAATCTGGCGATGGTAGAGATTGAAAATACTTTCAGCCTCTCACAGATCGTGAATTTTCCTGCTAAACAGAACTCTCAGCTCGATAAAGTGTACATCGACGACTTTCTTAAATGTAGATACATAAATGTTTTTCCAGGTCCAGCTTTCGGTAAATCGGATCATTTATCCATAAGCCAGGTAACTCACAGAAATGCATGTCACAGAAGATTTGCAAGGTCTATGATTACAGAGAAAGCAACATGACTAGAATATCACAATTGATAAGTCAAGTACCGTGGCATAAGTGGTATCAATCAAATGATGATTCAAATTCAAAGTTGTCATACTTTTTGAGAAAATTGAAAATATTATTGCTACGATTCCGTATAACTATGTGAAGATGAAGGCTGATGACAAACCGTGGATAACTCCGGTGCTTAAACATTTGATCAATTGCAAACATCAAGCTTTCAGATCAAGAAACTTCCCACTATTCAATCATTACAAGAAAAAACTAGATTGGGAGATAAAAAATGCAAAAAACAACTGGACCAAAAGAATGACAAAAACAAGAGGAGGTATTTGGAAGGCAGTAAATGGTACGAAATGTAAAGCAAATGTAAGCCATCCTGCCGATTTTCTGACGATATTCGAAAATCCAATAGCTGCAGTCGAATCCATAAATTTGGCAATTTGCGAACATTACTCTCCATCTCCTGACTGGTCAGTCATTACTAATGAAATCCCAGAAAGCGAGAACTCGTGGTCTCCCGACATCTCAGTGACATCGGTTTGTTCTGCACTGTCCGGACTCGATATCAAGAAAGGTTGTGGTAATGATGTTATTCCTGAGAGTATATCGTGATTGTGCAGAAGCTATTGTTGGACCAGTTGCTCACATTTTTGCATTATCTATTCAATTTGGCATTATCCCAGAAAAATGGGGAACATCAGTTATTGTGCCTGTCCCAAAATCGAGAAACATTGACGTCTACAACATCCGTCCGATCTCCCTTTTACCGCCTCTCGTTAAAGTTTTGGAGAAATATTTTATAAATTCGGTGAAGGAGAATTTGATGGAAATGTATGGCAAAGAACAGTTTGGGTTTCGGCCTGGATCTTCGACTTTCATGGCACAAATAGCCCTCTTCGACTTTGTAACTCACTCTCTTGATGACAAAAAGAGCAACAGAGTTATCTTACTATCATTTGACATGAGTCGGGCCTTCGATACAGTACATCATTCATGCTTGATGAAGACCTTGATAGAAGGAAATCTGCCAACATCCTTCCTCAAATCGTGCGCTAATTATTTTCAGAATCGGTACCAGCGTGTGAAAATCAACAATACCTTCAGTTCATTAAAACCGGTTACCTAAGGTGTACCACAAGGTTCTGTTATTGCCCCTTACCTCTTCTCAAGTCACATGGGCACTGTTAAACCCAAACTTCCTGAATCGAACATTTTCAAGTACGCAGATGATGTAGTTATTGCTATACCGATTATAAAGGATACTGACATGAATTCTTCAATTCATTTAGAAATTGAACATATGGAGAACTGGTGTCATCATAATGGCCTATGTTTAAACATAAATAAAACAAAAATTATGCTGATACAAGGACGTAGAAATTACGCAGCGCTTCAGAGCAATTTTTCACTTGTGTCGCAAATGAATATACTTGGGGTGATATTTCACGAAATGTTAGCTTGAGATAATCATGTTTAGTACATATGCAAACTCGCATCTCGCAGAATCTTTCTGTTGAAACAGCTTCGCTTAATGGGTGCAACAAAAGACGACCTCGTCAAAGTTTATAAGTCACATATTCAGAGTATACTCGAATACAATTGTCCTCTACTCGTTGGGTTGAATTCAAAGAACTCAAAACGAATGGAACTCATCCGTAAAAGATGCCACCGGATAATTTGTGACTTTGAATGCAAGTGCAGCATCTTGCCTACTCTAGAGGACAGACGTCAGAACCTCGCAATGAAGACTTTTCACCAGATGTTGAATCCGAGTCATCAGCTGCATGATATAGTACCGAAACCTCTACCGAACTCGAAACATTTAGCTGTTCCTTATTGTTCTACTGTCCGGCGTTCATCGGCATTTATACCATACTGTACATCGATGTATAACAGCATAATGTTCTGAAACACATCTGACAATTTCTGTTGTTATCATTATTTCTCTTGATGACTTTCATTCATATGATCTTTCCTTAAAACCATGATTTGTAACTCTATCTCAGTCTACACTTTCTGTATTGTTTACTATTGCGAAGAAAATAAACGTATATATATATATATATATATATATATATATATATATATATATATATATATATACGTCTTCCTGGCCAGAAAATCACAGATATCGAGCTTTCATAATTGGTAGGACTATTCTATGTAGCTATATAAATGAACATTTGAACGAATGATGTTTGGTCAGCGAAAATGTGCAGACAAAAGTAATGATACATTTCAAATATGCTTCATTAGTGGTATTTGAAAATGTTAAAACTTCAAAACTTTGATCTTTGAAGTTGTTGATATGATCCTTGTCTATCCTGTAATCATAGATCTAACCTTCAATCATCAATTTCAAGTTTTGAAAAATGTTACTTCAATCAATGAATCCTTCATGCTGTCACCAGACAGCTTCACCTCTCGATTTTGCAGCAAATGGCAAAGCAAAATTTTTAAGAATCCAAATCTCATCGCAGTGACAAGCCACACTAGGTGACATGCCACGCGTAATTACGGAACACCCCAAACATCCGTGGTTGAAGACAATCTACTCTTCTACGCGCGTACATACGCGCTGCACTAAAGGTGGGTTTATAATCCACTCTGCAGATGTCTGCAGAGTGAAGAATTCAACTCGGTGAACTCCGTGGAAAAGTAGGTCACCTACAACATAGCTGAGGTGCTCTGCAGACAACTCTGCAGATGAAGAATACAGCTATCAGAGTTGCCTCTGCAGACATATTTAGTAAGTTGAACAATGTTGAACTTTGCTATGAATCTCTGCAGAGGTGTAGGCGTTGATGCTCGCATGATGTTGTTTTTCAAGGGGAATCCTTCATCTCCAATAAATACATATGGAGATTTCATTCTGGTCTCTGGTAAGAAACTTTCCTCTGGTAACGGCAGAGTTTTCTCGCAAATCGATTTGCCGAAGTTGGATTCAGAGAAGACGGTGCTGTCACAGCAATGCCCGTATGCGCCAATATCCACATGCGTAAATACATGTAAGTAGTTTGCACAAAGCTTCACATGTCTCTTTGAATATAAGTGGGACAGAAGCTTTACTTATGCGATAATTGATGGCCATGCTTACTTGAGAATCCCCAATGCCTAAGATACGCAAAGTCAAACATAGTCTTTCGGCGCAACCAATCGGCTGGATGTGCGTTCTCTCATGTTGAATGAGTGGTCCACGATCATGCCTTCGCCGCAAAAAATCTCTCACGTAGGTAGAGCGGATGCGTCTTCTTTTTCGGAGTTTGAGGATCAGTAGCAGTTCAGGTTCATCATCACTGCAGCTATCCATTGCGAATTCTGATTTCTACATACAATGCAGGAAGTATAAATGGCGTGCTTTGCAGAGGTTAATCAATCATCATGTCTAGACATCTGCGGACCTCTGCAGAGGTATGTTAGTCATAGCTCTGCAGAGTCTGAGGAATGAACTCTACATACATGTTAACTCTGCACAGTGGAGTGTAAACCCACCTTAAGAGTCAGAAATCACTTGATCTGATGCTGTTAAAACATTGGGAATGTTTATGAATACGCGCCGGTGAGCGTTTATAGTTTGCGCGTCGTCTACGGTTGTCTGCGCTGCCGCTTGAACCATGGATGAACCGCTAAGCATGTTCTGTCTTCCCTGAGCATGAAATTGTGATCCTATCACATTGTTTAGCCTCTGATACATGCAGACACATGAGACGCAAAGTCTATCTATATAACAGGACTGCCGACAGATGTTGCAGCAATGTCACGCATAGCCGCAGATGTCTAGGGTAATGTGTAATTACGCGTAGTTTGCGCGTGGCATGTCACCTAATGCATTTTCCTATGCGTCAATATCACAAATGATCAAATATAGCCTACACAGCGAAGCGGAGCGCTGCTAGCTATGGAATGGCTCAGAAATATTTTTTCATTGGAAGTGAATTCTGTTGTTGATATCTAAAAGTCTTTTTTGACCAATGACTGGCTCTGTGAAATGGTATTTTTAATACTATCAGTTGTGAATCGATGCTTCGACTTTCTCGAATTCTGATTGGCTGGACGATCAAAGTCGAACCCATTGTTCTACTTTCTGCGGTTATGAGTGATGCAACATTTGGTGAACTCTCCCTACATCATTTCACAACAGCTATCACAGCAAAACTGACTTCGATTTCTGTAATGTTACATGTAGAGCTACAGAATCCCTATAAATAATAGAAAAGAATGGTATCTATGATATTGTGGCCAGAAGTACTCATTCAGTTTTGAAGTTTTGACATTTTCAAATACCACTAATGAAGCATATTTGAAATACATCATTACTTTTGTCTGCACATTTTCGCTGACCAAACATAATTTGTTCAAATGTATATAGCTACACAGAATAGGCCTACCAATTATGACAGCTCAATATCTATGCTTTTCTGGCCAGGAGGGCATAGAAGGTTTTAAGGATAAACATTTTGAGATTCCTCTGAGCAGGCATAGACAATACATTTTATTTCCTATGGCTGCACTTTTTATTATTATAATTTCGCTTACGCGACCTCCAGCTGACCTCTAAATAGGCATATAAATCTAACATTCTTACTGTTAATATACTATACACTCTCAAAACAGACGTCTAATATACTGTACTGACTACAGATGCTGATAGTGGAAATGGAATAGGACAATGGTCACCATAGGTTAAGGAAAAGGTATATCATAGAACAACAGGAGACCGATGAATAAAAATTGGAAAAGTGGAGTTAAAACATGAAATACAACGATGCTACTACACCGATTACAAGTGAACTATATCTGACACTACACATGGTGGATAATGGTAAGCGTGGATAAGTGGAAAATAGATAATGGAGGTAAACAATAGAACTACAATGACACTCTACTACACCGAAAGCAATGAAACTACACATACTATACCTAGGACTGTACATGGATAATACTTTTTCTTCACTTGAATTTGTTATCGCCAGTTTCTTCATCCGTCTATAATACTTCATGTAATCCCACATGTCTTCATTTGAAATACAATACGACCACTGATTCACCTACCGATTAAGGGATATAAAGCATAATACTGCAGTCCGTCAGTCATCAGCAGGTACTCGTGTAGTTGTGTTTCGACCCCTAACCTGTAGTAACCCCCTATTGACATACCACTTGTGCGACTAGAAGAAGGAGAAGCATCTGGTAGGCACCATGAATATCTGGTAGCTTTGCTGCCAAACAGCAAAAACGCTACCAAATGAAAAGCAATAAAGCATTTGGTAGCATTTCATCGATTTGGTAGCGTCCGGTTTACAGTGTACACTGCGTAATGAAAGGAATAATGAGCGTAATGCGTGATGAAGACAATAGAAATAAGATAGTAACCAATAAAATTCAAGATGATTTGGCAGCTGCATTAAGGTTTGGCAGCAAATTATCCGCCAGACTGTCGGATCTCACCCAAGCGGCCGCTATCAAATGAACACCAAGAATGCCAAACCGTCTTCATTTGGGAAGAAATGTTGGTTTCTCTTGATGAGTTGGTTTAGCAGAGAAATTTATTTCATTTGGCAGCGTCCGCTTTACAGTGTATACAGTAAAAATTTTTAGATGAAAAGATTCAGGTTTTTGCGGAGATTACATTCCTGCAGTCCAAAAAATTATTTGATCAGTTGTTACAAAGCTTAACTTTTGAAAATTATTTATGTGTTTGTATACTACCGAGATGAAACCACTCTATAAGTAGCATGAAATACGTTGGATATCAAAAGGAATGAATACTTGCTAATTGGCACCTTAATTTAGCGGAAATTAAGCTGATGATCAAGAAAATTTCATGAACTGCATTATAATGCAAATCTTCAAGGAAACGTTGAGATCTTATTGAGAGTTTCTTGGTTTAGATGTCATGTTTTTATTCAAGTTTCAGCGGCATGATTTATGATTCTCAAGGTTTACGTCATTTCTTGAATCTGAATAGTAATGTGGACCCATCGTTTTGCTGATTAAAGAAGCCATCTTGCCTCTCCAATGTTGTCATGATTTACATTTCAGTCAATGGTGACTATTTTTTTACAGATGCTAACCTTTCTCTTTTATAGATTTAATTTTTGAGACTGTGCATCTTAAATGTACAGGACCGCGCTTGGTCGGGTTTGAGCGTCCAGGATTAAGCGGTCGAAACGCGATCGTCCTGACCAAGTTCCTGTTGATGACCTCATTAGAAATAGTCAAATAATTTGTATACATATTTTGTACAATTCTATTTCACGTTTTAGCCTAAGGAACTAATATTAATTCTCTTACACACTTGGCAGATTTTAGATGGCGTAATCCCGCTGTGCTAGCTAGATCTGGTATTTTGATTGGAAACAGACCTGTCCTGTTATCATCTGAATAGACAGACTGTTAAATATAATCTTTTCAATATATAAGTGATAAACATAATTTTGAACAGAACGACTTACTCGCCAATTCATTACACATGAGGAGTTGAGAAGCGTTTTTTGTCCTTCTAATCAGTATTTTTAAAATTTTTAGACATTTTAGGATATAAAAATTTCCTTTTAAATCATATTTTGTACCTATGGAAAATTAATTAGTCGTTAGCTTGTTTTCTTTTAAATTTGTTACCTTGACGCACTTTGCTACGTTGAATTTTCTTTTTTCATTATTGCTGTACCATGATCAGTCATATTCGTGGACATTTCTCTATAAGAGCAGAAATTTGCATATCTCACATGCGGAACTGGGTCTCAACTCAAGTTCATTTAATGAAATCGAAGCTGAATGCACATATGGGATTCAGTTAGTGCTGAGTTCCTGCTCTACTTATTTCATGTCAGTAATCTATCTGAATCGCCGTTTACTATTGTTCCTTACAACTCCTACATTTGTATGTTTGGTTGCATGCAGCAATTCCACAGGCCATCTTGTGTTTGCACTGTACACACTGTAAATCGCTGGATACGAAAATTACATACGGACATATACCAAATTCACATACAACTCGAAACTAACATTTGATACGAGATTCTCGTGTGCTTACAGAGATCGTATGTGATTGGTATGTAGCGATACGAACTATTTTGCCTGTGACTGGATGTTTTACGATGAAATACGAGTTGTTGGTATGCTTTATATACGAGACCCGATGCAAATTCATCACCATTCGTATGAACAGCTTAAAGTTACATAGTAAATAATGTATATACTACATACTACTGTTAAATAACTTTCTTCAGTATTCCCAGTCGCTATTATTTCTTTTTGACAGTGTGGTATTTAACTATATTAGATTTATTGTGAATTTTATGCTGCATATTGTCGTTGCTATTTGCCTATAGCAAATGTAACAACACGCTTGGTTAACTCTGCTTAATGAATCAAGTTGATCAACATCAATCCTTTCGAACGATGCCTTTTGAGCAACCATGTTGACTTACATATCTCTAACATAACTATTTTTGCGTTCATGAATTATAACGTGTTTTTATTTCGGATTGATTATATGCTTAGTTCCAAAATTACATAGTGCATAATTGTTGATGGTTAAGTACTTATTGATTATTTATGGAACGCCTTCGACTTACATGTATTAAAATTGAATTCAGTATTGTATAATCAGTATAAGTAGTGTCATTATCTCACTACTTACAAAACAGTAGTAACATTAGTGTGATCTTTATTGACAAGAGGCCCCAAATCAACATAATTTCGACATATATCAGAATTCATTGATGCTTTCCTTTAGCATTGTGCTGGTATGGCTTTGGCATGTAAAGCATACCCAATTTAAAATAACATAAGAAAAGCATGCAAATAAATACTTAGAGAATACAGAAATATACCAAAAAATACTTTGGCATGCATCCTTCGCACGTGATTGGTATCGATTGATTCACAGTGCAGATGCCAGCATGAATAAGGCGATGCAGTCTATTAAAATTTCAAATTATGTTGAATTAAAAAATGAAAACATCATTGCAGTTGATGCGTTTTGAAAATCTTGAACGTGCGAAGTCAATAGATGCTGGAAAAAAGTCAAAAGAAAACTGATATCAAAGTGGATCAATCGTTGTTTACAATGGGTTGTTTGCCATTTATATGGTCCACGAAAAACAATTGAAGTTGATTATTATACAGTCTTTAGGGTCTAGAATTGCTCACTACCGCCAATATGTTATTTAGTAGTCCTCATTTAGCCTGCTATCAAATAATACGCGTTGTGAATGTAATATCAAACTACATGAAAACATTTATGAACTTTCCATGATGGCATATAAATTTTGAAAGCGGCATACACTGTAAACTGTTGACGGACAATTGACCGACATTTTTCCTACAAAATCTATTTTGTCGGTCATTGTTAGTTCTTGTAGGATGATTGCCACTGAACACCTACAATATCTGACAAAAAGCGACAAAATGAATAGCAATGAATTATAGCTTTAAGTTTATCAAAAATGTAGGTAATTAATTAAATTATGTCAAAATAAATCATGGTTTTGCCACACAATAATACAGATTGCCCAAAAGTCAAGCAATCACTAATCGAAAAAATCAATCAATATTCAACAACGCATCTGTTTCGATGTCGGTGGAGAACCAACAAATTCGTCGGATATCGCAGGATACTGGAGGTGACAATCGTCGGTTAATTTTGTCAGCAATTTTGCAGGATAATTGTCGGTCTACGGTTTACATTGTTGAACGGAATTTAAATATAGAAACATCGAAATAAGCGTTTAATAGCGGCAGGATGTTTTGTGTTCGGTAAGGACTTCAAATGCATGTAGATCTCACGGTGAATGTCTGATTGCTTTCGTTTGCAAAGAGGGATTGCACAGGCTTCCAAAGTGGCCACATTCAGGTCCTCCCGCCATACAGGACACACTGGTTGAGGAATCAGGATACCTTTCCCTCTGATATGTCTACATTGGTTGCCTTTTCCATGTAAGTTGGGAGGCATAAAATACCTTGAGGAAATAGTAAACTTCTCTAACCAATTCATTCCGATGTCTGAAATATGAATAACAGATAGTTCAAAGCATAGAAAACCGATACTCCATGATGATAAAGGACACGGACATTGAATCATTATCGAGCTTTGACACTAAAGAATTATATTGTTTGAACGTATCACTTTGATAGAAGTGCAAACTGATTTAATACGGTGGCACATGCAAGAACTTACTAAGCGGGCAAAAAGAATTTGTTCTACCTTGCAGAGATAGGAAAAATAGTGAGTAGGCTGTCCTTGACGTACGTTGGGGTAATATGGGACACCTAGAGATTACGTACAAAAAAGGATATTTGCATATTAGATCAATATGATTCATAGAGTAGGGATATATAGGGAGAGTGTTGACACAAAAAAGTATCTGTATACAGTGAATATTATTATATGAAAAGATTCATTTTTTTGTGGAAATTACGTTCCCGTGGTCCAAAAAATTATTTGAGCACTTTTGAAAAAAGTCAAAATTTGCCAATTTATATACCGAGATGACTCCCTGTTGTAAGTAGTATGAAGCAAGTTGGATATCAAAAGGAATTAATATTTGCTAATAATCATCCGAACTAAGCGGAAATCAGGCTGATTATCCAAGGAATTTCATGCTCCGAATTGTAATGGAAGTCTTCATGAAAAAGTCGCAATATATTCAGTGCTTTCTTGGCTGAAATTTCAAGTTTTTATTCAAATTTTCACCGCCTTGATTTTATGATTCACTAAAGTCATGTTTCAGTTCCTGAATCTGAATAGTGATGTGGACCCATTTACATCTTTCAAAGTTAATTGAAGTCATTGTCATTGATTCTGTGATTTTGCCATGCCAGTGGCAGCTGTTGCCTGATCACGCTTAAGAAGATTCTCTTAAGGTTCAGCAGGAAAGCAATAGCGCAGGTCATCGAGTTGCCAATTTAGCAAACATAACCTCAACAAGGCAGTCAGACACGGAGTATCTGTAAAATAATATCACTTCCTTCTGCATTACAATCATAATCACTCAATTTCGTTGTAATTTCTTCGAAACTGCAAAAATTTGCATATCTCACATTTGGAAACAATTCCGACTGTATCTCCTTTGGGTTCATTTAATCAAATCCAATGTGTATACACATTGGGGATTTAATAAATGCGGAGTTACCACTCTACCTAACATATTTACTCTATGATATGATTATTGTTATTCGACAAGATCATCGACTGCTCATATGACAAAGCCTACCAATATCAACAAAAATGTGATCTTTTTTGACAAGAGGCCTTAAATCAACATACTGTAGACATACATGATTGATGCTTTTTTTAACATTGTGCTGGTCTGGTTTTAGTATGTAAAGCATACCACACTTGAAATAGCATACGAAAAGCATACAAATAGATGCAGAAATATACTAAAACATATTCTGGTATGCATCCTTGGTATGTGATTGGTATTGAGCGATTTACATTGTAGAGTCCTAATGGTTCTATTTTAAACAGAATCAAGAGGTTTTCACAACAAGATTTTCTTGCTTTCTCTTAATATGATAATAAGAAATTGCATTGATTTTTTTTGTTTAAGAGGAAAGTACACATTAGTTACATGAATTAGTCGCTATTTAATGAGAAATAAGTATGGAGTGATTTATTTCATTGCATCTCAAAGTTAACACACATTAGTCATCAAGTTTTCATTATTGCCTGATATGAATTTTTCATGGACTTCGGATGTCATATATTACCCGACATGCAGGACATTTGGCACGTCTTACTCATTTATATTTTTATATTTTTATGATTGAAGGAATCGTTCATTTCCTAAGATGTAATGAGTTGAAGACATGGTAATGATATAGGTACTCACAGAAAGCAGAAAACAGGAAAAGGTGGTGAAAAAGAATGAGCGCTTAAGTGTCCTATATTAGATAGGAGAACTTTATATCTTGATAACAGGTGTACAAATATAGTCATTTCGTCGGTATCTTCCGGTAACTCAAAATTTGCAAAGACTATGGAAAGCGAAAGCTGAAGTCACACCAATTGTCATCGGTGCTTGGAGCAATAACTCTGAAGTTGAAGGACTTCCTCCGCAGACTATCAGGTAGCCATATAATTCACAAACTGCAGAAAACAGCGCTTCTCGGAAGTGCACATATCCTCCGAATGCACCTAGATCTCCCAGAGACTTGGTAAGTCTCCGAGACTAGGTATGTATCACCGACCATAATTGTCGAGAGCAAAAAAATATTAACGATTGACCAAACTGCCATGCAAGATATGTGTGGCTGGTAGGATTCAGCCCTGCAACCCAAGAAAGTCTGGACTTGTTGCTCCACCAACTGAGCTGCGAACGGCTTGCATGCAACCATGTCAATACGCAGGATCATGTCAAACGCGATGATGATCGAGTAAAAACACACAAGTGCCATTCTTTGGAGCATAAACCAGTATATTGTGAACTGTGAATCACAAAGTGCTATTCAAGTTCCAGTCTGAGTACCAAAAAAGAGCACTAAGATTACCGAACTTAAAATCACTGAAGAACTGAGATGCTTATTAAGTTCTGATTGAGTACTAATATGATGAAATAAAAAGGGAAGGATAGAAAAGCGTGAAATTCTGACTCAGCTACAGCGAGGACAATGCCGATGCATCGAGCTGTGTCACTGCAATGCCGAAGCATCCTGTCACATTTAAATTGACAACAATTCTCCATTGTATCAGTCACTACTCCCTGCTAGCTTGCTTGATGACGGTCTAAGACATAATTCCTCTTATGTACTGTCAGCGTTTGCCGACTGTGCTTCAGTCCTGCTTCAGTCGACCCACTTAGACGACTGCGCTTTGAGCCTTGTGCATATTTTATTGATCCAAATGCATTTCTGCTTAATTGCCAAAGCAGTTTTCGGATGGAGGTGCACATTGGATATAGCGGGTTAGATATGCCGCACGGCATTTTCCATTTAGTGGAGGAGCTTTTCCCATGCAACTCACTAAATCAGCACTAAAAATGAGTCTTCTACTCAAACGATTCTTTCTACAGACTTCTTTCTCTACTCTACGAATAATGATTTATAGGAGGAATACTCACAATCTACGGTAATAGTCACTTTTTCATTTCCAGTTTGGACAAGTGGCCAATCAATGACGGATCCTGAGTGGCGTTGTGAGGCTGGCAAATGGATAGTTTTCTTTGTTTTCCATGGTAAACAGGACCTTCCATATCCTGAGATAGATCTGTTTCCGCTATATGCATAACCTGTTCGATATATCAAACAATCTGAAACAAGAAAGTAGCAGAAATATAAAGCTGATTTAATCGGCAATTCTATCATGAAGTGATCAGAAAAGACGATCTGTTGAAACGATGTTTAGTTTGGTGGCATCTAATTCTAGGAACATAACATGTAAGGATAGATATCATCGGCTATATTGATTATTTTCAATTTGAGAGAAGCCGAAAACCGTCCACTTTGGAGGAACGAAAGAAAGAACACGTGAGAACGGTGCGAGAGGTTGACGTTATGTGATCTGAAGCTGCCTTACATGCTGTCGACTCCTCATATCAGGCAGATTTTAGCGGCATGAAGATAATTGACAGATATACGAACTCGAAAAAGAGGGTCATCAAAAAGGCTTGGCGGTATAATTAGTTTGTTTCCTCCGAACAAAGTGCAACCTCAGTGACTTCTGGTTTTCATAACTTTTTATTTGTTTTTCCTTTTCTTAATTATTACTTTCCTTGCATATCAGTTAGTGATGCAAATGGAAAATTTTGACGAAAATTTTCCAGAAAATTTTCCAATGGAAAAATTTGAAATTTTTTTCGGTGATTGACTTTTTTCACTTATTTAATCATTATTTTGGATACATATTGTTGTCGTTTGAAACGATTATGTACTATTCAAAGACCGAAAACTTATCTATCCCTGCATGTTAACTTTTGGAACCAACTGCACCTTTTCCATATCTATTTCAGATCTTTCCAAATAAATTTCAGACATTGGATAGATTTCAGATTTCTCTACTTGAATTTCAGATATCTGTCAGAAACTTTGAAAAGATCTTAAATTCAACTGGAGAATCTCCAATTCATCCGGAAATGTCTGAAATTCATTTGGGCAGATCTGAACTAGAAATAGAAGATGTGCAGTTTGTCCTCAACGAAAATATCGAACAATATGTCAGAAGTTAGAAACTATCATAGATTTCCCGAATTCCCCGAAGGGGTGTAAATTGTAACTCCGGACAACCCTCTGGCGCCACACCTGGGGAGGGTTAAAGAAAATAATTTTGTGAGGATGTGTTCGACAACATAAAATAGATATTAAAATCACTGAACTTACCATTGTCTTCATTTGACTGCCTGATGGGGGCCATCAGCCAACGATGGTTCTTGTCTATAAATGCATGAAATTATTATAAAGTGCTGACATAAATTCTAAAAAACGTAAAGGATATACTGAATCTAAATAGAATAATTAAACATTGTGTTGAATCATCGGTTGAAAAATGGGGACATACCTGACCCCCCGGATAAATTTGAGATTTGCAGTTTGCAAGTTAGTGAAATTTCGACGGGCATTCATTAGGCATCACTTTTAACACACAACTGGCAGGACATGCAACTCACTATTCAATTACTCTATTTACATAGTGCTTGTAAAAAGCAACAATGCAGGTGCGCTAACTTAGGCGATTTGCCAGTGTGTTTAAAGTGATCTTTAAATAAATGCTCGTCGCAATTTCACTAACTTGTTAATTGCAAATCTCAATATACTGAATAACTTGACAGACAATAGAAATCATTTTTTTGCCTCGGTCAGTAAGGAATTAAAAAGGATCTTGAATGCTCATTTGGGCATGAATTTTAATCATTGCTGCTGGATGTCAATTTAGCTGATAGAATCTTTCAAGTTACAAATCTTGATAAATGGTGAAAATTCGTAGAAAAATCTGTCGGTTACAGCCAAAGTGCACTTTGCTGGTGCTTGCTTGGATAGCTTTGATAGTTGTTTAATAACTTGTCTTTTTGCAATAATTTCAATTGACTGATAGAGTGGATATTAACGTAAAACATGACATAATGCTGATAAGTTACAGGTCCTCTTAATTCCCCATTACTCTAATCATGGATATCAAGCTTTATCTAGATGTCCATGCTCTAATGTACAGGGTGTCTCAATATTTCCGCACCATAGGAAAAATATGGTAATCTACAAAGCAATCCATTATATGACTGATAACACTGAAGCATTAAATAGGTTGCAGATATTTTATGCAAAATACAAAATATTTTATAGAAATTAAAGCATTGTGTAAAGAATAGCTTCTGAAAAGTCACAAACCATCAAAAGTCACAAAGTGACCATCGTTTTGTTCAATACATTTTCTGCATCGATGCAGAATTAATTCTTGAGTTCGTAGAATAACACTAGCATCAATTTTGGACATTTAGTTTGATATTCTATTTTTTAGATCACCAAGCGTTCTAGGTCTGGTGTTGAATACGACCGATTTCAAATGTCCCGAGTGTGCTTAGATTCGGGGATCTTGGTGGCCACTCCACTGCACCTCTCTTGGCCAAAAAGCTCAATTCCGCCGTCCATTTTCACGTACGAGGCTTCGTTTAGCCGCTACAGCGATTTTCTCACTCAAAAACCCTCTTAAACCCACCTAAAGCACACAAAAACCACACCTACACCCATGAAACTCAACATGTCGACGCAGAATTTCATCAGGAAGCCAAATCTAAATCTATTTTTGGTAAAATCCAAATGAATAAATATAATTACATACTACAAATACTTCCTCGATTACATGTTTCACTACTCAGATTCTATTTTAGATTTAGCAGTGTTGGCCAAGATTGGTGACTGAAGTGGATTCATGCTGAAGCGTTGCAGTTCCGATTTCGTTGCACCCAAAATATTCTATCTTGCATGTTTCTTTATATCAAGGTCTTAGTATGTCATGTTTAATAATTTTAAAACACGTTTTTACTCCTGATTTTACCTTGAAAGAAGGATTCAAGTGATGGAATTTAATTTTAAATCGCGTGATAGCATTCAAATTTATTGTTGCAGTCATTGAAATAAAGAAGCATAATCCTTTGGTGTAGGCCCACCTCCATAATGTACTGAAAATCCGGATGCTCACACAATTATTCTTTATTCCCTGCGCACGCTGTCTCTTTGAGGGTAAACGACAGAATGAAAGCTTTTTGAGGTGCACCTGGAGTCAAAACGGTTGCTCCCCAATTGGTTCATTGATAAGTTCAGCCAAATATCTGCACCTATGACTCCTATTCTTACCGCAATCAAGAAAGTCATCCGGTTCGGTGTTCAGTTTCTTGGTCAGTCCACCATAGAAGAAATGAGAAGCATCAAGAGGATGATCGCGAGAGCATATCCCTACACGCAGTCCCCTGGTATCGCACAACGAAACTGGCTCTGAACGCGCTGAAAGACTCGATCCCGACAACCCAGAAACCCCTTGTTGTATATTCATACCGCTGAGCTTGCGGAGCAAGCTACGTGGGGAAGACGGAGCGATATCTCGACAAGCGTATCCGCGAGCACATTCCCAAGTGGTGTGAAGAGGGCAAACAAAGGCCAAGATCCAAGCAAGTGCCTTAATCGGCAATAACCCAGCATCACCTGATCTGTAGCCAAATGCCATCAAGAGCCTCATTCAAGGTGCTGAGGCAATGCCGTAGCCAGGTGGAGCCTCGCATCTCTGATGCAGTGTGCATAAGACTCGAGAATCCTTCTCTTTGTGTACACAAAGAATTTGTTTATTGCTGTGACCTGATACCTTGACTCAACCTCTATTTTTCTTTTTACTTTATTTTATCATTACTTTTGACCTGTGTTTTCAGTAGAGAGTTTGCTATATCTTTATTTATTGTGACCTTCATGTATTCCTGTTTGCGTCAGATAGACTGATCATGCAATTTTGATTTGTGTTCGTAAGTGTAATCCGTCCGTTGTGATCATTCCCGGGACGAGCAAACCGAATAATTTTGTGAAAAATAGAAAATTTGATAAATTCCTACTATGTTTGCTAATTTTGTTAGAGGCCTACCAGTTTCTAAGCAAAATAATAAAATTATAAAAAACTTTTTAATTTTGTTAAATATTTATGAAATATTAGTCAAATTATCCTAAATATCAGAACAAAACATTAACTAAATACATGTTTTCAGATAAGATCTGATATGCCATCCAAAACGCAGTGTGTTGTCAGGAGCATTAAACTTTTGATTGACAAGAATCGATGAGAAATTGTCACAAAAGGCATTGATTCACTAATATCTCTCATTGAAGACCTGTGATTCGATGCTTGGTCAAATGAGCTTGAAAATAAGTTTCAGCACGAATGTAGCAATCAGATCTTGTGTTCGAAATTGTATGTTTTACTTCCATATTGCTTGTATGAATCTTGTGTATTATCTTTGTGAAAACTACTCGATACGTCATGATATGAGCCTTAAATCGAAGAAACAGTTTAAGTCGTGTGAAATTTCACCGACTCTAAGATCCTATCGAACTGTAGTAATCGCTTCGAACTTGCTCTAATCGTTCTCAGGAAACGATAGGAATTCCCGTGACGAGAATCCTATATTGGGTGCTATATTTAGAAGTCTGTATAAGGCGGTCAGAGAGTTGCTATCATTTCCCGATGTTTCACGAGTGTGTCACGAGCATATTGCACGAGTAATCAGTTTTCATGATTATTTCTAAAGCATTACTTTATTCTAATGCATCCCAACCTCTGCAATTATCTAATTTATATTTCTGACCTATTCTGAGAGCGGATTATCATGTCTTCAAGATGGCGAGCCTCCCGACTTCGAACATTGCAAAGCATTTCTTCGCCGCGCTCTACGTCTACCAGTCAGTTCACGGATTCCTTATGTAGTGTGTGGGTGTGATTCCGCTCGTCGAAGTGAAGACTGATGGCGCTGTTTTCTCTATTCATTGAAGATAATATGCATGTTGCCATCCTTTGTTTAAGATCATTAGCGTCGATTGTCCAGATGGAGTGTATATGGTGCGTCACTATTATTCAGACATGTGAGTAGCAAATGTATTTGTAAATCAGGTGTAAAAACAGATGACTTGAAAAAACATTCTAAGCCAACCATTCAAATTATAATGTCCTTCAATTACCAAATAAAATGTACATTCAGTTAAAGAATTAATCGTGTGATTCATCATGATAGGAGATGGAGACTTCGATCCTTGATGATGAGGCATATTTCCCAAAAATAGTGGTAAATATACATTAATTTCCTCCATAAAAAAATTGCAAGCGTTCTCCAGATTCTCTATTAGAATCCGCAGCTGCGGCTGTCTTTCGGTGGGTGTTTCATTTGGGAGCTGGTCGGTACGATGATAGTGTGGTCCCTCATCAAATCGTATCAAATCATAAGAAAGATAACTCTCTGAAATTCATCAGCATCGAGTAAAGAGAGAGAATCCATATTCTATGGACAATCCTCACCATGACAGCGCGCACCGCTTAGCAATGTGCACAGCAGTCGTCCCATGTGTCATTGAATCTACTGAAAATCTATTCTTGAGAGAGAAAGGGATAACTAAAAAGTAGTCCACCAATGTGGCATTGAAACTGTCTAAGATACATGACTGAAGTGAAGTGGTCGTGCTAAAAATCAGGATCACAGGGCTTCTTTGGGACCACACTATTATCAATGTACCAGCTGGTCGTATGGAAAAAGATTGAATCTTCTTTTAATTCGCTGATTGATACTGTCGATAATGTAGCTTGTGTGCACATCTAAACCGTCGTTTGTCAGGCCTACATGCAAGGTTGGCATATTTTTTAAATACGAATTTTTGTGGTTTCATAGGTCAAATGCTTCACTGTATAATTTGGATTTGTGCAAGACATTTGAGGGTACGTTATTGTTACTGATTTCAGTTAATGGGGAAATTATTAGACATCAAATATCAAATCGGATTTTCTGCTTAACCAGCATATGTTGTCCACCGTGCGAAAATGTGTTACGGATTAATTCGTGCTGTTGTAAATTATTGGGATGATAAAAGATACTAAGATAGTTAAAAATATCACCTGATTGATTCTTATAATAGAAGCTCAATCAAAACCTGTGTCATCTTACTATTTTTCAATTATGTTATATTCTGTATGCCCTATTCCTTCTCTTATGTGCGTCAAACACATTCAATACTTTTTGCAGCAAAAACTCTATTGTGCATTTCAGACCGCAATATCATTGTCTATCAAAGAGATATCATAAATGGGAACTGATTGAAACTGACCAAACCAGTACAATTGATGGTAGAGGAACAATTACGACAGTTCTGTAGGCTGACATCTGCTGATGAGGTGAGTCTTTAAATTATGTGATTCTTTGTCACTGCCTCCGAATGTTTTGGTTTTAGCAGCAGTGAGTTTTTCTGCTGTTAATCCTTGGAGCATTTCGTAGCAGGATGACTTCGATCAACAGTTATAATGTATAAATATGTAGGGCTATTCTTGTCACTGCCTCCGAATGTTTTGGCTTTAGCAGCATTAAGTTTTTCTGCTGTTAATCCTTGGAGCATTTCGTAGCAGGATGACTTCGATCAACAGTTATAATGTATAAATATGTAGGGCTATTCTTGTCACTGCCTCCGAATGTTTTGGCTTTAGCAGCATTGAGTTTTTCTGCTGTTAATCCTTGGAGCATTTCGCAGCAGGATGACTTCGATCAACAATATATTCAATTAATATCAACGGTAAATTTCATCAATGTTTTGCTACGGCGTAGGTTAACTGTAGTTTTATCAATAGAATGTGAGCGGTCTGCGAACCCACTTTATGCGTCAAGATCAAACCCACAAGTTTTATGATGTGTAAATTATACATGTTATAATTATAATGCAATATATTTACACATCGTTAGACTTAGTTTCATCTTGACTCATTAAGTGGATTCGCAGGATGCTCACATTTTATTGATAAAACTACAGTTCATCTACGATATATGCTGTGGCAAAATATTGGGGCATGTCTAGAAAGCATTCTAAAAATGTTTCAAGATAACATTTTCATAATATTCTCATGTATTGTCATTTGAACATATAACATTTTTTGGAATGTTTTTATAGCAAATTCACGACATTTTCTGAACAGTTTTAGAATGTTTTTTGTTGGGAATTCACGTAAGAGTTGTGTAAGATAATATCAGAGAGAAATTTGAGACATTTTATTAGAATTTTACCAAATAATTTGCTATTTGCTAAAAATTGGCAAATCATCAGCTATGTTAGATAAATATTTGATAAAATTTTAGTAGAAGTTTAATAAAATGTTGTCAAGTATTTGCCAAATATTTAACAAAAGCATCTGGTGTGTTCGTCCCGGGTTGTAGCTTTCATTCTGTCGTTTGCCCTCAAAGAGACAGCGTGCGTAGGGAATAAAGAATAATTGTGTGAGCCTCCAGATTTTCAGTACATAAAGAAGCATAGCTGGTCCGCATGGATATGCTTGGTGTTCTAATGATTCAATGCCTTCAACTTCCACGAGGTCAATATAATATTTCAATGCACCTTACTCTTGGCACCACCATGAAAAATGGCTTGCCGGTATGTCTGCTTCGCTGGTCTTGGAGATCTTTATGCCGCGTTAGCAGTTCGAAGACTGGTTTCGGTTCCCAGAGGGCAAGGCGCATTGAAATGTCACTTCGACTTCGTGAAAGCCGGAGGCATTGAATCACAAGATCGATTGTCCGAGGTCGCCTGGAAGCGGTTGCTAATGCTTGGTGTTGATCTAAGCATGAGGTGATATGAACTTGAAAATATCTATTTTTAATAATCCACATCTATGCCATGCATTCAGAACATCATTGGAACCATTTTTTTACTACTAAGAAGAAGGCAATTAACTATTTTGCACCATCTCACCGTGACAGATGGCCCGATTTTGTTTACACACTCCTTGCTGAAGAATGATTGGAATACGACCATCTATCTTGTTTGTCCAATTCGATGGCATGATGACTTGAAAACAGCGACTCATTTCAAATATAGACGATGGACGGTATTCTCCATCCGTCCTTCCAGCATATGCGACATGTTTGATGTCAAGCAAGTCAGTTATGTTATAAGTCTGGAAGATAGATAGAAAGAAAATCCGTAGAAATGCAGCACTCGATGATACAGTAGTTCCTGTCTATAACGACAACCTCTCAACCAGGCAAATAATGTCGTTATAGACAGGTGGTCGCTATTTGCAGGTTAACTTTTGGCTACCTTGTTATGAGATACATGACATTGCGATTCACCTTCTAGGAAGAAACGCTCAGGACAAACGTGATCCCATTTTTTCAGCTGAAGATTTGAATGATTACTTTTCATCTTGTTTTCGTCCTGAAACGTTACCAGCTGATATTGGCACTATTCCTGCATCTTCGACTATCAAACCTACTTCAGCCTATGTGTCATTCACTGAGGTCGAGTCCTTATTGAATGGCTTGAAAAGGAAGAGTTGTAGGCCAGACGGCCTCCCTTTCTGGATTTTTCGGGACTTCTCCGCAATCTTGTGTGAAGCGATTACGATAATATTCAATTTGAGCCTTTCAAGTGGCCGGATTCCCATGTGCTTCAAATCTGCTGACGTCTCTCCGATCCCCAAATGCCCGAAACCCAAAGATGTATCCGACTACCGGCCTATATCACTGTTACCTCTGCTTTCAAAAGTACTTGAAAAAATTGTCAGGCAAAAGTTGATCATGCCTTTCATCTGTGGGAAACTGGATAAATCACAGTTCGCTTTTCGCTCAAGATCCGGAGCAGGTTGTACTACCGCATTAACAATCATATACCATCGTATCCTAAAATTCTTGGACAGTGACAGTGGTGCCGTCAGGGTCCTAACCACGGACTTTTCGAAAGCATTCGACGTTTTATCGCACCAATCAATAATCAACGCTTGTATCAAATTTGACCTACCTGTCCAATCGATTGCATTGATTAGAGACTTTCTATCAGACTGCAAACAAAGAGTGAAAATAGGAAGTGAGGTCTCAACATGGAAACCATGCACAAGTGGAGTCCCACAAGATAGTGTGTTGGGGCCTATCCTATTTATCATGGCTACCAACAACATCCGGCCCGTGTGCGACAACTCCTCAATTGTGAGATACGCGGATGATTTGACGTTTTTACACTTTGTTCGTCAAGAAACCGAAGATAAACTACAGCTCGAATGGGAACATATCAACCAGTGGGCCACCGATATTGAACTACCCCTAATTTTAGAAAATGCCATCTCATGGACATCGTCACCCGAAGAGACTTAGTCCTCGGAAACATTACGTCTAACAACGCTAACCTCGAAAAAGTGGAGAACATGCGAATACTAGGGTTGACCTTTTCCGCTGACATGAAGTGCAATCTTCATATTGACTCTATCATCAAGAAAGTGTCTACGAGAATGTGTATTATTTACAACCTTAAGCGTGCAAATTGTCCCTCGAGTGTCATCTTCAGAACATACGAGGCACTCATTCGATCTGTTATACTGTATTCGTACCCCTGTTTCTGTAATATTCCATATTATCTGAAAGAGAAGTTATCACGTGTTAAAAAGCGAGTTATCAGAATTATAAATGATCCTAATTTTGTTTATGTATCACTTTTTGATGCAGCCGAGAAGATGTGCCATTCTCTTTTCACAAGTGTCCTCAATAATTCAGAGCACCCGCTCCAAGTACTTTTTGATCACCGACTCAAAACTGCGAGAAACTCCTGTAATTTAAGACCTCCACATACGCGCACAAAAAGACTAAAAAGATCTTTCATTTCCTTTTGCAGACACTGAGCCTTCTTGTATTTGTAGTTTTTGTGATTCTTTCATGTAATGCATGTACTGAGCCTGTACATCAATAAAGTCTTGATTATTATTATTATTATTATTATGGTAATATCTAATCATACGTCTACGCATAATCACAAATCCAACAATGCATGATTGCACGAATGATGCTGGTAACCAAGCTTTGAACAGACAAGAATCTTTCAACCATATGAACTTTTGCACATACGCCTCAAGATTTTCTTAATTTTCATGGTACTTTTAATCTCTGTTATCAGTAGAATTTTTTAACCTTAACATGTGCTTACGTGATAATTTTCTTTATCGATTTTCCTCGGTCGTATGATGTGAATGTTGCGCTGTACATCTTCATTCGTGCATGATTAAGCCTTTGGGGCGAAACGTCGCACACGTACGCAATAATAATCGCTTGGAAGTACATGAAGATCTTTTTCTTTTGAACCCTTTATATTATGGAACCGGGTACGTGGAGGACTCGGCCTCAGGGCCATATCACCAACAATGCATGATTGCACGAATGATACTAGCTTTTATACTCATAGTTTCAGAGGCTACAAAATTGTCTATTCAAAGGGCCCATTACGCAAGATTTGATGAAAAATTAGAAAACTGTATAGAAATATAACAATAATGTGATGCACCAAGATAAGTTCACTGTAAACTGTAGACTACGAAAACTTACTAATTTTGACTACGAAACCGATGTACAAAACGAGAATAACAAAAGGTACGAAAGCACTATTGTGCGTGTTGATGCACTACGAAACCGATTGACCTTCCTATTAGATGATAAAGATAATCGAATAGGAATAATATCTAGGAAATAATAGGAATAATCGCTCTCGTAGTATATGAACACGATCAATAGTGATGTCGTACATTTTGTCATTCTCATTTTGTACATCATTTTCGTAAGTAGCTTTGGTATTGCACAGCGTATAAAAGACACATTAATCAATGAGAAAATTTGATGATGCACTGTAATAGGCACTGTATAGACATTATGTAAAACTGTAAGATTGCGCTACCGGTGCAGGTATGTAGGATAAATTCAGATGTAGGCCGATTGCAGTATGCACATGCATGTATACTCGATTGTGTTTTTGTCAACTTTCTCCGATAGTATATGCGTCATGTAGTGCCAGTATACTTAAGCCTACATAATAATGTGCAACATAAATGTACATCTACACATCAAAGCATCTAATAGTACTTATTCAAAATGATGATAGCTTGTACATCATTGTAAAGTGAAAAAGTTATGTTATTCCAAAAATCAACTCACTTTTTCTGAATTCGTTCATAAATCATATGAATCCTTAGTTCTATTTCTATTTGAAAAGTCACAAAAAAGATGTATAGCTGACAGATACTAAGACCATTGATGTTTGTCTGTTTTCAATACATAAAGTTCGCCATCTTAATACATATATTATTATTTTATATATTACTATAGTTTTAATACATGTCGGCGGCCACAGTCGCGATTCATGTCTTCCTCGGACGGCCTCTAACTCTTCTTCTCTCCCCTGCAGACAGGATGTCTTCTTAAGGGAATGACTCTCTCCACGACGCTGCCCGTGACCGAACCATGCCAGCCTTCTTGATTTTGCCACTTCTTGGATTTCTCTTTATCTTGAGTGGCATAGAAATCCATCACTCTATAACAATAAAAGAGTAGAACGGCCATGAACATTGAAAACAATAGACGTCGTGAACATGTGCGGTATCATGACAACGGTGTCGAAACGATGGCGACTTCCAGTGGTAGACAATTGGAAGGCGCAATTGAACGTCAGTCACAACTACGGTATGTATAAAAAGTGGTCATGAAGCTATTTGCAAAATCGAATGAATGACTTCTGAAATCTTGAAGTCTTGGCACGCGGTGGGCGGAATTCACAGTTGCTTCTCAGCAGACGGTTCTTGCTTGTGAAAAATTCACGAAGAGGGTGAGAGTCGCTGGACATCACTTTCCCTACAAGAGTGGAGCAAGTCTTCTCAACAACGCTTTTGACGCTTTTGACAGCGGACTAACAACTCATAACCATTCTGCGGCAGCCATTGATTCAACCAACTTTGTACTAACTTCGAATTGTGAGCAGGTGCTCCATCATGCTGAAATGTTGTGCATTGTAACTGTTCCATGCAAATTGGTAGCTTCATTCTTAAATAAGGTATGTATTAGCTGTTATGATTTGTTTGGTAGAAGGAACCATAAACCTCCTCGATCTTCCCCCTGACAAGCACCCCCAGACCATAACAGAGGGTCTATGCTTTACCGTTGGTAGCACATACCGAGACGAATCCCTTTTTCCACATGGATGTCTAACGTGCTGAATATATGACCTGAATTGATGGATTGTACTGTCATCACAAAAAAGTACTTGACGCCATCTTTCAACAGCCCAGTCTTTGTGTCGTTCACAGAGAGATTTTTAGTCTCTGATGTTCTTTGCACTAAACAATCGTGTCGAGTAGTAGCTCCACTTATTTGTACTTCTGGGGTAGTTGGGAGTGAATATAACTTGATGTCGTACTGGGAGAAATCGTCGCTAATCGTTTTATCATGTTGTCAGTTCCTTTGGTTGTACAACTTGGTCGAGGTGGTCGCTTACGAGCAGAAAAACATCCCATCTCAGCATACCGCTTGAGTGCTCGACAAGCAATTGATTGGTTAATGCGGAGTCTATTTGCAATTTGAGCTTCAGTTAGTCCCTCGGTCCGCAGGGCAACGACTTGAGCAGCGGTACAATCCGTAATATTACGATGTCTTCCCATGTTGTTGTATGCAGTCTCCCACACAGACAATCGAAGTCAGACGCTAGAATGATTTAGTCAGACTAGAAATGCGTAGATATGAACATGAATGACTCATCATATTGCATTGTGATTGATTACCACAACAGAGGATGCTTTTCGTTTGATATAATGAATTCCTGAGAAAGCACACTGTAAACCGTTGACTGACAATTGACAGACATTTATCCTACAAAATCTATTTTGTCGGTCATTGTTAGTTCTTGTAGGATGATTGCCACTGAACCTCTACAATATCTGCGAAAAAATGAATAGCAATGAATTATAGCTTTAAGTTTATCAAAAATATAGGTAACTGATGAAATTATGTCAAAATAAATCATGGTTTTGCCACACAATAATACAGATTGCCCAAAAGTCAAGCAATCACTAATCGAAAAAATCAATCAATATTCAACAACGCATCTGTTTCGATGTCGGTGGAGAACCTACAAATTCGTCGGATATCGATGATATTGGAGTTGACAATCGTCGGTTGATTTTGTCAGTAATTTTGTAGGATAATTGTCGGTCTACGGTTTACAATATACACAACATACCTGAGAAAAAGTCATTTTCTGTGAAAATGTGCTAATCCAATGCGCAGCACTGTATGTTAAGGTATTTTGATAGAATATCTTACAATAAATCGCCTTGCGGCAAGAATCTACAACTGTGGTATGTTTCAGTGATTTGATTCTACCAAGGATTTAGCAAACGGCGCCTATGCGAGCAGCAGAAATTGCCATCAAAAAGCAGCTGTTGTCAATGGCTACAGTCGGACTTCCATAGGTTTTTCCTATGTATAGCGGCTGCATGAATGGGTGAACAGTTAGGTAGTGAGCCGTAACTTGCGATTCTTTCTTCATGTGAATGGAGATGGTGACAAAACCCGATTAACCAAAATCTATGGCACTCCTATAGGAAATGTCCTACGGAATTATTGTAATTTTCCTATAGCGGGTAGTGCTATTGCTATGGAACTCTATTCTATGGCACTGTTGGAATGTTTTGTCCCATTGAATTTTGGGGAACTTTGATCCTATTGCCTGTGGGACTAATTTGTCCCATAGACTTGTGGGAAATCCTGTCCTATCGAATTTCGGGAAATCCTGTTCTATCGAACTTCTGTCCCATAGAATTTTGGGAAATTCAGTTTTCATGGCAGCTCCTAATGCAACAGCGTGTCTAAACCTTTCCGCGACATACTGACGCTTTATGTGATCATGATTGTAAAGAATAATCAGTTTAGTTTAGCAATTGTGATAATGTCAATATAAAGACAACAATATGCATGAGGTATTTGCACTTTTTGCTTTCGATCCCCTTGACATGTCGGTGAAAGACCGGCCCAGATTTCAAAAAAAATAGTTTGAGAATCAATCACACTATGGAGCATTATTTTTTAGCTAATTTCATGATCATTCACAAAACGCCATTAGTTCAAAAAACAGCCAATGATCTTTAATATCTTCTCTTTTTAGCCGTTTGAACACTTGCTTCGATGAAAAGTTTCTCAGAAATCATTCACCATATTTCTTTCTCTTCCATTGGGAAATGTAGTAGGAGTTGATCTGCAACAAACAGGAAATAAATGATAAATATGCGATAAATGATAAGCTGATGATAGAACATAGACGTTCTGCATATAGGAAGATAGACTTCGTTTAAATGAAAAATGATGCAAAATATTACAATTGAAGAATATTTGATAATTGTTATGTTTCTTGTATTGGAGATTTATATTATTTATATAGGATTATGGCATGATAAAGCAATTGCTCCCGGCTGTCATCTTGCAGATGAAAAATATCGCCAGAAGTTTCATTTTACTTGTGTGTTGTCACAACTGCGTTTCGTCTGCTCTCAGTAGTTGTGACACGCAGAATGAATCAAACTGATTGAAACATGATTCCTGCTAGAATATCGATCACACAATGATCCTTTCTTTTTATTCAAGTTGTCGACGCACTACTTCTCATATTAGTAATTTTTCTGCATATGTACTTTTT
This sequence comes from Prostheceraeus crozeri, assembly GCA_907163375.1. NCBI lineage: Eukaryota > Metazoa > Platyhelminthes > Polycladida > Euryleptidae > Prostheceraeus > Prostheceraeus crozeri. Next base: position 46,778 of record CAJQUW010003626.1, read on the forward strand.
AGCTACTACTTATTCATTTCGTGATTGCTTGTCCAGTGACTGTCCATTGCTTGATCGATACTCTAGCAGGAATCATGTTTCAATTAATTTGATTCAGTCTGCGTGTCACACCTAGTGAGAGCAGACAAATAAACTTTTGACAATAAGTAAGTAAAATGAAACTTTATGGAACATTAGACTATATTGGTTTCCATGCGTGCATGCATGCATGCGTATATTCAAGGTGTAAGTATGTAAAGTTATTGTCTTTTCTAACTTTTTATAAGCATCTTGCGACACTGGTAGAATTTTAGATTTGAAAGCACTGCTATTATTAGAGATAAGATTTATGCTCTTATGCTTTCACCTACTAAAACCGCATCAGATAAAAAGGAAAGAGGTTAAACTTATTAGGGTGATTATCATGTTTGTATTAAAATTCAAGTGTGAATTTTAATTTTAAATCATAATTAAAATAATTTCAACCTGCCGACAAGCCTTAAGACAACTTCATCCATTTCATCCTTCAAGAGACACCTGAAGGTTGAACTCCTGCGCATTGCCTACTTATCTTGAGCTTTGCTCCTTCTTCTGCTTCCCTTGTCCTGTTGACCCTTAATCTTTGACTTTTGATGACTGTTTCACTGTAGAAAGTGCCCTTGAAGTCTTCGGACATAAATGTCACTTGAATCTGTTCGTATAATAAATAAATATTATGGACCATGGATTCAAGCTTCATAGATAATTAAAATACTGTGGTGGCGGTGATATTAGATTTCTGTCATTACATTTGGTCCATACATGCTTATTTAGAGAGCAGCTCATCATCCTTATGAATAGATTCTCTTCTTTGTTTCTTTGAAAAGTCGCTCACCTCAGTTTGATGGGAATTGTAGCATGGGAATAACAAAGAAAGGGTAATCATGGCTAGTACATATTTAATCTCAATAATAAATTAATGGATCACGCATACTTAATAATGTACATGCATAAAGACAAATATAGGAAGCATCACTTATTTGCTGGCGATCGACACACACTCTCAATTGTAGAGTCTCTCGTTTTAACAATCTATTTCTTCACTTATTCAATTAATCAATTAATAAGATTTGATGATGTAAAACCGAAATATAATTATAAGTACAAAGTGGAACAGAAGTATCTGTCGAATGTGATAACTTATAAGCTAAGATAAGCTCGTAGTATTCACTGCTTTGATGTGTTTTATATCATTATTCATCATGCGCTATTCCCACAATGACCTCCACAATGGGAAATTTTTAACATCTATTTCAAGATCGCATCCCGATTCCCGACAATGCTGTTAATTTCAATTCCGGTCTCACCAATATAAATAAATACCAATTTTGTAATCTCGTTCGCGGTGCTTGAATGTTTTATCATGAATGCCAATCCCTCCCTACGTCGGCGCGCTCTGTTCTTATCTTACCTGTTAACTTCTTCATTTTCAGCTTTCAGTGACACGTGTAAATGCCTGCTCAATTTGATTCATTTCATGATTATAAAAATCTGAAGGAAGGTGGAAAGCTCGATTAGCTTTCTCTCATTACTAGTGTGACTTTTACTATATTCAAAAAAAGAATACTTTCTCGTAATTATTTCCTTCCTTCTAAGAGAATTTCAAATAAAATATTTATCTTCTTTATCATTTAAAAGTTCTTAGATGCAAAGCGACATTTTCCCATCACACACAGAAAGGGGCGGTCACAGAAAATTCCAGAGGGGGGAATTAAATTTAATTGTTCCAATCCTCAAACAGAATAAAATATGAAATAATCAGCAAATGTCATAAGTTATATTGAATTGCCTGTTTTAAATTACATTTTCATGTATATGTTCATTTAAATGAGATGCCATCATTTGAATTATCAGAGAGTTAGGAAAAGGAAATCCGTTAATTAAGCACGATACAATATGTGTTAGGTGATCCATCGGCACAACATTTAAGAAATATTGAGAACGAATCGAATGACAGATACATGTTATAGTCGTTCCAATTGGCAAACCACCACACATGTGGGTGGAAAGTCCGTGGGTGGAACGGATTTGAAAGCACTTGGTCAACTTTCTTGCATCACAGAGCTGATGGGCAGAACATCTGTTAATTCAAGTGCATCATGTAGGATACGCAATATCACAGCGGTCATCAACATCTGAGCTGCCTAGGATAAACAAACCTATTGCGGAGGCCGCTACATTCCTTGGTTTTACTTTACATGTCTCTAAGTTGATAAGCTCTAAATCAGTGATATAAGCGGAAATGATGTAACGAGATAGAGTTCGTTTCGCCGTCCGACTTTTGTACTATTTCAGTGCAGATACATTGCCAAATTATTGCTTGGAAGCTAAAATGTAGAATTTGCTGATGTTAAATTGATAAATTGAATGTTCATATTTTATATCACAATACTTTGGGCTGGTGGGGGGATGCATCCCGGCATCCCCCCCCCTTCTGACCACCACTGCACACGTAAAACGCTGCTTGATAGTGATATATTTCCTATCAGAACAACTAAATGTCGGAACTTACACTCCTTCATTTAAAGCGGCCGTCTTGAAATGTATTAATAGATGAAAAGTATTAATTGAAAAATTGCAGGATCACAGAACTGAATCCTAGTCCTGATCTTATTAGTGATATTCATATCTTTCATCAGACTGCTGGAGCAGGATATTAAATATGAAAATCCGCAAAATCTGAACCATCCGGAAAAGTGCATGAAAATATGAAATTCTTTCAAAATTATGTCTGAAAGCAACTAAATGAAATTAAATAATTTTGGGTCCCAAAGTCCTGGGAGACTTCAAGCAATGTGCTGCTGACTTCGCAACTCTCCCCAACTCCCAGTCAAAATATTGCGTAACACATACTCGTATAAAATTAGTTCAAGCCCTTCACAATTGATCTGACAATTAACTACAGGTTTTAATTTTCGAACTAAAATGGATCCATTTGTCTTCAGTTTTGATAATATTTTTTACAGAGGTCAATATTTTGATGAAGAACATTTTTTTAAACGTGGAGTTATTCATATCGGTATGTGATTGATACAGATGTGAATCATTGCTTAATCGCAATGTTTTTAGCAAGTAGGTACGCAGAAGTGATTTTTAACACATAATTTCCATGCTTGAAAATATCATTTCCTCTTCGTTTTTTCCTTCTTCATTTCTATGAAGAAAAATGTGATTTTTTTCAAAACTTGGATTGGCAGTATAAAGCTGCCTCGTTCACATCAGAACAAAGAAATTGAAACACTTCTCAATTAGCTATCTACAAGCACTAAACATGTCAAGCGACAAATTTGATCTAAAAACATAGACTATGGCAAAAACGAGCCAAACTAAATATAACACAAAGATTAATATCTTGATTTGAAATCTAAAGCCTGCAGTCAATACCTGAGTCGAAAGGCAAAGCCTTAGACACTAATCACCATATCTTTTGCATCTAGCTCTTGAAATGATTGATTGATCTTTATGAAATTAAATTAGCTCTTGAGAATAAATCGAAATATAAACACACTTTTGAATAATTCTTTTACTATTTGCAATACTTATTAAAAGTAAATTCTCAGAAAAATACATTGATTTAGCACACTGGATTTGCTGATACGCACCTACATTGACAACTCTATCACCGGTGCTTAAAAAAAATTTGTTACTTTTATTTGAAAGAAAGACATGTCTGATCTTTAATCATGCTATTAAAAAAAGATTGGTGAAATTAGTCGATCTGAGATGAATACATGTACGAATTGCGAACAGCTTATGTTAAAATACTGTTAATGTTGTAACAGAGAAATATGACTATAACACACTATCTATCGCAAAATGTTATGACTGAACTGGAATAATGACAACAATAATAATCTACCTAAAGTTGGGAGGTAGAATAATTAAATATTGAGTTGCATCCTCAGTTGAAAATAATTGAAACAGATACTCTGAATAGCTGCTATTTCATCCAAAATCAGGAATCATCAGCAAGCCTAGTTCACATCTCTCAAGATCGACACAACTCCCTATTTAAGGTTCAGCCATGCCTGGGTTAATTTGGGATTTGTAATTAGCAAGTTAGTGAAATTTCGATTCATTAAATATCACTTTAAACACACTGCTGGCAAATCGCCTAAGTAAGTGCGCCTGCAATAATTAGTAATAACTTCTTTTTGCATACACAATGTAAATAGAATAATTAAATAGTCCTATTTGATTTTTAATATTGAAAACAGTGTTTTCTTATTCCATTTACATTGTGTTTGCAAAAAGCAGTTTTTATATTAAATTTTTATTTCTTTAAATATTAAATTTTATATTATCATATTAATTATTGCAGGTGCAGTAACTTAGGCAATTTGCCAGCATCAGTGTGTTTAAAGTGATATTTTATGAATGCCCGTCGAAATTTCACTAACTTGCTACTTGGAAGTCTTAGAATCTTTAGAATTAACAGTGGAGTCAACCTGATAGAATACACATCAAAGGTTTTGAAAGTGAAATTAAATAACGATTTTCTAAATGATAGCTAAAAGACCAAAAATAATTGGACTATAATTCTTTCAGATAGTAGTGTATAAATTGTTAGAACACCGAGGACTTGATAACTTACTTCATGGCTTAAAACACCGATTTGAGGATTTCACCAAACATGGATTTCTCAGAAGACGCAGCAGACTCGTTGAAAGAACCCGATCAACCCGAACTGGAATTTAAAAACATAATCAAAATTGTTTACTTAAAATCTTTGCGTATAGCATTGGATGATATTTGCACAACTGTTTGAAGATAACTGTTGACCCCTAGATAACTTACGATGATATGCTTGTGTTGTGTGCTAGGCAGTTTGTCTTCTTGCTTTATTATGCATTTTATTTGTTTTGGTGAGAGCAATCTCCATTCCATTGTTAGAGCAATAACTTTTCCGCGGCATGCATTTCAAGTTCCAATGTCATGCAAAAGTCCAGCTTGTCAGCTATCTACGGTACATGACTGACAAGACATATCATGTCATCAGACAATGGATGACTAAACAATTGGTAGCTGACCGTGAGCGAATCTTCACAGACGTATTTAACGCGGCATGAACAACGCCCGCTCACGCATTCTGGTCTCTCCAAGCGAAGTTGTCGGCGAGAGCCGTTGATGGTGTTTCAGCCTATCTTCTGTGTGCGAACTATCATCGAACTGCTGCGGACGTGATCACCACGGCCTGTGGTCCTGGAAGAATCTGGAGACTCTGTTGGTGCTGTGACTGTCTTACAACTGTGAACGTACCATCTGTCCTTGTAAGGACTGTTTGCACCATTTATTTATTTTCACAATATAATTTATCCACATTTTTCATTTACATTTTTCAATCATATGTTTTGGGAATATTAAGAAAATAATAACCCGTAACACTTGGGCCAGTGAGAAAACTATGAAACAAGCGGAATCAAAAGATATACCCGTTATCCAAAATAAGAGAAATTCTGTTATAATTTCGATGTAACTAACTGCTGCATCATTTAAGTGATTACAGCGTATCTTCAAGACTTATAGCATAAATGTATGCGTAGGTCTTCGTTTAGAAAGATCTACGATTTTTTAATTAATATCCTGAATAATTAAATCTAAATACAATATTCAAATTTGAAATAATTTTTGTGCTGTGATAGCACACATGGCATAGCACTTGAACGTATTGTTGAACTGTCTACTTTATACATACGGCAATAGAACGAGGAATAGATAAGACTGCCTACATAAATCTTATAATACAGTAGTTCTAGTTCCTACCTCAAAAAATCTAAATAATTGCATAATTCAATAAAACAGTGCGCGAATGAATTGCTGCAACAATGAGGACTTGATGATTTGACTGATGGACTATACAAATGATAAATTCGTTTCAATTGAACTTACTCCATTGGTGTGATGATTGAGACAAACCGGACAAGATGATTGATTCAGCAAACGACGGATTTTCATAAAAATACGAGACACTGAGACACGACCAAAGGATGTGATTAACAATGACTGTTGCACATGCCAAAAGCATATGAAATTATACTGAACATGCAAATGTTGCAGTATCATTGGACGAAGTCAGATTACGGAGTCAAAACTGTCGCTGCGCGTTTGCTTCTTTTGGATAGCTTCTATGGCACTCATATTTTCCCACTTCCAGTGCAATTGGATCCAATAGAGTTCGATTCAACGTTAAGGTGTGCTATGGCATTCCCATTGCGTGTCATAGAATACCATAGAGTGCCATTGAATTTGGTTAATCGGGTAATTGCGTATGAAATGTCAGTAGATCTTTTGACAAATGCACTTAATGCGTAATAGTTATGAACGGGTCTGTACTAGAAGTGAGAAATGTGAGAAGGGGGCCCCAAAATTAGCGGTGAAAATTAATTTAGAAGTAAAATAATAACACGTCTGAATTCACGCTGGCTGATTCAATTTCTATGTTTAAAAGCAGACAGTAGACAGTGCGAATTGATAGCTATCAGTTTTGAAGTAATGATTCATTCAGTTGTTCACTCTGCGCACTGTTGAACTGTGTTTACACCTACCTCGAATTTGCAATGGAATATACGATAGAAGATCAAATTACAATTACAGCCAGGATTATAACGAATGAAGTGTCAGTAGAACAGTTACAGAACCGACTGCGATTTAGAGAGGAATTTAACAAAGAACCGCCGCCCAAACAAACAATAATTAACTGGAAGAAGAAATTGTTGAACACTGGCTGTCTGGTAGCATTAATAGAGTGCAGTTTAGACGATACACAGTATATAAAGCACAATCATAGTGATGATCGAATCCACCGTGGCGGACTTTGTGGGGAGTGGCTTTGCTCTTGCTGATTATCACAAGCATTTCCATGGCAAGGTTACTAGAGATTGCGTATAATTGCGTAGATTGCGAGGTCTTTATGAGCAGTTCACTGTGTAATCCCAGACCACATCTTCTTTTCTTACAAAATTCGATAATGTGATGGAATATTGTGTGAAATTTTGGGGTTATTTTTAGAGTATATCCGCGTATTCATAGCGGAATGAATCACATTTTCCTTGAACAAAGGATCGAGATCACTACCAAGACAAGAAGTGACAAAATTCTGGAGAGCCCGAAAGCAGGAACATATTTTAGCACGTAAGAGCACGCATGGATCCACACCCGTCGGCTAGGTCGATCAAGCGGTCAAAAATGCGAGCCCTTAGCGACCACTTTTTTTGACATCTACTATCATATCTAAGAACTACTACATAGGTCTCTCAAATCATCTATTGGCTATTCGCCTGCAGGACCAATTTTTTTAAAAAAATCAAATTTCAAATATTAAATTCCATTATACAATTTTTTGATTTCTCTGTATCTGGTTGCAAATGATTTGTACTGTCATATTTTGATAAAGTCTTATCTAGAAATACCCAAAGATTATGCAGAAACACATTCTAACAAATTTAGACCTACTTAGCCGTCAAAATTCAAATATTTTCGAAAAAAATTCAAATTTTAAATTTGAATTTCATGATATATATTTTTTCATCTCTATAACTGCATAGATACGATTTCTATTGCCATTATTTGATAATTATGTATTCATAGTTGTTTCAGATTATTCAGAAGCACATTTAAATGTACTAATAAAGAGAAATTTAACGATCAAAATTCGAAATTTCTAATTAGAAAAATGAATTCCAAAATATTTTCCCCATTATCTCTGTTTTTGTGAGTGCAATATTGAGGCGTAGGCTTATATCACATCTGTTATGTACATTAATGTACTACATTGATAGCAACGACAATATATCAAACAATCATATGATGATATTGTTAGCCATATATGCAACGTGGCGGTTCATAAGTTACCGACATAATGATATTCTGGTTAACAAACCTATGCGAATTTTATGACATTATATATAAATTTGCTATCTACGTGACTTTATGCACTGCAGACGTATTTTTTCTTGTACCGTGATTATCACAATATCCATTTCCTTCATGGGAACTCATATACGAAAAGATGCTTCGGATATAACATTAAAGATCTTGTTGTTGTTTGACAAACTGTGTAGATTGTTACTGCCGCTGAGTGTTCAGCGGCAATGAAAACCGAACGCCTGAAATTCTTGTCTCTCCTTCTCACTGACACCGCAGTAATTCATTGATTTGATCACTATTCACTCGCGCTGCAGCATAGAGTTCAGATGTCCATGCTATTGCCCTCTCCTAACATAGATATCTAATAATCCGACCTCTATGCACTACAGTATCTGCTCTGTCAAGAATATCTGTCTGTCTGATAATGGTATAAAACAGGATGAATTCTATCAATGAACGCCGTGTCAACATAATTGATTTTAATGCGCGAGCTTCCAAACTGTTTATCAGCAGCAACTGGTGCGCTTGATCACAATTAACAGTGCCAATATTCTAACGATGCGACATTACGACTTGATTCTTATCGCGTGTTATCTTTTGTGATGGCACATGCACATACAAACAAAGCTAGAAGTCATGAAGAAAACAGATATAGAGTATGCCTTATATGTATGGAAAAAGGAGACTGTCCAATCACGGATGCCGTTTTACGAAGAATCCGAGCTTTCTTTATAAAAAACTATACAACAAACGATGACTGCCTACCTGCTGCCATTTGCTCGAATTGTCGCTCAGATCTTCTCAAAATTGAAAGTGGTGTGAAGGAACGGGGTATCTTGCCGGAAGTTAATGATTTTAGCCTTGTGAAACCAGCTTTTGAAATTATACACGCGATCAGTTGGCTATACATTTTGTGAATGCTTGATATGTCAAATTGCAAGAAAAAAAGGAACGTGTATACCAAAACGTAAAAAAGGTCGTCCTACTATCAAGTCCCCTGATTCAATGATGTCTCATGATACAAGAAATAGTGTGCAAGTTATATGCGTTTAATGCAAATCTCCGGTTGGCCGTGGTATCACTCATAAATGTACAGTCAGCACTCTTCGACAAAATATAATAGATATGTGCAAAGATTCTGATAAACGTACGCAGGATGTTGTAGCCAGCAGTATGATTTCACATAGAAGGCGAGAATCTTCTTCTGAGCGACATCATGAACCAAATCTTCATCAGCATTTAGATCTCGAAACAAGAGGGCCAAACCGAATCAACCTTGCTATAAATGATCAATCACCAAGAAGCATTGCTGCGAAAAATCTGAGCAATTTACAACTGTCCCTGGGAGCTTCGAACTCCGCCATGATTCACAAGGTTATGCCGTTCCTGCGAAGTACTCTTGGTAAAAGTGTTATTGAGTCAAACAGTGATGATTATTTTCGAAGTCGAGATAGTGCTCTCAGTGACTTGTTCTCTTTAGAATTCCAAGTATTTGATGAGATATCTAAGCCTGTTGTGTTTTGTAATGACTTAGTCCAATTAATCCAGCACATCTGCAATGATCAACAGATTGACAGCAGCCACACTAACCTTCAATTGAAATTAGGACTCGACGGTGGTGGAGGCTATTTCAAGATTTGTATGTCCATACGTACCTCAATTGACAATGTTTCATCGTCTTCTGCGACAGGATTTTTGGATTCGAGTGTCAAACGAATTATAATACTGGCAATTGTTCCTGATATAAAAGAAAGTTACACAAATGTACGGTTATTATTGGACTTACTCAAAGTAGCTAATCTGGATTTCAAATACACCTACGCAGTTGATCTTAAATTGGGTAATATTGTTGCTGGGATACAAGCACACGGGAGTTCATACCCATGTGCTTTCTGCAGTTGTCCGAAAATAAAATTTGGGACTCCTTCTTCAGGAAGCTATCCTCTTCGCACAATAGGATCAGTTAAAACCGAGGCAAATAGGTATTGTGATACTGGAATTGCAAGATCATGCCAGAGCACAACGAATCCCCCATTAATCAATGGAGAAGATCATGAAATGATAATCAGCCTTCTCGCACCTCCGGAATTACACTTAATGTTGCGTGTATTCAACAAAGTTTTTCGCCAAATGGAGTCATTATCCCCACGTTCTGCTGAAGTTTGTCGGCAGTGGGTTTGTCGCGTAGGAATAACTCGCCCAAAAATGCATTCCGGCGAATTTACAGGCAATTTACGCTTGTTGCTGATGAAAACTGATATGCTCCAAGCAATATACGAGTCAAATGGTTGTCTGGAACTTGTTCCCTACAAGCAATTACTTCAAGAGTTCAATCGTGTTCGTATCACTTGTTTCGGACAAGAATTGGACCCAAACTTCAATTGTTCTATTAAAGCATTTGAAAAAAGTTACAGCGAATTGCCCATTAGTGTCACTACCAGCGTCCACATTGTAACGAAGCATCTCATACAGTTCTGCAAACTAAAACATTCAGCTCTTGGACCATATAGTGAGCAGGCCTCCGAGTCCGTTCATTCGGACTTCTCGGCAATGTATTGCAGTAGCAGCAAAGTTGGAGAATCAAATCTAAAATACGGCAACAGTCTTTTGGAATGTGTTGTGCGCTATGATGGACGCCACTTGTAAATGGATGACTTCAAACTTTATATTCATGACTGTTTCATTTGCGATATTGGTAATGACATTTTATAAGATGATGTCAATGTATTAGTTAATATAAGTGACTCAAAATTGAAATGCATACATTTTTTGGTACTGCGAATGAGGGCTCGTCAGGGATATCGGGGTTCGTAAATAAAACCTATTTTTACTAATATTAAAAAGTATTTTGATCGTTAAATTTCTCTTTATTAGTACATTTAAATGTGCTTCTGAATAATCTGAAACAACTATGAATACATAATTATCAAATAATGGCAATAGAAATCGTATCTATGCAGTTATAGAGATGAAAAAATATATATCATGAAATTCAAATTTAAAATTTGATTTTTTTTCAAAAATATTTGAATTTTGACGGCTAAGTAGGTCTAAATTTGTTAGAATGTGTTTCTGCATAATCTTTGGGTATTTCTAGATAAGACTTTATCAAAATATGACAGTACAAATCATTTGCAACCAGATACAGAGAAATCAAAAAATTGTATAATGGAATTTAATATTTCAAATTTGAATTTTTTTAAAAATTGGTCCTGCAGGCGAATAGCCAATAGATGATTTGAGAGACCTATGTAGTAGTTCTTAGATATGATAGTAGATGTCAAAAAAAGTGGTCGCTAAGGGCTCGCATTTTTGACCGCTTGATCGACCCAGCCGACGGGTGTAGACTGTTAGAAGATCTCTGACATTATTTCCTGCAAAGCTCATATCGTGATAAAACTCATATTCTCTATTTTTTGCTTGTGTTTCCTTTTGTCCTCCTATATCCAAAATTTGATTTTCGGTTCAGTTTTAGCTATGTTTCCTCAGGTTTGGAGAGACCTTCATTATCGTTTATTTACCCCCACCATGTGGTACAGGTTGGAGGGAAGGGGCCAAAACCTTGCTTTATGTAGCCATATGGTTCCTCTCTGATGACTCCATACACAGCGATCTTAGTTTGGTTTCTTCAGTTTCTTAATTTTCACCTTCTATAATTTTTGGTCGGCTTCTCTTCATGTCCATTACGAACTTTCATTTCAGTTTTTTAATTGTGAAATAAAGCTGACTATATTTTATAATAGTTGGATCGACTAACCCTCATATGTACATTTCGTTTCCTACTCTGTACTGCGGTAGGATACTCTAATTGATATTCATTCATTCATGACTTTAAGTTACCTAATGTTTACACGATTCTCCGCTATGGTAGTCACAGAATTAGACAACTTGTTCCTTCTCGAATGGATAATTCGTGTATCACTTGCTATTGGAAATCGCAAACAATAATCTGTCAGCAGAGGGCACCAGAGGCAGTGAGAGAGGCGCGCGTGCTGTGATATCACTTCGCACACACCAAAACACACATCGCTGTCTTGGCTAGCATTCGATTCAGTGCATGCACTATGCAGTAAGGAATGTTGAGAAGACGATGGTTTCGTACGCCTGCTACTTTTTTTAATAATGAGACATTATGGAGAAACATTATGGAGAAAACTTGTGCGCAATGATCTGAATTCTTCGAATCTGAAGCAATTTTGGCAATCGAAGCACTTTGCTGGAACTGACATTAATCTGCAAGCAACGGACGACTTTTTTCCTATCTGTAAGGTATTAGGAATTCGCTTTTGCCCACTTACTAAGTTCCTCGATGTGCTGTCAATTTCGTATTAATCACACTTCTAGCAGACCGAAGCAGATAAACAGAATATATAATTCTGGAGGGCAACTTTGGTATCTTCCGTTTCCTGGATTCTTCGATTTTTTTACCGTGTCTTGTTTTAATTCAATTCAACATTACATGCCTTCAATGAAGTATGCGCTTCAGGAACACCGAAACAAGACCACTAAAAAGTGTAGCGACCAGACCAGTCAGCAAATGCAGTTTGGAGGGCGATAGGTGATCCAAGACAAAGTCATCATCTACGCTTGTCAAGATCGATGGATGACATTGTCAAATCGTTCAGCAGACGACTCTCGGATTTGAATACTTCCAAAAGCGCTTCCTCAGAAGCGGATCATGTAGTTCCACAGTTCTCTGTCTGGTCCTTGCTTGGATTGCACCAAGTGTATGAGTGCATGCTGGAATTATCCGTCATGCCATTGAGTGTGTTGCACAGCTTGTGATCAGCAGCCACTGTCTATCTCCTGCGCAAAATGATTGAGTCTACGTTCAAGCCAGATTGATTTAATCTTTACATGATCATCTTGAAGATTCTCCACTTCGCGTTCTATCAGCTTCCAGCGCCGACTCGCTTGCCGTCCAGACACCAGTTGCAGAACCACGTGGAGAACCTGGTTAGCGTGTGACCTCCAGCGATTCCACCTATCTTACAGCCGTTCCTGTCATCATGATGTACTACAGTCATTTACAAAAGTCTGAGACCACCCAATAGAGTAAGTATGTTAGGTAGAGTGGTAACTCTGCATTTATTAAATCCCCAATGTGTATACACTTTCGAATTTATTAAATGAATAGTATGTAGAATGTAGAATGTAGTATATAGTATGTAGAATTCCCATCATAAAATGTTTACTATCAAATGAAAAATGATTCTGTGCATGTCCGCGATGGTCCATGATGAGTGAAAGTCATTTATTTAATGTTTACATCATGTTCGTGTATGTGCGTTATGTTAGAAGGTCGCAAAATGTGAATATTTTGTTTTCGCACATGATCGAGCATCACTGGTTGGCCTGCATGAACAAATCAGCATAAATCAATGTTCAAAATGAAAGCTGTCATTATATTTTAGTTCAACACCAAAAACAGACTGTTGGCAAAGTTCTCGCAGCAGTATATCATGAGTTTGAGATCTCTACAGCTGTTTTGAGGGTCTGAAAATGCAGCAATTATGGCTGAGTTTAGGCCTATGTTTGATTGGTACAGATAAATTCTGTGTTGGGCCCGTGTTATTTTAAGTTTTCATGGGAACTCTATTGTTGTTGGATTATGGAACAACTATTGTCATGTACGCCGATGACATAACTCTGATTGAATCGATCTATAAGGAGAGTTTGTCTAGCAATGCAATTTCAAAAGTTATGGAATGAATCAATGCGAACGGTATGTTTTTCAGTCTCTCCAAGACAAAGCAAATGATAATTCGACGTAATGAATGCATTCAGTCTACATATCCAGAGATCCAACTTGTCGATCGGTTGAAGATTTTGGGTGTGACTTGAAATTCAAAGTTGACTTGGGGAATCATTTTTCTCAAATTCTTCGAATTTCTTCCCAACGTCTCTATGTTCTCAGAGTTTTGCGATCGCTGCTACCACATGAAAAATTAATTATTGTATATAAATCAATTGTGTTGTCTTTGCGATTGTATGCAGCACCCCTTTTTGCATGGTTGCCTCTGGGAATTGAGAACAAGATAGAAAAATTTCAGAGACGCGCACACCGTATTATATGCAGAAGACATTGTGACTGTGCCGATTTATTTCTTAACAAACATGAAACTAACAGTTTTGCAGATAGCCGATTGCGAAAAAGATATTTCAACCACTATGGAAAAATTCGAAACACTGAAGATGAAGTCCAATCCCACATTTTTTGCAGATCTTCTTCGTATTTCTCTTGCAGACTTTGCACCGCAATTGTCTCTCTGAATCACCAGGGTAATGATGCATTCCATCATGACTAATGTCTGCGAGAGCATTTTGATTTCTGGAAGACAAGGGCCGAATGGGCCTTCCAAATGACCGCTGTGGGCAATATTTTATCATAAGTACAGAAACAATCTCTTTGCGGAAAGAAAGGGAATCTGGCGATGATGAATTATGAAATCTATGTAGTAACCAACAATTTTGAATTATCATGTCAATATTCCAGGCGAATAAAGGCCACCACCATTTCTTCATCCGAATTGAGATCCGATAACGAGCAATATTCTGATCCGTTCGGTCAACAGCTCCCATTGTATTGATGGACAATGTTTGGCAAGTCAATTGTGATACGAGTCTTATTTTCACGACTCCATCTCGTTGTTTGTGAAACAGGAAATGCATCAAAGCAGTTAGACGCCATCAGGACGGTTTTCCGGTCTTTCCAACAGACTACGGCAACTTCTTCGTTGGAATCCACGAATTGTTCAAAATCTCCGCGCTCCTTCTTGTCGATTTGTTTAACATCTACTGGACACTTTCCGAGACGGTTTGAGCGAATCGTGCCCGTTGCTCCATATCCTAGAACACTAAGGTGCCTCAAGAGACGAATCGACGTGAATAAATTGTCAAAGAAAATTGTAAACGGTATCTTATCAGGCAATTCAGAAATTAGGTCAAGAACAACACTTTCTCCTAGACCCCATGACACGCTCGTACTTCTAATCGGATCTTTGTTCTTGGCGCCTTGATAAGGCTCAAACTGAATCACATAGCCGAGTGGAGAGGCCATGACCCAGATCTTATATCCAACGCGTATCGGTTTGCATTGGATTCTTTGCTTACTAGAATGTCTGCCAAAATATGGCACCATAGGTTCATCAACTGATAAACATCGCTCCTTTGGAAAATAATACATACATCTTTCATTCATAAGGGTAAAGAAATATCGTAATTTTGCAAACTTATCTCCATTTTGGAGATTCTGATTATCAGCCAGATGTAGAAAACGGAAAAGCTCTTGAAAGCGATTGCGTGACATAGATGATGATATGGCTTCGTTATTACAATCCGAACTTGTCTCCCAATACATTGTCATTCTTGGTACCTGGCAGTAGCCGGAGATGATCAGAATTGCCAAAAAAAGTTTCATTTCAGAGGATGTTGTACTAAAATTATGATTCATCTTGTCACGCTTGGCATAGAGAATAGTTTGTTCTACCAAATAGTCAATCACCTCGTCATCAAAAAATAATTCAAACAAACTTGTTGCTGACATATCGGACAAATTCAAATTGGTCATATTATCCGCCAATGGATTCTCAGATAAGTCCTTCTTTCGCATTTTCTTATTTTTGCGCCATTTTAGATCGGACGACAAATGACTAATATTGTCCTCTCTTGGTTTCGAATTCAGTTCATAATTTCCGTCATCATCTTCATCTCCTATTCTAACGGTTTCGCCGTTTTGCAAATGAATCGATGCTGATGCTGGGGCTCCAAGCTGGGAGGCAGGTAAATTATCAACACAAAAAGTTTCCTCGTCTGCACTGTCTCCATCGCTCTGGTCATTTTCAGGAGGTTGAATGAAGATACAGCCACTTTCTAAATCATCTTCGAAGTCTGCAATTATCGCAGCGACCTCTTCAGCATTGTAGTTCCTGAAAAAAAACACGCATATGTATACTACTGACAATAGAGGAATTGCAGTATTAGTTTCGCACGGTAACACGAGCAGCAAAACGGCAGTAGCCGAGTTGTCTAGAATACTCTCTGCTAACGGACCGGTAGTGCAAGGGTCGAACCCCGCAAAGTATACTTTTTGTTCATGTTTAGTTTTAGGATATAATCATTATCCTCAAATGATAATGATAGCTCACATCAATGAGCCTATTTTAGAATTCAAACAACTTTCCGACGTTTATATAAAATAACGTCGCATTACGAAGTATTCCGATTCAGTACATCTACAACTGGAACAGCAGATATTCAACTTGATAAAAATGTTTAGTAGGCTTAACCCATTAGCTCCCATTGTTCCACTTGTGGAACAATTTTTTAAAATGATGCAATACATTCAAAACTTTATCACATTCTTTAACTGCCTTACTACAACACTTTGAACGTTTCATAGAATATATTTTATGCGCACTTTGAATTATCTGTGTGTTTGTTTTATTGCAAGCGCAGATTGAAATTTTCAAATTCCGGCAATTTTTGATTCATTTTTCAATTGGATATCATCTGACATTGAACGAGCCGTGAGTAATTTTTCTTGTGTCATTTACTGTTCATAAGGTAGTTTATTACATATTACCAGTCAGTTTCATGAAATGATATGTTATGTGTGTATGATGAAGTAAATAAGACAATGTTCCACAAGTGGAACATTGGGATCTTCTGACTATAGACTTACATGACCATATGCGGCTAGCTTGATATTTTTGTGCCGCTGATATAGTAGCAATATCTGTTCTGCTTTATTGTAGGCGCCAGATTATAGAATTAACAATGTCAAAATATCCAATTCTCATTGTTCTGATATTTATTCAAAGTAATCTATCCATGGTTTCTTTATTTTCACCCAGGCGAAAACCTTGATTTTGAAAAAAATGTAGGGTTCGAAACAGCAACGTTATGGAGCGTAGGCTGTCGTGCAAGCCCCTGTGCTACTGACACTTACGTTCGACGATATTCGCACACGCAATATCACGTACACGGCAAAGGATGTCTGGTTACTTCAATCATTTCAGTAGTAGTTCTATATTCTGGAACAAATTGTACGCGTTTGTGAAGGATATTGCATGATAATTAAAAAGCCTAGGCCGAAGCCGAATGTCATTATTTCGTATTCAAAAGCTTTTATCGGACCGCTTTACATAGTTTTGATCTCTATCTGGGACTCCTGTTTTATTTTCCAAGTAATGTGTAGGCTTACCTTAGTACGAGTAGGCCCTGAAAGCTGCAGATTATTAGATCTACAGAGTATACCATTGGTTTTTTTTCATTTACAGATGCCAAAGCTTTTCTCTGTGGAAGCAGCAGCCGAAATGATTACCTCCGCCGATTCGGATACAGAATTAGATGATATTGAAATCGTTATTTTGCCCCCTGAAAATGTAAACTGTGCGACTGATGAGGTAGACATCAATGACGATTCTCTCAGAGATGTCGAAGTTCGGGATGTTCCTGGGTTTGTCGAGCTACACCATGCTTGTGAAGATATGCCGCAAACTTCGGATTCAACAGACCAGCCCTCGAAAAGCGGCGGCGACAATCCAAACCCAATTGGAAAAAAGGTGAAAGTCTGAAGAAAAGTAGGATTTCAACAGAACAAGTCACTGAACCTCCCAGTCTTCAAGAAACATATCCGATGCTGTCTACATTGGATCCCATCGATATATACAAATTGTTCTTTGGTGACAAGTTGCTAGATCTTTGCGTCGATGAGACAAATAAGTACGCATTTCAAAAAGGCGATCATCATTTTACCGTTTCAAAAACAGAGATGCAAACATTCTTAGGAATTCTTCTTCTAAGTGGCTACAATACTCTGCCAAATGAAAGACTTTATTGGAGCACTAACGAAGATGTGGGAGTGCCAGTTGTATATGAAAAATGTGCAGGAACAGATTCCAAGATATGAAACGCTTTTTTCACTTGTCCGATAACGTATGCCTCGATCCAAGCGATAAGCTTGCAAAATTACGACCTTTTCTAGATATTTTTCAAAGGAATTTGCTGCAGTTCGGTGTATTTGAAAGAGACTTGAGTCTAGACGAACAGATGGTCCCATACTACGGAAAGTACAGCTGCAAAATGTGCATAAAAGGAAAGCCAGTCCAATTTGGCTTCAAGATTTGGGTGCTTGGGTCTTCAAGTGGATTTCCTTTCAAATTTCAAGTCTATACCGGAAAGAAAAACAATACACTGCATGTACCTTTGGGAGAGCAAGTAGTGCTGAATTTGACGGAGTGCCTCGATTTAAAGGAGGAACACACCCTCTACATGTATCGTTTCTTCAGCTCCACTAGCCTTTTTCGAAAGCTGAAGACCGAGCACAATTTGCGATGTACGGGAATGGTCATGGAAAATCGCACTGAGCATTGTCCTTTGATGTCAAAGCAAGAAATCAAAACGCAACCGAGAGGGCACCACTCTTGTTTCAATGATGGTCAGGTCGTTGTATGCCAGTGGAATGATAACAGACCAGTAGTAGCTGTGAGCAACTTTGGAGCCGTCTCTAAGCTCCAAGCGGCAAACCGATGGGAGTCAAAGGAGAAGAAGAGGTCATCTATTTCCCTTACCTTTTCTCATCCACCGGTATAATAAAAATATGGGCGGCGTCGCTTTACTCGATCGATTCTTGAGCGAATACAGACCACAAATGAGGAACAAGAAGTGTGGCGGTCGTTGTGGGATGGAGACTGCATCGAGCTGTCAACGGAAACCTCTCACATCTCGATTTCAGAGGGTAAGTAGGCCTATAATCATGCGTATCAGAAGACATACTAGTAATATGCTTAGATTTCGCAATCGAATGCACGTGCGTATAAAAAGCAGGCCCATATCTTTTGGATTTCAGGAACATCGTGAGCACACTCCTTGCTCAGATCAGGACCGTCAACACCGATCAAGGAGGAGCGAAGATCCTTCAGCGGCTATTTGCCCATACCAGCCGGTGGGCAATCCCGTTGCAAGTTGTGCAAAAAGAACACGAAAATCTTATGTCGAAAGTGCAGCGTAATGCTACATTCGCATTGCTTTATCGTCTTCCACACCTCTTCTTGATTCATCTCTGATGACATCTGACAGTTTGAAGCAAGCAGCGTAAACAAATATACTCAGATTTTGGAAATTTGCAAATTCTAAGAAAAAATTTGGAACTAGCATTTCCAAAATAGGCACAATAAGCGACAGAAACTCTTCTGGTGGTCGTTGTATATATGTGGCAAAGTATTCATGAGAACGCTACAAAAGAATTACGAGAGAAAAAGACTGTGTTCCACTTGTGGAACATTGGGATCTTCTGACTAAATGATTGAAGCCAGATAATAGTCAGAAGATCCCAGTGTTCCACAAGTGGAACATGTCTGTAAATCTGATACTCTATGTATCATATTCAAAGTTTGAGGAAATACTGCTTATTTAGTCCATAATTACTCTATTCTTCCAAAAAAATCATTGAAATTTCATCGGCTTCTGTATTCGGGATCTAATGGGTTAAACTATGTTAAATAAATAAATCATTTTAGAAACTCATCAATATCATCTTTATAGCGTTGACATCAATTTTCTTCTTAAAAAACGGAAATATGTACACCTACCCTCTCGATCCCATGCACTTTGTGAGAGTGCAAATGTATTTTCGCGTATGTATTTGATATATTGAATCTAAAATAAATCATATTAATATGGTAGCCATACTCACCGTTTTCGGTTGCCTGAAGTAGTCGCCATTTTGAAAAAATGAATACTTTGAATGCGCGCCCTTCCAAAGCAAACTTAAACAAATGTTTGTTTTTCTTGTTTTATTATTGGATAGTATATTCAACTTAATCAGGTAAAATTGCTGGTAAAAATTCCGTCAGATGGCCATGTCACATCATGTCTTAGAGTTGCACTCTCACAGAGTGCATGGTAGTGAATGGGTTAATGAA
>CAJQUW010003627.1:0-42177 GCA_907163375.1 Prostheceraeus crozeri
GACAAACCATTGACGGCTGAGGAACAGTAGTGGCACCAGGGTCCTAGAGCTGGGGGGTCCATGGAAGCGTTGGCCTAAAAAAATTGTGCAATCGATGCACACTTTGTTATGCACCTACACATATGTCCGATTTCTTGTTTCAGACAATGTACATGTTGACTGTCACTGAAAATGTGTTCCTATATCTGAGATTTATTTAATTATTAATAGCGAGTATATCTATGATTTTCTTTCAAGATCTTACGTAATTCATGTATGTCAACTTTGAGAATTTTGAAACAAATGGCTGTTGGCTTACCTCGTGTACATTGCATAAGAGCAGGTAGCAGTATTCTGTTAAATTTCTTCTTGCGTGAACAATTAAAATTCATAAATAAGTAGCTATGAACTAAATGCATCTTCGCTAAACTCTACGTGTTGTATAAATGCGAGGATGCTTTGACTCATGTAGCGTGCGTGATGATGACCTTTATCATGCACTCTATTTTCTAGGAGTTCTCGACTACACCATAAAAGCTATCAAATATGTCAATCGATTTGATGTTAATGCATGTATACAACTCAAATAATCAGAGCCTATGTAGGAACTTTATTCATTTGTTTTCCAAACTCAATTTGAGAAAAAAGGTACATAGAGAAAATATTAGAATTTTTATTATGTACAAATGGTGAAGACAAGGCAGTGCCACATGCATATTTCATAAAACTTTGAAAGACATGTACTTTTCCTAACGTTTTAGGACACGATTTTCAAGAAACAATATCATTTATGACAAAAGCAAATGGATAGAGCTTGCAAGTTATAACTTCGTTTAAATCAGTATTGGGCCTACATACATTTCCAAAGATACAAGCAAAAACTGAAATGAGATAGGTCTACAAAAGTAATTGCTATTCGTGATACTATTTTATACATAAATAGAGAAGATGACACTAAGGGCAATGATCAATGCCGACCGGTACTCATCCAGTCACAATAAGGTTTGACTAAAAATTGGGCCGACTTTGTAGAAGTACACAGAATGGTACATGCAGATGCAGTGATGGCTACCTCCAATTAAAAGATAGAATGCAAGAAGCTGACACAACAGAATTATTGCTAATGATCATTTCAATGATAAAAACAAGGAATCCATGCTAGCTTATGCTTTCCATATATAGGCTTATGTGCACTGCAATCAATGCAAGCAACAAAAAATGAAAAACCTCTGCTGCTGATAGGCTGTGTTTCAACGAAGGGATTGACCTCGAAAGTTTGCACTCAAATAACACAATTCAAAATCAGCAGCAGAGCCCTTTCATTTTTTTTGCTTGTATTACCTTAGGAAAGTGTTGCCGAAGGGAAGCAGTGAATTGATGCATTAGTTTCATTGTTTCAACAGTTTCTCATGAATGAGCTGCAAATTTTCATAAAAATTATTGCCAAAGACATTTGTTGCGATAGCATCCTTTTCTTGAATTCAGGTGAAAGCCCAGTATTAAAAATAGGATGCATACTATTAGATTCAAATATTCAAAAGATGCCCTATGACACAAACTAGGATAAAGAAATTCGACAAGAGTGAAACCTGTAATCAAAATAAATCAACAACTTTGTTTAGGTCCAGCGATTCATTCCTCCTTAATGTAGGCCTACGAGTATACCTAACAACATCAAACTATTGAGTCTGCTTTAAGTCTCATGGTTCCGAAGGGTCAGATGATAGGTCAGTGCCGATATACCTATTATGATAGCCTTATTTTCGTCGTTAAATCTTCGGTTCAACTCGTTCAGGCAAAGATCAATTATCGGATAAAATACTTGTGTGCGGAAATCAATAATGGAAGAGGATCCCAGCGAAGACATAACTACACTGTCTTTTAAGCATTTCGATTGTTTTCTAATTCTTTTTCTTGTGCTTGTTTTTTCTAGACCACAAGCATCACAAAGCTCATCTGCTTCTTTTTGTCTTTTGCTGAATGTGTCTTCATTTCGCAAAGCGGCTATGCTATCGTGAACAGTTCCAATTATGTCAATGGCATCAGCTAAAGAATTCTTAGGATTTTGGAGGTAGTTGGAAGCCAGCGTGCAGTGCTTCAGTATTTCTGTTATCATGACGAGGAAAATACAAAATTCGTAGCCAATTTGCAATAGAAAGCATTTTGCATCACAGACTCGCTGTGAATTCGGGTCGTTGTCTCGGATTTCAATCATTAAGTTCAGGAGAGGCTTCAATCATCTCTTGAGTATAATACTACACATTGAATGCTGACTGCACCACCTGGTCCATGATAGTCGCCTACGCTCCGATGGTCGCAAATTCATCTCTTTTTGAGTATTGAGCCATTAAATGTGAACATTGCTTCCACTTACGAATAAGTAAGTAAGTAAGTAAGAAATGTTTATATTGTCATATTTTCAAGTACAAAGTGAGTAAAGATAAGTGACACGGTAGATACAAAATATTCGATATACATGTGGTATGCATTTCAAATGTAAAGTCATTTCTGAAGCGTTGAGTTAAAAAGACGAGCACAATAAGGGAAAAAAGATGAGCTTCTGCGTTTGGTTTTACAGAAAGGCAGTTGCACTTGCTTAGATCGGGGAAGAAATTGAGGTGCTAAGGATTGCAAAAGATGATTACTTTGTAGAGTTTCACGAAAACTTGTAACGCTCTTGCCTCCCGACGATTCGAAAAACTGCTCAGGAGTTGACAGCGACATTCAAAATCACATATAATCCTATGGCAACGCTTTCTGATTTTCTCTATTTAATAGGCATTTTTCGCTGATAAACCGACAAAAAGTGGGGCATTGTATTCAATGATACCTCCTATTAGGGAAGGAATAAATACATCTTTTCCAGAAGCACAAAAAATTCCCCACATTCCGGTACGTTCTTCAATACATCAACAACCACTAAGTTCAGTCTGTGGCTGTGGCAATGAATATAGGGCGCTAAAGGGCAGGCAGATTCTCTAATACGTGCGTGCGCGTGTACACCTTTTATGTGTCCTTTCATTACAGATGCCCCGTCATATCCCTGACCGACACAGTTCTCCTATTTCAATCCTATTTTCAAAAGCTGTTGCAATATTGTCTTTGTGAGAGATCCAGCATCTTGTCCTTCTGCAACCTTCAATCCCACAAATTCTTCGTGAATAATGTCGTTGAATAGATAACGTATTGCAAACGAAATTTGCTCGCGTTTGCCTATGTCTTTCGTTTCATCAACTTGGAGAGAGAAGTACGTCGCTGCTGAAATTTCGTCTCGAATTTCTTGTCTAATCATGTCAGCCATTAAATCGAGTAGTGCTGTTTGTATTGTATGATGTGTCTATTTTGCATTACCCGGTCCACTTTTCATTTTTTTCGGATACAATTGAATCATGCTTTGCAATCAAGCAGAAGATAGCCAAGAAGTTGCCACAATACGGTCCATATCTGTGATGTCTTTCTGAATCCTCCGACACTCTATACATAGCACCTGTCTCTCGTTGTGCAATTTCTTTTGGTTGCAGTCAAAAGAAGAACCTCACAAACTCTCTTTAAGTAATGCCTATTTTCAGCGATCGTCTTTTGGTGTGCTGTATTCATCATGTTCAGGACAGACGATCGGGCGCATTTGGTCTTTTGCAAGATGGTGAATGTTGCGGACGAATCAACTGAATCTCGATGAGCCTGACTTCTGTTTTCTTCAATTCATGCTAGTCCCATCAATTTGAGGTTCCTAAGAACGAATCTGCAATCAGAATTGTAAAATTCTATCTCATATCAGAGATATCTAACTCCAAAGTCGTCAGATTGGTTCCGCTGAAAATCGAGCGGAACCAACAACAGAACCAAAATGTCAAATTTAATTTTTTTGAACAAGGAACTGTGAAAGTTCCTCCAAAAGATGTGAATTGCTCCCCTCGTCAAGGTTTGCCGTCCAATTCCACTCAATTCGCAGAATTGACTGAGTTATCTCATATTTTTGATTTTTCAGAATTTCATAGTCGGCAGAGCCACCCAGCAGAACCATATTTTGAAACTGACTGCCGCTTGTCGAGAGTGGTATCATTTTGTGAATTTTGTGCTCCTCAGCTCGAATCTGTAATCGGTTTTCGACAATTACTGGGGGAGTAAATTTTGTCAGGGGGGAGTAAAAATATCCTAGGAAAAATTTACTGGGGGAATAAAAATTTCCTAGGAAAAATTTTCTGGGGAGTAAAAATATCCTAGGAAAAATTTACTGGGGAGTAAGTTTTGGCGGGAGTAAAAATTGACTGGCACACCGACTGTGCTTGGATTTTCCAGGCCACAAGAATTTATTATTAGAGTGGTCTTTGAGATCTCTATGCCGCAGTGCCCGCCTGCAACAACGTGCTGAGCCGGCGTGACTATTGTCACTTGTAAATTTCTGTGCGTGTCTCAGCTGACTGTCGTCGTTGCGTCACACGTCACATAAACTTCTTCTCTGCGAACATCAGCGACAAAGCGATTCTATAGTGTCTATCTCTAATAGTTCAGTGGATGAAGCTTGTGACAGTGAACTGTGTGGTCTGTGTTCGATTCCGAAGTGGAGAATTTTGTCTTGCCTTTTGCAAAAATTTTGAAAATGCCAACTGACGACCTGTCTACTCGAAAATCCTCCCGCACCACTCGCACCACTCGTTCATCTTTATCAACTAAAGTCGACGAACTAAGTAATACCGTTACAATTTTAATGAACAAGATCAACGAACTGGAGAACAGAGTGTCAGTCATAAACAGCAAACAAGATCAGCAACAAAAGACAATTGAATGTCTCAAGAAGGTTATTAATTCTCCAGCTTATGCTGAAGAATTTATTCGTGAGTGTCAAGAGCGATCACGACATGCCTGCAATGTCATTATATCAGGTTTTCCCGAAAAATCTTCCGCTACTTTTGAAGAAAGGAGAAAATACGATCTTGAGGAACTACAGCACCTTTTTGGTTTTCTTGATGTTCCCAGCTTCGATGTTTCACAATGCATCCGAATTGGCAAAACACGAAAGGATGGGTGTCGTTTATTGCAAGTCAAGTTTAAGGACATCGACACCAAGAAGAACATATTGAGGAAGTCAAAGTCATTGAGCAACTCGCAATTTCGTTCCGTTTTCTTGAAGAACGATCTATCTCCTATCCAGCAAACTATGGATTGGAACTTGCGACAAGAACTTCGGACCAGACGTGCTAACGGAGAAGCCGTAGTCATATTATGTTAATCGAATGTTAATCGCGCTCTCCCAAAAATTGATGAAATTCACGCTTGGTAAATACTTAAGCATATTTGCAGCTACAGAATCTTGGCTTACCTCATCTATTACTGACGGCATGATCACCATCAGTAATTATACTCCTTTTCGAGACGACCGTTCGGATGGGCGTATCGGGTGGAGGTGTCGTGATGTGGGTGAAAAACTGCATGCAGCCTTTCCGATTCAATGTCATCGGTCTTGAATATGGCACCAACAGTGTGTGGTTAATCCTTCCACAACAAAAGTTATGGTTCGTATGCATCCCTCCTTCGTCCGTGATTCTCTCATCTAGTTGCGTATTATCATTCATCTCGAACAACATAGACAACTTTATGTTGCGTTATCCAGAATACTACGTTATTCTTACAGGAGACTTCAATCGTCTACATGATTCATACATCGTCAGTTCTTTCGACCTCCGTAACTTGGTTACGAAGTCCACTCGACTGGATGCCATCCCAATCTTGTTCTG
Organism: Prostheceraeus crozeri; assembly: GCA_907163375.1. Classification (NCBI taxonomy): domain Eukaryota; kingdom Metazoa; phylum Platyhelminthes; order Polycladida; family Euryleptidae; genus Prostheceraeus; species Prostheceraeus crozeri. Next base: position 5,715 of record CAJQUW010003627.1, read on the forward strand.
GTGTCGTCTTCTGTAAGTGATCAATACCAAACGGAAATTGACCCTCCCATTGCCTCCAGCGATCACCGTACAATCCTTTGCACTCCAAGTCAATTGCTCCTTACCACCAAACAGTATAGTTTGTATTATTTATGACTTGCGAGTATCTAATGTCAGAGTTCTCCTTGCTCTTTTAGAGGCAATTAATTTCTATCATATTTTATGACATGAATATATCTCTCAACAATAAATGCAGTCTCTTTATGGACGTCATTCAATGGTGCTTCCTCAAGACTATCCCGCACACCTCGGTGATTGTGACCTCTAAATACAAACCTTATATAACACCATTGATAAAATCATTGATAAATGCAAGATGGAATGCATATCGCAAACATAACTTTTCTATGTATGAGTATCTGAGTCGTAAAGTGAAGTCGATGATTGCGTCTGAGAAAGTAAGGTGGGCTCAAAAGGCTTGTCAAGGCTCGAAGAAACTATGGAAAGTTGTGGGTGATGTTCGAGGAACTAAAAAGTCGTCATCTTCTGCAATCGATCCAATAATCGAAAAGTTCACATCAAGCGATGAAGCGGCTGATTCCATTAACTCTATATTCGCATCCTTCCAGCATCAAAGTGCTACTCCAAACGCCTGCTTGGTCAACGACGATGATTGGATGCCTCAATATACCCAAGAAGATGTGGACATCTTGCTCTCAAGATTACAACCGTACAAAGCTTCTGGAAGTGGCAATATTCCATCTATAATTTATAAAGAAGCATCTTCTATAATCAGTGCACCCTTGGCCCATATAGTGAACGTGTCAATCGTCTGCCGCAAATTTCCTTCGCTTTGGAAACAAACTATTATCACACCCATCCCCAAGACGTCGCCTCCATCGATCATTGAACTGAGACCCATTTCTCTTTTTCCTATACCGTCCAAGATTTGTGAGCGCCTGGTCCTCAACTCAGTCCTACAATTACTTCGTCGCGCCTTTGGGAAATATCAGTTTGGTGATCTGAAAGACTCATTTACTGCGACCGCATTAATCGGTTTACGAGATGCAATTACATCATCTCTTGAAGAAACTGACACTTTGGGCGTCACCTTGTTAGCTTATGACTTCAGTAAGGCCTTTGATCAACTTGGTCATGATTTGATAGTCAAAAGTCTTCGTAATAACGGTTTTCCATCAGGTTTCATCCTCTGGATCATAAATTACCTTCGTGATAGAGTACAAACGGTAAAGATGCATGGCAGTGTCAGTGGTCCACTGCCCGTTGTTAGTAAGATTCCTCAAGACTCTATCTTAGGACCTTTCCTTTTCAACACTGTCATTGGTTCGCTTTCTCCCATACATCCCTTGAGCACCGTCATCAAGTACGTCGACGACTGTACCCATATAATTCCCGTTAAACCGAATAGTCTCTCACTTCCAATTCAAGAGCACAATCGTATGTCTGATGTTGCTGGTCTGTCCCTAAATTACAGAAAGTGCAAAATGTTATGGATACCAAAATCACCTTCTCATCGTCCACCTGTCATACCTGAACTCCAAGTGGTCGAGGAAATTAAAATCCTTGGTGTAATTTTCACTTCAGATCTCAAGTGGAATGTACATTCTGACGCAATCAATACACGAGTGTCACAGAGATTGTATGCTTTGAGGATTTTGCGCCCTGTATTGAACTCTGATGACTTAAGGCGAATGTATTTTGGGTTGATCGTGTCCCTTATAGAATAGTGTTCCCCTTTGTTTCTCTTTCAAGTAATAATAGAAGACTATTCGAGAATATTCAGCGTCGTGCTCATAAGATAATCTGTCATAATGACTGCAGTTGTTCAATTCTTCCGGACTTGCATTCTCGCCGCACTGACGCGGCTATTCGTCTACTCCGTGCGATTCAGTGCAATCAAAACCACCCACTGCACTCTCTTTGCCCTGCTGTTTCTGGCCGCTCCGGCAGATTTCTTCTACCCAGTTTACGAACGACCCACCGTCGAAACTCTTTTTTACCTGCAACTTCGATCACAATAAACAATGTTTTTGTTGATTAATGAATCTGTCTTTTCTTGAATTCGGTTTGCACTGTCACTTTACGAGCTCCTTCACAACCGTTACGTGTATACTCCGCCTGATCTTTCTAAATCGCCCTATAACTTGCACCTTATGATTTTCAATGTAACTTGGAAAATATACGATTACTTACTTACTTACTTACTTACTCCATGGCAAACTCTCGACCATTAATTACATGACTTAGGTATGAGGTTGTTGGCTGTATCGGATCGTCTTCTGATGATTGAGATGAATCTTTTGGACCTGGTGGGGAGTTCTTGCTAGACATCGGGTTTCATAGACTTCTTGCTTGGTTCCTAAAGCATCGGTCTCGGCATCATCCTTCGCAATCGCTGACGTTGACGATTTTGCTATCTTCATCAGAATCGTCATCTGATTTCAAAGGAATTTCAGTTATGTCTAACTGCGAAGATATATTCTGTGTCGCTAAAGTCGTATTTGTCGTTTCATCGTTGATGGAGAGTTGCGATGACAAAGGTACATCAATGACATCCTGAGATTCTCAAAGTAGTTTCGAAGGAGGTGGAAGAACAGCATCATTTCATCCTTGCAGTTTGGAATAAGACACTTCAAATTTCTTCTATTTTTCCCATTTTTCCTTGATCGTGAAGCGACACCGTGGCCCAACCATGATTGGAGTCGATTTCAGAGGTTTTTAAACTAAAGCATGAGGGTTTCACTGCCATTAAGGTGAAACCATTCCTCATCGCTGAAAACAAGGTTTGAAAGGAAGTTTTGATCGTTCGCTGATTTTCTAGCACTTTCACAGAATTTGCAATCGCTTTTATTGGTCAACGTTTTGAAGCTATTGAACACGTTTCACACCTTGTTCTTTCAAACTTTATCCACAGAAAGACTCCGACTCATTGTTTCATCCAGCCCTGTTTTGGGGGGGGGAACTCTCCCCCCTAAACAGAGTTGGAAATGGGTCAACGAAATTTGACCAATGACCCACCTGACCCACGGCATATGTGACCCACGACCCACCTGACCCACATGCTGCAAGGGTGAATGATGTGAGTGCTTTTCAAAATTGCTTTTCTGGCATCATCTTCAGTTTCATTTTCATTCAAAATTCTATGTCTAGGGAGAGGCCTGGTAGTGAAGATTGAAGTGTATCACATCACTTGTCACATGATAAATAGACATGCAACCTCGTCAAAATTATCTTATAATCAAAGTTCATGCACCACAAATGCCTAAGGTTCTAAAAAATTTAAACGATTCTGTTTCTTGTTATAATTCTTGACTATCCTTTTTAGTTCTACCTACAAGATTTTCAGCCGACTTCAAGATTTTTTGATTCCTGATTTAGCCAGCGGCATATCTTTTTCATAAATATTTACAGGAATGGCCACTCTTAATCAAATGTATCGTAGTGCTACCTATTTAACTCATAGAGAGATAATTAGTTCAGTTGAGATCCCAACTGAATAAATTTCAAATTTTACATTCCTTAATCAAATGAAGTTAAAAAACAAGACTGCAGTAGGCCTAAATCCTTTATGCATGCACTTATTGTGTTATATACTACATGTGTGAAAGTTATCCCAGAAAAATCGCCAAAATAATATTTTGTTGCTTCTCATGGCAATCGATTCAAATTTCATTTATCTCCGCTAATGTTAGATTTAAGTAAAAGGTTGTATATTTGATTAAGAATGACATTCATTGAAAAGAAAATGGAGCAAGCATGTGTAACGCGTGAATAGAAAATTGCACGATGACAAGATAAGAATTAATTAATTAGCTTATACTGTACATAGATGATCCTGTATCTATTAAGAAAGAAATTAATTGAAGTATTGAAATATTGAGAAAGACGTTACTTTCGGTGGGATCGCGTCCCCAAATATCGGTGTGTTTACTTTATTTTCAAATATTCTAATTCTGATGCGAATATTGTATACTACTTTAATGCAGGATGAAAATAGGAATGATGTCAATCAGCTGTTCTTCGTCATTATGCCCATTGTAATACCTCATGCAGCCACAGGCAACAAGTAAATTGAATTATTTCATTGAAATCAATTTACTCAGTTGCACTGTTTAACGCTTTGCTTTTTATATTCAAGAATTGACACAAAAAATATTTATTATCCAGTTTTGAAATTAACGTCATATTTTTACTATTTTAATTTTTATCCGGAGACATTGTGATAAACTGACATATATCATTGAGAGTACGTGACCGGCGAAGATTTCGACAGAGATACTTTACAGATGGTGACTCAATGCTTACTCCTGCTTGAACCGGAGCACTAAATTACAATGTTTTTCTTTAATAAAGCTGGTCGTGAGGTCTTGGAAGTAACTCAAGAAGGCAGTGATTGGAGGAAGGAAGCTCCTGAAGCAATTATACACTGGTTTTTCTTTTGTTTTGGAGACTTGTTATAGTCGTTTGAAAGACTATTAATATTCAAAGTCCGAAAACTTCTCTATCATCCCTGTATGTCAACTTTTGTAACCAACTGCACCTTTTCCATGCCTATTTCAGATCTTTCCAAATGAATTTCAGACATTAGATGGATTTTAGATTTTTCTAGCTGAATTTCAGATATCTGTCACAAGCTCAACTTTGAAAAGATATTTAATTCAACTGGAGATCTACAATTGATGTGGATCATATCTGAAATTCATTTGGGCAGATCTGAAATCGATTTGGAACTATCTGAACCATCTGAACTAGAAATGGAGGATGTGTATCTTCATTCCTCAACGAAGATATCGGACAATGCGCCAGAAGTTTAAAACTATCATAGATATTCTTTTACTCATCACAGATATCCTTAGTTTCCAAATATCTCACGAGTTTACAGTCTTTATATCTTCCAATATGGTCGCTTATGAATGCTGCGTGGACTGTGTGCTCATACCTCACTTGTTCATCAACACATGAAGAATTTCTTTCACTGATCAACGCTGCATAATAAAGCTTAACTTTCAAGCTAACAATTAGCAAACTCCAAAATGAAGTACATTATTTTTGCTCCAGATCTTTCACATTGCATGAAATTATACCCCTATTGTAAAGCAAGATTCACGTTATCCCAAACGGTGTCTGTGTGATAATTAAAAATGCTAACAATTTAGTACAACCCACTGATGGCAAAGGAATGTTCAAAAATCCGCGGACGGAAGTCGTATTGCTACGATCGCTTTAATCGAAATAATGATGAAATCAAGAGTTTTAGACCCAATTTATTGGCACGCAGCTGCCTCGGCAGTGGGAGCGCTCAAATTATAGGGCCTATCAAAAAAAATCAAAAATTTCAAAATTTCCCAAAATTTTCCATAAGCGCGATCAATGACTTTTCAATGCCGATCCAATGTTGCATTTAGTCAATCATTTGTGAGCACTTGAGAGAAATCAATTCTTAAGCTTTTACCTTTCCGCTTGTTCAGTGCATGTTTTTGACATCGTCATAGAATTATACGATAGTGAGACAAGGCAAGCAGAGGACAAAAAGCAAGAGTTCATACTTGAGTTTGAATTAAAGAAAATCAAAACTTGCCACGCGCAAAATAGCGCAATCTATGCGATCATGTGATTAATTGCATTCAGACATGTAGGTCTCAAAGGTGTTGCTTGTGTAGTTAACTTTCGACCTGTGACTGCTCTCAACTTTATTTCTGGAGATGAGACTTGTCTTTTAATTGAACAGAGAGGTCGGCGAAGAAATCCAAGTTATAATTCCTGCTGATTGAATTTGGATATCATGTCAATTCACAGTATTCATTAGCTTTTGTGTCCAGAGTACAGTGAGCTGCTATAACCATTCTCCATATAACCGACATAGATTTCTTCCACACAGTCATCGACAGAAAATTTGATCATAGATTTGGAACAATCACTTCAATAGTTGTTCCTCTCTCTGATTGGTTAAAATGGAATCCTTTGCGTATACCACAGGAGGATATCTATGACTACATGGGAAATACTATGTAATTTTACAATTTTGTAGAACATTTCTGAAGGGCAACATTCATTCAAAAGTAAATGAATTAAGTAAAATTACAGGTGGGTCGAATCACCCCTCCCCCGTTTTTGTAAGGGTGAAGGAAAATACCAGCACTGAGAAAATTCACGAATGTGCTGATGAAGAATGGAAGTGGTTATTAGCCTAATCAGTATAGTGATATACATTTTAAAGGCAGGAAGTCGTGAGTGATCATAACTGACATACATGTAAAAGTATAAAAAGCATCCCAAGAAAGCTTCCAAATCCAAGATGAAGGACAACAGTTGTTTATACGTTTTTTATAACATTCGTAGCGAAGAAAAAATAAGTTCAGGCCAAAGAAGCAATGAATCGTTCTTGGCATCCGATAAACGTCGTAGAACGAAGAGGAAGACGTCATCCTTCGCCAATCAGAGCAAACAGTCAGAGCTGGAACCGGGCCGCTTTTTTCGCATCGACTTCAAAATATTATGGATGAATTTTGCATCTGGCCTCGGGTGAGAGATTGTATCGTTTTGCGCACTTTGCCATCCTTAACACTAGAAGGACCGACCGGTCATTTTTGACCGCTGCTAAACTACGAAGTGTTATAGCTTCTATGAAATTCGACATTCCGACTTAGTTTGTCTTGACTTTTCTTGAATATGTAGTGGCTTCATATTAGTCGGATCACAATTTGATTGGACCTATTATTTTCTTTGTTTTATGTATGTCTACCTACAAGGACCGGACCGGTCAAAAATGACCGCTTATTAATATCGTTTAGAACTTTTGTACTTTGAATTCAATTTTCGAATAGAAATTGGAATAAGCTTGTAGTCTCAAACAAGATTGCTGCATTGTCAAAAGTGAGTGAAATGTATCGCATGAGTGATGATTTTCACATGGAAAGGCTTACCATGGACTACGTATAATTTATTATGCTTATGACTTCTATTTTGTTACAACTGAACCATGGCGATTCATTTCCAAAAATCCCTCATATTCACAATTTCATGAAAATTCGATATGCAGAAACACGTACTGAATATCATTTCTTGCTTCAATTTTGCACAAATTCCTTTGGTATATCAACATTCAACATTGATTGATGTCTTCAAACAAGCAACCAAGAACCATGGAGAGCAGATGATGAATAAGGTCATGGAATTCATTAGTCAATGACTGTGTAGATATCATGATTGTTTCATTAGCAACCGTATGGCTAAAAGTGATTGAAGCAATGGGTGGCCAAGAATGATCATTGCTAATCATATACTGACTAAGTTGCAAAGAATCGATTGGAATGATTCTATCGACGACGAAGACATGCAAAATAGTGACTAGCATGCGGACTACTCTGACCGTGACAATAAAAGTGATCACGAAACAACTGAACTTCTGTAGCATCACGTTCAAGGACTGAATATTTGTTCTTGTGATTTCGAACATGAACAAGTGCCTGCAGGGAAAAGCTTTCGACAATGTTCGGATCCAGCGTCGTGCGTTTATCAAGAATTTGATTAGCATCCAAGAAGGATTCCTGAAACGATTACATGTTGCAACACTACAGAATGTGGAGTTGTTGTTTTCGACCAGATGTCGAGATGCCATTCATGCAAAGTTGTTTGCCAATGGCAGTGTTTTTCAACCTCATTGATATGGCGGGAATAAAATCATCGATACTATTTCGAATGACAGCTACATACGATTGATCACAGCGACAGCATATACGGCTTGTATTTCAAGACAATGTGCAGACAGAGACAAAGCAGAAGTGGCCCTGCCGCAAACACACTGCAGTCGATTCAAGAATCGCGAGAATGTTGGCCTTGGTGGAGAAAATGACAGTATGGCTATTCAAATAAATCTGTAACATAATGCGGAGTGTGCAAAAATAGGTTGCTGCGGAATGGTAAAAAAGAGGCAGTTGCTACATGTTTCATTGATACTGAAATGAAGTATCAAAGTAGTTTATATATTGTTCCATTTTTTAGCCAATTCTTTACAAGTCGATTGAATGTTCTAAAGAAAGTTTTCATGTAAACTAGCGAATTTATGTGGTAGTCCACTTTGATGGAATCTTTCTAATCATCAAACTATCATGTTTCAAACATAGAGAATTGATTTGTAATTATATAGAGTGGAAGCTTTCTGTTCGCGAGATCTTTCTCAAGCGACTGAGAAAGATCTCGCGGTAGAACAGAAAAGTCTTCTATCTGACTTGGGAAAGCTTCCACTCTATATAATCAAACTATCATTATTTTTTCAATTTCGTGTAATCACATCATCATACATGATGATAGCATGTACGATGTTATGACATCGGACATAATGGGCAATGACTAAAATAATAGCTGATGCAGTAAGATAAGTGAATATTTATAATTGAATGGATGAAAATAGTTTAATTAACTGCTTATGATATGCCGGTCAATTTTGACCTCTTTGGTCCTTCTAAGTAGTGAAATTTCTTGGTCCTTCTAGTGTTAACAGTGCCCGCTTCAGGTTTTCGTCGTAGCTGAGCACCATGAGCACTTAAGCTGTAGAATAAAAAGAGAAAAAATCGGCAAGAAGATCCTCTTAGTAATAAGAGAGCATTCCTCTTAATAATAAGAAAGCATTTCTTGTCTCATGAACCTCTACAATAAGTGGGATGATTCGTAGAGGATATCAATTTGAGTTCCTTCCATCGAATCTTCTGATGACAGTTTTTATTACTCTGCCTCATGCGAAAATGATGTTCAATGGGCAATAAAATGAACATGACATTCTGGTGATAATATCATGATTAATGAATGAATTTCTTTAACTATCTTTATCGGGACCGGTCAAAAATACAGGCGAGAGCATAGGTATGTCACTGTCACTCATTTATCGCTGCTTGCATCCATACAAAAATCACTTATTTATAATGCATAGCTGCATCAAAATACATGTATAAAAGCGCTAATTAATTTTTTGATTTTTTCCAACTGGAGATATTTGACGAGGTTATTGGCGTCTAAGGTTATGGCAGGACGCCGCCAGGACATGAACAATATCACATTGCAAAATGAAGTCGATAATCAACAAATTTGAATTGAAATTATGACATTTTGTCTTTGAAGAAACGAGTATTCTGTGCGAAAATTAATCGTTAATTAACGTTGTTAACCACAGCTTGAAAGTCATCTAACGCATTGCAATTGTTGATCAGTGTTTTAAATAGAGAAAATTATCATATACAAATCTGAATATTCGTCAATACATACTAGAAAGAATACAAATAATACAAACGTCCGATATGTACAATTGTACAAATTGCACGGAAACGCACAATTGTACCAATAATACAAAACTACAAGAAAGTCATTATCACTCTTTTAGTGATTGATTCTATTAAGCGGTGATTAATCGATATAAAAAACCTGAGACTAGGGAGACCACAGAAAATGAATGTTCTTTTGAGAGGTAGAGGTACAATCAGTATTGTTTGCAATAATAAAGCAATAAATATCATGTCGTTGTGATCTCAATTAATTTATCTACTGCAGTCTAACAAATGGGACCTTCCAATCACCTGATAGCGATAAAACAGTTATTGACCAAGCAATATAATTATTAGATTATTAAACATTAATTATTAAACATTATTATCAACTGGTAAGTCCTGAGAGCAAAAGGGTGGCAATTTGGTAATTGGTCTATTTTTTTAATAAGGCATGAAAATATGTTTTGTAAATATTTACTGGTCATTGCGGACCTACAGTTCAAAAGTTAATGTTTAGCACATGAGCCCTTTCTTCCGCAATGGGATAAAAACAAATATTTTGCCCAAATTTTCGCACATAACTTTGTCAAGGATGTTAGCTTATGATGACTGGATTACAAGGGTAATTGAAATTTGAAATGACAAGATAGGATATAGAACTACAGTAAGTGAGACTCACTAAAATATCGTAGAGCTATGCTACAACATAGAATTTTTAAATTTTTAATTTTCATCAAATTCTTAATGTTGTGAATGAATTAGCGTTTATTGAAAAATAACAAAATGCAGGTCTCGCACCTCCAATGATAATCGAGGAGGTGTTCATGCAGAAAAATGTACATATAAAATACGGTGAAGGTAGTCAATTGCGCAAGAATTTCATTTGTGACGGTGTTGAAAAGAAATCACAAATTGATAAAATAAAATGAGTTTGTCATTCAAATGACTGTGGTTACTTGCACGAGTTAAAAGATTCATTGAATAGGAGAGAACATGAGTAGACAAAAGTATTCAGTCTCCGAGTAGTTTTGATATAAGGTAGTATAATCCGCTGACTTCGATTCGATATTGACGTTAAATGCCTATGCAGGATATGTTGTGTGTCTGAAAGAGATTGACGAAATAATCCATGAACTTGAGGGAATAACAGATCTGATTTTTGAAATTCTATTTGAAGCAAAAACTTTCTGTCGACTGATTTTGTCACCCTTAATCCAACGCAGACATATCTCTGAAGACTATCTGTCCATGCATGTATAGAGTGAACGTTCAGATCTTCTCCGTAGGACTGCATCGCATTTGATACCAAGCGTGATCCCAACAACATAGCGTTCAATTCTAGTTTTGGAATGGTCCAGATCGTCCAATTTCTTGCTCTTAGGAACGATTTTGAACTTGGAACATACCATGACAGAGACGCCGTTTTGGACAAGATATATCACGCAACCCATAGCATTTGACCATTCTCACTTATCTTCAAATTCATATGTCTTGGGATACTGTAAAGACGGTTAATGTATTCAACTTCATCGATCAATGGGCCAAATTCCTCCATGAGCTCTTTCGGTAGAATGTCATCCCAACCGAGAGACAGCTCCCACAATTTTGAAATGAAATGCTTAATCGGCATGGCAACTGGAGAGACCAATCCAACGGTATCAAAAGAGAATATGCCACAGATAGAACAATGCGCTTAGTGTAAGAAATGTCTTGTTTTGGAAATTTCTTATCATGAACACTTACAGCATCAGCATCTGAATCCCACTTGAGGCCCAATAGAGAACTTGTTTCCGACTTGTGTGCAACTTTTTCACTGATCGCAGCTTTACGTATGTGTGAGCAGTTGCTGACCCATTGTCGTAAGTTCATTCCTGCCTTTTTCAATATTGCCTAAGATTCATAAAAGTATTCAAGTGCCTCTTTTTCTGTTTCGCATCTAGACGCTAGATTGTTAACGTACATGTATATATTCTGAATGACATATCTGGCAATGCTTGAATCTTGACTTACGAGGTGGAATTTCATGATTGCATTCAAAATGTACGGCGAACATGTAGAACCAAAGGCTAGGCAGCGGTATCTTAGACAGATAATTTCTTCTTCGGGATCACCATTCTTGAACCACCGGAATCTTAAAAATCTCTTTCTTCCCCTCTTACTTGAATGGATAGAAAAATCAGCACAAAAGGCATAACGTGGAATTATGAAGCGTAGAAGTATAGATAACAAATTGTTGAGAAGACAAGTTCCAGTCTCGAGATACTCATTCAATGACGTTTTACTTGCACTAGCATCAAATACAATTCGCAATGGAGTTGTGGGATTATTTTCCTTCAAAATGAAAATCTGTTGTAGGTAATGACAATTCTTGTCTTCGAAAATTTTGTCTTGTGGCATGTACTCAACGTATCTCTTCGAGATATGCTCGTGTATGACATTAGCATAGGCCTGGAACAACCCAACATCTAGAAGGCGTCTTTTGACTTACAACAACCTGAATATACTTCTCTTCAGATTTGACGGTAGACCTGGATCATTTGTCTGCCATGGAAGTGAAGAGACGTATTGATGACTTATCTCATCGAATTCAATTCTTTTACAGAAGTCGTCATGAAATTTTTCATTATTCTCAATCGGCATGTTGAAAAACTCATCGTCATCTACATACAAAAGCGTTCTGAGACATGGGACAACGTTTTGCTAAGTTTTCAGATTTCCCATCATAATTTGATATATAAGGCACCTCATGAACAGTGAAGGAACAAGCATTGAGGAGACAAGAAGTTCTAGAAACAGCGCTATGTTTAAATCGATTACCATGCAAAGGACCTGAAAGAAGTAATCCATGCGAACTGTAGGACCACATGCATCTATTTTGTGCGTTTTGTTCTTCAGAAAAGACCAAGCCAGATCAGCGCCAGTCAGTAAATGTACATCAAATACAATCGAATCAAAAGAATCTGCAAGTGCCTTGTTACTAAGAGAACCAAGATTTTTGCAATTAGACCAACCCGCTTGATCGATGGTTACTATTTCAGGAATGACTAAGCAATGTACAGAAATGGGTCCATTCAGAGGAATAACATTTGGATGCCATTCATTGGATAAACAGTTCGCTGTTAAGGCAAGTCACATTGAAACGTTCACAAGTGATGATTTAAGTGATACATACAAACAACAATTCACACACAGTCCACAGTGACAGTGTTATGACCCGGAAGATCTATGAATACTATGATAAAGAATTCTTTATCACACTATTCATAACCATCTTTGTTATGACGTTGCAGTGAAATAAACTCTTGCATACTTGTTTGCGTTTGACAAGACGTTCAAAACACAACGCATTCATGAAACACGTAACAAGTAGGCGATGTGATACGGCTATTGATCATGTACAAGCGCCAATTTGCCGTTGAATATACCATCAGTTAATTTCATGCGAGTGAAACATGTCATCAACTTGCACCTACACAGTTATGTGAGGATTATATCATTCAATTTGTAGGATTTTCGGTTTTCTGGAATGAATTCGACGATATACGTGACAATTGGTACTTGCGCGTGAAACAATCTGTTTTGTTTACAAATTTGTTCCCAATGCAGTTCGATTTGTCTGAGCTATCAACAATGAAATGACAATTGGTTCAATACAATTTCTGAAAGTGTTTTGAAATTAGTTTCAAGTTACTTCATAAGGGAATAATGAAATTCATAAATGCAGTGAGTAATAAATTAAAGAAGTTTTGTTACATGAATCGTAGAATTCAATCAAAAATTTGTTACCATACTTCCAAGGGAATAGAATGTTGCGGAATCTTGAAAAAACAGTCAAATTTGATGAAAATATTTGTTACATGATGAGTTTCACATTCCAAGCCTTATCATTGTATTACTATCTCTGCGCACATTAATAATTGGCCAAAGTCTCATCATAAGCTCTGTTTCATCGTATTCTTCATCACTCTTTTTTAACTCATTATGAACGATAATTTTCAATCAACGCTTGTCTTCAATATTAAATTCTGTGAATGAAGATATAGAAAAACAAAATTAAAGACGAAGTGAACCAAAAATCCAATTCCTGTGCAAAACAGATTCCTGATTACAACAGAATTAACGGAAATACGTGGAAGGACAAAGAGAAAAATTCGTTTTGTAACCACTTAGAATCCTAATAACCCGACGACGTAACAATGCGTTATTCTTCCCTCCTTCCATAGTACAAAAATGATGATTCCTTTTAATTTTGATCGGAGGAGGAACAAGTCTTCGACTGAAACTCCCAGTGATTTGAATTCTTTTTAATGACTATGATATTCAAGAGTCCTGTATAAACATTCTTGCTCAGAGCTGAGCATCAAGAAAATTATGGTTTTAGAAAGAGTAATGAAAAGAGATGCAAAAATTGTTCAATTTTAATGGAAGGGATCTTCATCCATCTTAATAATGCATCATCGATAACAGTTAAAAGAAACAATGGCTGCTATTCAAGTAAAGTAATACGATGCTTACGATGTCAGTATTTTTATGGTCAAACAGGGGATCCGCTCTAGGCCCGCGTAACAGTCCATAAGCCTGAAATCAAACATTCCCCTCAACCGCTCAGTGGACAGAATTCGATGTGTGCTAGACATCTAACAAATGAATTCGAAGTGGCTTCATTGTACATACTTGCTGGTAGCGCCAGCAGACATGCTAGAGAGCTGAGAGGAAGCTATTGCACATCTTAATTTAAACCTATATTATAATGCATCCTAGCATAAGATTTCTACATTTTGCCGGACAATATTGCTCTTAGTTGCAATATTGTCCGGTAAATGCCATGCAATTCCTATGGAAGAAAAAAGCCCAATATACGTCCGCTACCACAGATGTTTCAGCGATTCATTGATCGCATTGAATTAAGCATTGCCGTTGCAGGCTATAATGTAATTGCTTAAACGAATCGTAAAGCAAATTTCTCCATGACCGAAGAATAAGATCTTTTTACATTTGTTTTTTACATTTCCATTGGTCCGACATCTGCTTTCCATGCTGATGTTGACTAACCATTGCTAGATCCACAGCATGTAGTCTAGAAAGTTTTGATCAATGTGACATCAAATTTCCATTGCTAGGAATTTGAATTCTAATGTTCTATGTCATTTTTGACATAGTCCGAGCCATTACCTTGGATGAATTATAATAGGAATATTGTCATAGTTTTATCGTACAAATAATGCAGATCTCGGATAATCTGCATTATTGTCCTCTAAACTATGACAATATTCCTATATCAAAATCACTTTCATGATTATTTGTAATTCATGTCTTTTATGTTACCAACGAAACCGATTGCAACAGTTGCACAGAAATTTGATCTTTTGTTTAATTCGTCCTTAGCTTTATATATAAACACAATTATACAAAGAATACTGGAAGCTCAAAGAAAGGAATAAGGTTTCAAAAATTACTTGGAAGATCATCAAGAAATGCAAACCTACAAACCAAGACATTCGAAGTGCTATTTGTAGTCATATGAAAAATATCACATTTTGAGAAGCAAAGCTAGAAATCTTCTTATCTATATGAACTGGTTTCCAATTGCAGACACAAAAATAGATATTTACTTTGCACAAATCTTATCTTTCCTAAATTTAATTTAATTGATGCGTAATAATTAATGTTACCGGTATTGTTGAAGAATTTTCCGTGTATGAAGATCATTCGGCTGATGATTGTATGCCTAGACGCATGAAACTCGAAATACCGGATTAGGTGGTTTTTCATCATAAGATTATTTTGGGAATTGATTATATATATACGTCTATATTCTTTAAAAAAAGAAAACAAAGTTGCTTGTATTGACCGAACATGTTTCAGAATGCTAACATTTTCATCTTCAGCGGTAAAACCTGAATACAATGATAATGGGAGTTTATAGACAAAATTCAGGAAACGCACAAATGAGTGATATAAAGAGTTCAAGTCACCAGTGGCTGTCTGACCATGGCACCGACATAGATATTGCATTCTGCAATTACAGTTTCAAGGACAGTTGTACTGAGCTGTCTCTGTTATTAGAGAGATAATTTGTACTGTTCTTCAGGACAATGGACTCCAGAAACAAATGATTTCTAGATTTACCAATAATCGGGAAATTTCCATTTAGGTGGATGTTCATGCATCGACACCTGAGGAGGAGAGGGATATCGCTTCAAGTGCCCACTTACATGAATGGCAAGATGGCGCATCGTGGAGCCGATACATCGCATTGGGCAACGATCACACGTGTGTAAATACACAACATTAGATTTTATACCATTCGCAATTTTATCTTTGTAATTGAAATAGTTTTGGATTTTATCAGTAACAAAAATAAGAACAATTTTTACTTTATCAGCAAGATCGATGTTGTTGTTTTTGATCTTCCTTTTCAAGTCATTGCTTTTACTCTCAATGTAAGGAACAGTCCAGTAAACATTACTGGAAGTCTCACTGTCACATACTGCTTTTTGCCTTTTAATATATGTAGGTCTTTATATTTACACTGTAGGTCTATAAAAATATTCATCAATTTTTAAAAGGACAAATTTTTCAAATTACACCGATATCTATAAGCCACACTCTACTTTCCCGTTTAAATTCCAATGTGACTTCTAAATGAGCGACTGTGATTACCAACTTAAACTCACAGAAGCACCAAAATTCTAATTAAACACAAATTCAATATTAATATGATGAAGTATCAAAATAAATAATCATCCAATCAATCTTGATTTGAAAAATATTGAAGAAACATGTCATCAATCAATATATTCACTTGAAAAGTCAAAACATTGATTTGAAACGCACATTTAATAAGCAGAATAGCACACTCGACTAATTCTGTGACTTCCGAGCAATTAAAGCAGTTTGATTTGATCTCAATGATGGCGTTCTGATCAATGTACTAAAATGAAGTGTTACACTTGTGAAGTGTTCTTGTGAATGAGAGAGCGTACAAGATTATTTGTGGGAAGAATTGTGAGTGTGGAAAGTTCCCTCCGCTTTCAGCCCTGAGAGTAGGACGCGTTCGAAAGTACTTCACTTCGTGTAAGCGATATACAACCCATCCTCTCTATGCATTCCTGCTCCTTCGCATGCCTAATTCAGGTCTTCTTCGGCTGCCACACATAAAAACATCTCGAAGACTGCATTCCTTTTTCCCTTGGACTTCATTTTTTCTAAATTCTGATGGCTGTAAAATATATAATGTGATCTCAACATAGCTAATACAGGTGCGAGCATGTTTATGATTTTTTCTTCACTGCTCTTAGGGTGAAGTGAATGATGCTCTGAATAAATGCTCTCCACATGACGAGCTTTTGAGCTGCGCTGTGAAAATGTTTGTATGTGTTTCAATCGGAGCGACCACGTGGCTCCAACTATGCTGTGGCAGCTTGTCAGAGCTAGCTTCGAGCTGCGTTAATTTCTCTCCCAATTATCACAGCTAAAAGCTCGAGCGGTGGGGTGAAGCAAGCGGTTATCAAGCTGCACCGCTCATCATGTGGCTGCAAGGCTCGAAGCTTGACGGCTGTCTCGCTGCTAGCTTTAAAGCACGGCCCGTCATGTGGCCTTACCCTTAGACAAGTTGATGTCCGTTACTCACTTGATTATCAGTGTATTTTCATTATCTATTTTCTACTTTTTGTCCTTTTATGTGTCTGATTATGTTCCATTTGTCTGTATCGAATTTCAATGCGAACAAATATACCCTTACTTACTTACTTCTTGTACATTCTCCTGGTGGACTTGAGCATGTGAATTGTCATTTTTATAATCGCAAGCGGTAAAGTGGAACTTTGGTGACAATTGTGTTTCATCTTCATCATTTGTGAGGATAAAATGTAGAATCAAAGCTGAAAGACGGCCCGGGACGTTCTTGGGTCTGCAAAAATGCAGTGAGGAGCGGACCGATACTCACTATGTCAGAAATTAATAACACTTCCCATTCATTTGATTATTTAAAGCCTCTGAATCAATTTATGTGCTGACTTATCAGCATGACTCTTAAACAAAAATAGATATAGCAAAAACACTCGTATGCGACGGAATAAGTCAGAAATAAATGAGCCAGTGGCTGAATTAATTTATCAATTGTTTGATAGCCCGTAGTCAAATCACAAGAGTCGATTAAATATTTAGTTTAACTTTTGACTTTGTGACGTCATTTTTCAAATTCAGCGTTTTCGGTTTCCCTGCTTAAACAAACCTAAATAATTCTGCTGATAGCTTGCAAGAATGAGAAGCTATCGGTAAATCAAAAATGAGAATAATTGATCAACTGACCTTACCGATCAACAGTAATGAATTCATAATATGATGAATTCTTCAAAAACCAAGTTCTCTTCAACTATTTTATTGCGAGCTTTCGGGTGAATGCTCCACTCGTCTTCAGGCACGTACAGAGAGTGACTAGAAGCTGACGTTAAGCATGGAATACCGATTACAATTCAAAAATCACAGGACACGCTACTGACACTGTCCAGGTAATAATACGCAAGACATTCTATTGACACTTATTTACTACATAAAATTAAAATGTTAAGGCAATACTACTTAGTAAAGCATTAAAGTAACACGTCAAAAGGAGTAGAATAGGTCAACGTTAAAAAAATTGCATAGAGTAATACACAACAGTCACTGAAACAGAGCTCTAAGTAATGAATTTGTTTATAAGATGGCATCTACAAAATTGCATTAGTTAAATGTCATGGCATGCAATCATGTAATTAATAATCAGCTTTTCAGAATGATTTTTCATTAGGGATGGTAAATTGCGCAAAACCTGAAATAATGCCACCCATCCCCAGATAAAGAATCATACAGGCCTGACCGGCCTGAGGGTATATAGATCACGGCCTGGTACGGGTCGGAAAAAGCTGATACCATTTTTGACATTGACTCATATCATAATCAGCGAACCCATTGAAGCAAATTGTTCATCGTGAAATGTCATCTTACCGCTTCCAGCTCAATTTGAAAACAAACATAGGAATTAACAAAGCCAAATTCAAGTTTAGAGAAACTCAGAACATTAAAACCAAAGATGTTGCTATACCGTCTATTATGTAAGTTCTACTTCCTCCTCACATATATCGCCGATGATTAAATTTAGTAATTCAGAAATATAAACGTTCAAATATGCTAATTTCAATATTAAACGCAATTAACGTACAAAAGTAAATGACAAGTTCAAGTCATTGTTACAACGTGGGCAACTACTGCCTCTGACGAGCGACGGCGGCAAAGTGTCATTCTTTAAAACGCTTGCCTCCCATGCTACTTTGGTATGATTGTGCTCATTAATCGCGAGTATCACAGTTGGAAGTGAAATATCTAAAATCTCTCTACTTCGGGGGAATCAAGGTGGTATTGACAAAGTACTAATTTTTCTTTTTTCATTTCATCAATGTCACGATATTCACAGAACACAGCGAAGAAGTAGCATTCGCTACTTACATCTGGAACTTGCTGAAATAATGAGAGATGCCGTCTCGACAAGTTCATACAGCAATACGAAGTGCATTCTTATCATTCACTATTCGCTATCATTATTTGTCGAGTTCTTTATCGCCTGAAGACTGAAATGTTCAGAGACATTCTTGAGGATATTGTTTTCATCTTGTCCAAATTTTATAATAAGGCGCCTATGCTGTTTCCGAGTAGACGGAGAATGGTTTTCGAGAGAATTTTCCGAACTAGTTAATCTTTAAGTAAATTAATTAGTTATCATGGGAATTGAAGACAGTTACATGGGGTTAAATTATTCTGGCATCAAATCTCCCTTGAGGCTGCAATCAGATTGAGAAATGAGATGTCTGTCCACCGATTAATGAACATGCAATGACAAAGTTTAAGTTTGTTTCTCTAACAAGCCCGTTAAACAATATTTTCGACCTCCTAAGGAGAGTTCCTTATGCGATTCTTCTTGTAGAAGCTGCAGATGTGCTATCCGTGCCCATATGTGCCAAAGCAAGGGAGTGGTGTACAAAATTGTTTGCAAAATTTGTGGGATGATATACATTGGAGAGACTCAAAGAATGATAAAGAGCAGAATTATGGAGCACCTAAATCCAAACAACAACTGCAGCCATGTGGTATTGCATGCGATGAATATGCATGGAGGCCGAATTGACTTCGAATGGACATTACTGCACACAGGCGTCTCATTTACTACTAAAAGGAGAACATTAGAGTCGCTATACATCAACAAATTTCCGAAGCAAAATCTGATGAATGGATGTTATGGACTTAACCTCGCTTGTCATTCATGAACTTCATCCTTTTCTTTCTTTTGTAAATAAGTCTTTTCCTTCATCTTTTATTTGTATTTAGTAGAATTTACTCATTTTTGACTTCTGCTATAAATTACTTTTTGAATGTTGCTCACGCTGCGCTGGTAGTGGCCAGATTTGCTTGCATTTCTACATGTTCCATTGACAAAGCCGGAAGGCGAAAATTCTGGAAAAAATTACATCTCATTATGAGTACCCGAAGAAATTTTCGATTCTCTCAACGGTCTGTCCGGGTACGTGGAGAACCACATCATGCATTCGTAATGAACATGCATCGAATGGTCAATCTTATCCAAAATGGCATTTGTGAACACTTTAAATTTGCGAGCTGTATCAACAGGACTATCACATTCCTATTCATGAAGAATGCTCTGTGCGCCTCAACATGCATCATAGACATCGGCAGTACTGTAATTCTACTCTGCGAATGAAAGTTGATACGAATCTGTAGCCAAAGATGTTGCATCTTCAAATTCTGGGGAAGTTTGAATACATGTCTGCAAAATCCGAATCCGATCCAACATTTGCATCATCCAACTAATCCAAAACAACTTGTCATGCTGCACACAGGTAACACAGTGCATTTTTCTTCTATATTCTACTTCTTCTTTATTGCTCAAATGTTCCATGTTTATGTCCGAATAATTTATTGGGGATCTCATCTTCGCTTTATATTTATTAGCCTTTACTTTCAACAATATAGTGCACATGGTTGTGCAAAATGTAAGGCTATCTAATATTATCAATCAGCGGTGCCATCGAGCTGTATATGGAAGTATAGGTCAAGAGAACGGTTTTGGTGAGCTCGACATTTTATTATGACGTAAAAATTTCCGGTCGAAGCCTTTGTCAAGTACAGCTTTAATGTCTGGCCAGGAAAGCGACGCTAAATCATTCCGCCGTGGAATGTCACTCAGATTGACAATTTCAGAAGACAAGTAAATAGGCAGCAAAAGATAATAGAAATATGAATGGAGCCGCCAATAAAACCAGTTGAAATCAGCGGATCAAAAGACTTTACAAGGAAATAAAATCGAATAAAATTAAATCGATCGAGAAGGATCATAAAAAGAAGGAGCTCGCAAAAAAATGGTTCCTCTAAACATCCAATTGACGTCCACAAAAACCATTCATGAGAATGTTACTACTTTCACGAATATGCATCGCCTCAACAGATCGTCTGACGTTCGGACATAGAAATTGAAAACAATAAACCTCTAGAACGGAGGTTAAGCTTCATGCAATACACAATAGTGGCACAAAAATCGCACGCATTTTCACTTAGATACACTTGTCAACGGCTGCATCATTGAGTTAGAATCAGTCACATGTGTAAATCGAAGCTTTTCATTGGTTCTTCATGACCCAACTTAGTTCCCCCGGATGTGCCGTGACCTTGAGTCAATTTCCATTCTAGTCAACTTCAGATAAAGAATCTATTTCTATGCGTTCGGATGATGGAGGTTTGAGCCAAGAGCTTTCCATGACAAGTGCAAACTTTTGAGTTTGTGCTTGCGGTTTTTAAACACGGGAGAGTTTTGATCTCTCAGATGCTCGCAAAATCTGGATGGTCATATTTGATGCTGCTGGAACTTCTTTTCATCGACATAATACAGTCGTGGTGTGTGGTTTTATTGAAATAAAAATCCATTGGCCAATTAGGCCTGGATTAATGAAGTGCGACTGCACTTGAGAGTATACAACTATAGAGGTTATGTAGAAATTTGCGTTTATTCATACGCACATTAATGATGATAATGAAGCGTTCATTCATAATCGTTGAAAATAACATTCACAAACTCAAGATAAAAATCAAGAAAATGTCAATTTCACGCTTCAAGTAAATGATTTCGTGTAAGCGGAAGGCGAGAGGCACACAGAATAAGCTATTGGTCATAAATGTCGAAAATGGACGAAAATGTACGTTTTCTTTTTGTCAACTTTAGTTATGATTTATGTTTTCCACTATGATTTCGCTTGTAGCCTAATGATTATAATTATTGAGGTTTCTGCATCCAAAAAACGTTTTTTCTTAGTCACGTTCTCACAAAATAATGGTGGGCGTAATCATCTAATTATTATTATTATCAGCCACAAGCCATCGCTCGCGAGTCGCGTCACAATCCTCCACAAGCCATAAGTCACAAGTCATTAGGTCATAAGCCATACGCATGAACAAAGAAGCTATGAACAGCCGCCATGACATCGGCAGTGATCAATGTACCAGTTTTGTCGAATCATAATCATAGTTGCATTGAAGTTCAAAGTACACATTCCAACCATTTAGTCGCTTTCATAATATCATTTTTCTGTGATTTTACAATGCGGTTTACTTTTGAGAAACTCGGTATTCATAGGAGGGGGTGTGAAATACTCAAGGAGATTTCAAAGATATTGGTTTGAGCTAAAAAGCTGCGTGTAAAGCATTACAAATATAGCTTTTTTATATCTGAATCATAAGAGAAAAGAGTTTCGCGAATCCGATCGATATTCAAAATAAAATATCACATATTAAAAAGGCAAATTTTCGTGCCTTGTCAGGTACACGTCGTTTGACGTATACACTTTGGCCTAACGCCTTGTACCTGACTAGGCACGAAAATTCGCCTTTTTAATTAGTGATATTTCATTTTGAATATAAAATATACCGAATCCCAACATGTTTCAAAATATCTTAATCAGAACAACAAGTCTATTACTGCGCTAGCAAGCATTTGTCAGATAGGTACCTTGTATTTCATAATTGGCAGGATTTCAGTGGTTTCTCATTATAATTTTTCTGGACTCCTTCAAGATTTAAATTCAGAATTCATAAAGCTGTGTAAACAGTGTCGAAGCATATTATGAGGTAACAAAAAATAGGGAAATAACAATATCAACCATAACCATTGCAAGCCAAAAGGATTCCTCGAGTCTCTTTGATCTGCTTTCATTTTCTTGAACTTTTCAAGGACTCTAACTCTTGATCAATCCTGCTTTGCTAAAACGGTCAAAGCCTTAGAAGGCACTGCAAAGAAAAAAATATTTGAAAATTTCTTCCAGTTTGAATGTCAATCTAATAGCCATTCAGAAGTTCATTGATGTGAATTCACGCCTATGTTTTGGAAAAGAGAGTTTGAATTCATTTCATCGTCTTTCTCTCGGCAGTTTGAATTTCAATTCACTTTGCCAAATGTTGATTTTTCGATCTTACAAGCAATCTCCCGATAAGGCAATGCCAAGGAAAGCAATGTAAAACATAGAATCACCATGCCGCTTCGGGTCCAGACCTTTTGTCTATGGCAGAACGCTTGATAATAGGGAAAAGGGAGAAAATCCAACCCTTTGCCATATCTCATATTTCGCTATTTCTTAGATCTGATGCAATAGACCCTAAAAAGAAGATTCTTTATTGTCGCAGACATTTGACTCACCCTGTAAATACTTCAGACAGTGGCTCTCTTTTACAATTCTCATACGATGATGAAAGTCATCCCAGTAGCCATTTATAATAGAATATAATGCTTACTAATCTAAATTATTAGTTAAAGTAGTCCTAATGAGGACTGATGGCGTTCTCCAATCCGCAAGTGTACAAAGGCAATGCTACTGTAACCATCGGATTAATCAGTTCTTAAAAGAACTCAATGTAGCTTTATCGTGGCAACGAATTAAAATTGATCAGCTTTGGCCCAATATCTGGTAAAAATGGAAATCTTAAGACTTGTACTGTAATACTACTCATTCTTACTGCTAATATACTAATACCATAATTCCAAACACTGCCGTATACACGTTCAAAACAGACTTCTAATATACTGTACCGACTACAGATGCTGATAGTGGAAATAGAATAAGACAATGGTCACCAAAGGTTAAAGAAATTAAAAATGGATATCATAAAACAACAGGAAACCGATGAATAGAAATTGGAAAAGTGGAGGTAAAATATGTAAATACAACGATGCTAATACACCGATTACAAGTGAACTATATCTGACACTACACAAAGTGGATAATGGTAAGAGTGGATAAGTGGAAAGTGGATAATGGAGGTAAACAATAGAACTACAATGACACTCTACTACACCGAAAGCAATGAAATTACAAACACTATACCTAAGACTGTACATGGAAAATACTATTTCTTCACTTGAATTTGTTATCGCCAGTTTCTTCATCCGTCTATAATACTTCATGTAATTCCACATTTCTGACAATGAAGTCAGGAGATGAGTATCACCATATTGAAAATGAGGATCAACATTCAACCTTTGAACTCATTCATGCAGCACTAGAATTTGATGGAAAATTGCAAATTGTGACTAAAGAATTCGTCATTTTTCAACTTATATTTACCTTTCTAAGTAATGGATAAGGAATATAACGAATTTTGAAAGGCTTGTAGTTGCATGATTACCGGTCGACACTGATGCTACAACTGTTTTTATTCTTTGGTCATGAAGTTCCTGATGTAGATTTGTAGGATACAATGCTGCACAAGCATGAAATCATGCAGTTTTAGTAGGCCTTTATCTAATCGCACACTAATGCTTTAAAGTAACAACCGTTCTGAGCTCTTGATATTCGAACCTAAAACTCCCATATCTACTCATGTCTACTCATAATGTAATTCAAGTACTATCTGCTACACAAAATTTAAAGTTACAGGAAACAGAATTTTAACATTGGCCTACAAGAAAAATGCGAAAACATTTCACTCGTTTCTTGAAGAACTTTCCACACTCAACTACTTATGAATATTCCAGCTTGTTTCCACAGGTCGTTTAGACATCGAGTTCTCAAATTCTTACATTATTAATGTTGTCTCATTTGTCTTTCTTATGCGCTTGTACTTCAAATCTTTTGCAAATTATTCACTAAAAAATAAAATTCAGTTTAGAATTTCCTTCTTGGACATTCCTTTTCTGGCTGAAGATGCTAATTTATGAAATCGTAAATAACTTAATAAGGCACTTAATTGACTTTACTTTCTGCATTGTTGCAGACTCTTTGCCGCGTCAGCTAGCTGACTGTGGACGCATATGCCGTCCCTGTCTTCTCAGTGTTGCCTACCTCATCTGTTGCTGCCCTTCATCATTCTTATCATCGCAATCTTTGCTGATTGCGTTCTGCCTCTTTGATGTTTTTCGTTCTACCATCATGTCCACAGATGCCCATTTTCCTAGACAACTTCTATGGATAGCTCAATGACATTCTCTGGAGTTTGAGAGTTTCCTGTACCATCGGTATTCGAAAGCAAGCAAGCATTGTTCTTCTCTTTTCCTGATTGGCAAACTGTTCTGCTCACACAGAATGCACGTTCATCGCACAAAATGAATCTGGTTCACTCACAGAATTAGATTGTTTAATCGTATAACTTTGCTAGAAGTGCAAACTGATTCAAACAGATGGCACATGCAGGAACTTAATAAGTGGGCAAAAAGAAATTTTTAATACCTTGCAGAGATAGGAAAAATAGTCGTGCGTCGCTTGCGGGTTGCTCTGAATTCCTTCAAAAATGCTCCGATCGCCACAATTCCTTCAGATTCGAAGAATTCAGATCATTGCGCAAAAGTCTTCTCGATAATGTTGGGCCCTCCGATCATTATTAAAAAAAGTTAGCAGGCGCACGAAAAAACGTTCACAAGCTTCTCTGTAGAACTTGACATCGTCTGTGTCTCTTTGCTGTGTGATCCGGTTGATAACAGTCACTGAAACTTTGCACAATTTGGCGTATTTAATGTTGAACTGGCTGCTCATTGTTCGATTGCTATGGTATTTAGTCAGCAGATTGTGCCATTTCATTTACGTTACATGTTCCAATCACAGAATTAGACAGGTCGTCTCTTCTTCCGTTTGACTAGAAGGGAAGCATTGGAACGTGCAACGTTATTGAAATGGCACAATCTGCTGACTAAATACCATAGCAATCGAACAATGAGAAGCCAGTTCAGCATTAAACACGCCAAATTGTGCAAAGTTTCAGTGACTGTTATCAACCGGATCACACAGCAAAGAGACACAGTCGATGTCAAGTTCTACAGAGAAGTTTGTGAACGTTTTTTCATGCGCCTGCTAACTTTTTTTAAAATGATCGGAGGGCCCAACATTATCGAGAAAACTTTTGCGCAATGATCTGAATTCTTCGAATCTGAAGGAATCGTGGCGATCGGAGCATTTTGAAGGAATTTAGAGCAATCCGCAAGCGACGCACGACTATTTTTCCTATCTCTGCAAGGTATTAAAAATTTCTTTTTGCCCACTTATTAAGTTCCTGCATGTGCCATTTGTTTGAATCAGTTTGCACTTCTAGCAAAGTGACACAGATAAACAATCTAATTCTGTGGTTCCAATGCTTCCCTTCTAGTTAAACGGAAGAAGAGACGACCGGTCTAATTCTGTGGGTTCACTTCTCCAGAGCGTTAATAACGCAGCAAGAGTACCTTATCCTTTAGCGTCTCTATCACATCAGCTGTTTGCTGTTTTCGGCTTCTATTGTTGACTGTCCTCTCCAACTTCGCTGACCAGTTCTTGTACTTTGACGGCCGCATTTTTCTCATTTGCTTTTTATCATCGAGTGAAAATTTCTGCAGCAGGGAACGAGGCCGAAAATGAGACTTTCACAGAATGATGCACACCTCATAGTCCGGCAGCCAGCACGAGTTTCTGCAGGGAACGAGGCCGACAATGAGACTTTCACAGAATGATGTACACCTCATAGTCCGGCAGCCAGCACGAGTTTCTGCAGGGAACGAGGCCGACAATGAGACTTTCACAGAATGATGTACACCTCATAGTCCGGCAGCCAGCACGAGTTTGTGCAGGGAGCGAGGCCGAAAATGAGACTTTCACAGAATGATGTACACCTCATAGTCCGGCATCCAGCACGAGTTTCTGCAGGGAACGAGGCCGAAAATGACACTTTCACAGAATGATGTACACCTCATAGTCCGGCAGCCAGCACGAGTTTCTGCAGGGAACGAGGCCGAAAATGAGACTTTCACAGAATGATGTACACCTCATAGTCCGGCAGCCAGCACGAGTTTCTGCAGGGAACGAGGCCGAAAATGAGACTTTCACAGAATGATGTACACCTCATAGTCCGGCAGCCAGCACGAGTTTGTGCAGGGAACGAGGCCGACAATGAGACTTTCACAGAATGATGTACACCTCATAGTCCGGCATCCAGCACGAGTTTGTGCAGGGAACGAGGCCGAAAATGAGACTTTCACAGAATGATGTACACCTCATAGTCCGGCATCCAGCACGAGTTTCTGCAGGGAACGAGGCCGACAATGAGACTTTCACAGAATGACGCACACCCGATGCCTACTACGAATCTGCGCGTCTGCCGAGTTCTAGTTAGATCCTCTTCTTGTCAGACACAGTCAAAAACACATGTAAATCCAATAAGACGCAGATTGCAGTTTTTGTTAAAATGAAATTTTCAATACTTTCTCTTATCAACTGACAAGTAATAAGTGTAGAGCCATGATATTTGACATAGGATGTCTTCAGGTCATTTCTTATCTTATCTAGATTAGATATGAAGATTTGACGAGACTCTTGCTGTCGACAAACACCAACATGTTGGCCTACTTTATCCATGAACCACATTCTTGCATACATTACCGATCAGAAGCATAATTATATCACATACACATGATAAGAAATGACTTCAAGATATTTCCTGTCAAAAAATATGGCCATAGACTTAGTGCTCTCCAGTTGATAATAGATGTTCACTTTTGCCAAAAACTACAATCTGCGTACAATTGGTTGTTTTTCTTTGATCATTTCTCACAAGAGAAGGAACCAAGTAGAACTCGGCTGACGCGCAGATTCGTAGCAAGCAAAGGATGTACATCATTATGTGAAAGTGTCATTTTCGGCCTCGTTCCCTGCACAAACTCGTGCTGGCTGCCGGACTATGAGGCGTACATCATTCTGTGAAAGTCTCATTGTCGGCCTCGTTCCCTGCGCAAACTCGTTCTGGCTGCCGGACTATGAGGTGTACGTCATTCTGTGAAAGTCTCATTTCAGGCCTCGTTCCCTGCAGAAACTCGTGCTGGCTGCCGGACTATGAGGTGTACATCATTCTGTGAAAGTCTCATTTCAGGCCTCGTTCCCTGCACAAACTCACTCTGGCTGCCGGACTATGAGGTGTACATCATTCTGTGAAAGTGTCATTTTCGGCCTCGTTCCCTGCAGAAACCCGTTCTGACTGCCGACCTATGATATTCGACCTCCATGGAATCCTTCATGATTAGACTGTCAGATTTCTATGGCTATTTAAGTTTGGTGAGTTGAAGTAGGCAGATGGATGCGCAAAAAGCATGTAAATAACCGCTTATCAAGCGTCTCTTTTAAAACAGGCGACTAATATTTCCGATGAACTACTCCCCAAAATCCTGTTCAAAGATGGCCACCATGGCGTCGTCTCCATGGCATAATAGAGTCGTAAGTCGAATAGAATCATACCAACCTTCTTCGAGCTAATAGAACAGAAATTATTAAACTTCAATGCAACAATCAAAGTTTGACACTCAGAGAAGGCCAAGATTTTAAGCGATAATTTACGTGGAATCTCATGTAGAGTCAACGAACGGGCGAACTCGATGCGCTGTCAGTGTAGTACATGTGGTGTAACAAGAAGGAGCGGAGGCTACCAGAAGATAGTTTGGAGCAGGAGATATTTTGTGGTGCATAATAATTGCACCTAAAATTTACTAATTTTGTCAAGTATTTATAAACAGACTGATTTATGCTATTTCATTAATGACTTGTAGAATCTGAGAACTGTGAGATTACTTGAAATCTTGTGATAATCAGACAATGAAAATCAGGTTTTGTAGCATTTAAGAACCCTTACCCTCCAATCAATCTCTTTATCAAAATTGACAAATTACATAAGCGCCCCGATACGACCTTTTCATAGAAGATAGTCATAGAAAAAATACGGCTCGTTATACAGTATTGCGTGCGTCATGAAAGATATGTATGTGCAGAAAATTACTTTGTACATGTATCTGTTGAAGCGTCTGTACCTTCGATTTTGCCATTCTGCTTGAATGATTCTTATTATCCTATTTTAAAAAGAGACAACCAACTCCGTTTTCACTATTTGCTGTAGTTTACGTTATACAAAATGAGACTATCTGCGAGCTACAAGGATTTTGCTCAATGAAATTCACTTAAAAAATTTTTAGGTATGAAAATCAAATAAAATAATTAATTACATGTAGAAAATGATAACGATATTGTTTTAAATATTCGGGAAATTCTACATGTTCAATTATGCTTCGTTGATCTGAAGAAAGAAAAATTCCAGGCATGAATTTATTCAATTCAACAAAATGATGTCTGATACCGAATTTTCGCTGTCTTGTCATATCTTTGATTCCACGGAGAAACCAGAATTTACATTTTTCCAATAAAAGAAGTGATTAGTCAGACAATCAATTTCGGAATTCATCTAACCTGATTAGAATAGCTGAGTAGCAGAATTGCCTCTAAAATTTCCAACTCAAATTTGATGAAAAAGTGTCATCGGAAACTGAATTCCAAGACTTATCAATTTAATTCCACCTCGAGACTTGTTATTCTAGTTGAGTGACAACACACTCGAAATGTTTGTCTTTTCCAACTCGCGTGTTACTTTTCCTCCTATCATCATATAATGAAATAATTTTGAATATTGACAATGTGAAGTATGTTAATGGCTTGAAGAATTGCTGTCTGTCTTCTCACAGACTCGTACTTCTCGTCAGAGTACTTTGTAATTATTTTCTTTAAATGTAAAATGATTTTGATGAAATAATTCAAAGTGTGCCATCTTAGCCAAGCGCTGAAGCTCAACGATACTCGCTGGAATCAACATTACATCGGCAGCACTATCAGGTAATCAGGTACACTTTCAAACTCAAGATCACTTAGGGGTCGTTCGAGAATCACGTAATCGCCTAGTGGGAAGGAGGGGTTAGGAAATGATCATCGTCGATTACGAGGGGGAGAAAAGTTGAAGCTGCGACTACACTGTAAATCGCTGGATACGAAAATTACATACAAACTTCTACCAAATTCACATACAATTTGAAACTAACATATGATACGAGATTCTCGCATGCTTACAGAGATCTAGTATGTCTTTCATACGAAAGCATATTTACTTTCGTATGTGATTGGTATGCAGCGATACGAACTATTCGATCTGTGATTGGCTGTTTTACAATTAAATACGAATTTGTTGGTATGTTTTATATACGGACCCTATGCAAATTCGTCCTCATTCGTATGTGTTTCGCATGTAGAGCTTTAAGTCATCTAGCAAAAAAATTATATACAGTGTATACTAGATTACATACTTTAAATAACTTCAGTAATATCAGTCATATACACTCTTATGGATAGCTTGACATTTAGAGTATTTAATCTAGACTCGATTTGCTGTGAAAGTAATGCCGCGTATGTCATCGTTGCTACTTGTCTAATAGCATTCACACGACTCATAATTAGCTCAACTCCATGAACTATCAGTTGATAAACATCACTTCAATAAAACGATAACTTTCAAGCTACCATGTTGACTTATCTCAAACATAACTATATTTGCTTTCATGAATTATAATGTGTTTTTATTTCGAATTGATAATATGCTTGATTTCAAAATTACATAATGCAGAAACGTTAATGGCTGTGTACTAATTGATTATTTTTGAAATGCCTTAGACTTACATGCATCAAAATCTAATTCAGCATTCGAAGTATGACTTTTAAATGTCATTATCTTACTACTTACAAAACAGTAGCAAGTGCCATGCAACCATAAAGCGATCTTTATTGACAAAAGGCCTTAAATCGTACGAAAAGGATACAAATAGATGCGAAAATATACCAAAAAATATATTGGCATGCATTCTTCGTATGTGATTGATATCGAGCGATTTACAGTGCACGCCATAGCGTAAGTATGTTAGTTACAGTAACAAATCAGCATTAATTAAATCCCCATTGTGTATGCAGTTTCGGTTTTATTAAATGAACTGGAATTGCGACCCAGTGCTCTTTACGGATTTGACTGATCATGATAGCAACACTTCATCCGTGTCATGATCATCTTGGAGCAGCAATGTTTGTTAAATTAGCAACTCGATGGGTTGCTACTACTTTAACGCTCTGTCTCAGAAATAAGACTATTTTCTTAAACGTGATCATATCACAGACTGCCTGCCACGGAAACAGCAAAGCATCATAGTCAAACACAATGATCAAAATTATCGCAAAGATGTAAATGGGTCCACATTACTATCCAGATTCAGAAAGTGAAATATAAGTTAAATGAATCATGAAATCATACCGATGATATTTTGTATTAAACTTGAAATTTTAGCCGAGAAGTACAATACGTTCTCAACTTTTCCATGAAGACTTGCATTATAATGCTGTTTATGAAATTTCCTTTATCATCAGCTTAACACTAGGTGACATGCCACGCTCAATCATGCGTAATTACACATGACCCTAAACATCCGTGGCTATGCGGGATATTGCTGCAATATCTCTTGTATAAGTTAGTAGAGTTGGCTGTCCTGTTATATAGACTTTGCGTCCCATGTGTCTGCATGTATCAGGGGCTAAACAATGTGATAGGGCCTCAATATCATGCTCAGGGAAGACAGAACATGCTTAGCGGTTCATCCGTGGTTCAAGCGGCAGCGCAGACAACCGTAGACGACCCGTAAACTATAAACGCTCGCGCACGCGTATTCATTCCCCGTGTTTTAACAGCATCAGATCAAGTGATTTTTCACTCTTAGTGCAGAGCGCATGTACGTGGGTAGAAGAATAGAATGTCCTTAACCACGGATGTTTGGGGTGTTCCGTAATTACGCGTGGCATGTCACCTAGCGAATTAATATACCTGTTAGTAAATTTTCATTCCTTTGATATGCAACACCTTTCATACTAAGCTTACTCATATAGGAACACCAAATCGCTAGGAGATAGGCACAGTAATAATTTTCAAAAATTTAGCTTCTTATTAAGTATAAGTAATCAAATATTCTTTTGGACGGCAGGAAGACAATCTCTGCAAAGACTGAATCTTATGATGCAAAAATTTTCACTTTATGAGTCGTCAACCAACCAGCTCGTGTTTCCTGCTTCGGACTCAGAATCAAGGTCTGCGCAGGAGACTCTATCTTCAATTCTGTTTTTACTACACTGAGACTGCGGCAGAGTCACGAAGCGTCTATCTGTGCATATTTCTTAATTGAGTAATTTGCATTTTTAAAAACTTGTGGAAAAATTGTGGGAATGACTTTCAATTACGTAAATTACAGTGACAATTGCCTCCTGTATAAGACTAAGAAGAAAAATTATTTTTCGTCGCTGATTTTCTATTGACAACAGACCTCAACTTGTTACAATTCAAAGTCCATTATTGTCAGTTATTCCGATTTCAAACTCATTTTACTTTTTTTAGAACTCTCTTATACATAACATCATTTGTTATCATTGGTATTCGATATGTACGACCAGGATTTCAAATATGATGTTGTTTGATGGCCTATAGGCCTACATTATTTTGTATTTCATAAATGTTTGTACACAGGGGCGCCGGCAGGCGGACGCACAGACGCATGTGCGTCCAGCCCATTCCGGTACAAACCATGCTGATCGCTGTGTGAAATCTTTGTGTAAACCATTGAAGTAGACACCTGTGGTTTATAGGGGAAGTCGATCGGGCAAATTTCGCTGCCAATTTCAGCTCAGTGAAGTGTCCTTCCCCACAATACTCTAGTTGTCTACGGATGATAGGTTGCGCGCGCTTCGCTTTTTGACTGGCTGACACAGTGACACGCTGTTTGCTTGATGTAACTTCCCTGAGTACTCTTAACAAGCGCGCGTCCATCTATTGATTGCTACTAAATTGTGACTGTCTAAGCAGGCCAACTGTGTACATCATTTCAGGGTTTGACTGTTTACATCAGTTTATGTACTGGTAGTAGCGCAAGCAAATGGAATCGTGCGTCAAGATTTTTTTACCTTGCCGGCGCCTCTGCTTGTACATCTTTACTTTAATTTCATTTCTAATAGTTGCCTCACCAAACTTGTATTTGAAAATATGAAATCCTCTGAGGTTCCAAGTTCATGACTGCCACACGAAGTTCTGCCATACATCCTTCTGTTCACGTGCGAGTTAATTTTTGTGCAACAAGATTCCGATTCTTAGGTAAAGCTTTCAAAAATTTGTCACGACTGGAGGACACCTAGGCCTGCAGGATATTGAAACAATGATATGGCGCGGCACGTACGTACGTCTCATCTGTTTCCTTTACAACTACCGGCCTTTCGAATAAATGAATAGGAAGTCCAAGTTCAAAGAATATATTCGAGAAAAAGCGATTCTTGAATGACACCTCAACAAAGCAAAAATCAAATGTCAAAAGTCGCCTCAAAATTCGTGCTGACCGCCGGGCTGATTGCTCGATATCCTCATTGAAAACTGTTCAGCATGCTGAGCAGAGATAGGAAAGTGAACGTGAAAGCAGAAAAATGTATGCTCTTTGCGGAACAATGTCAATTATTCACACCTTTTTGAAAGAAAATGTCAACTCTGCAGTCCATCAGCACATTCATTGTTCAGTGATCCATGATAGGTTAAGGAAGCTTGTGACTTTCCTACACGTCTTGACGTGTCCTTGTGGGACGAGGCGATACCTTAATTTCTAATTCAAAACTTTCCACATTTCAAATCAAAAGAATGCACGAAGATGAGAAGGACACTTTTATTTTATTTAAGTTTTTGGGGGCAGGGAAATTCAGATTTTTAGATCAGCGACTCTTCCAGTCAATCAGACCGCGCAAATTTCCACAGATGATGAGGAAAATAAAAGATATTCAGTTAGTTAGCCCATAGCTTTTGACTGCTGAATATTCTGCAAGCAGCTTTCATCCATACTTTGGATAGTTTAAGTCATTGATTTGTGGTGCATCAAAGCATGGTCAAGTTCATTAGCTTACCAGCGCTGTGACCTTGTGGTAGAGGGTTCGCTCTGCAACCGGGAGACCTTGGTTCAAACCTTGGTCGGATCAAGCCTAAGACTTTTAAAACGGGTGCACTCTGTATTCTTGCTAAATACTCAGAACAAAAAGCATGAGAGTGGGATAAACAACAACTCGGCCACATGGAAGAAAGGCTCCGTGTGCCTCCGAGTATAAACAAGCTTCATTTATCTATTTTTTGTAGCTGTAGATATTGACATGAATATAACAGCATGCTTTGGATGGTTTAAGTAACTGCAGAAATTGATATGAAATATAACGGCATGCATTTTCAACGCTGTTTATGCTCACGGGACGGTGTAGGCATCTTGAAATAGCTGAATTCGCTGCTCATAATCGGCAATGCAGCAACATGGAACTCACAGTACCGTGTAGAGTAAATAGTTGATTGCTGCAAATGCCTGCACAATTTATCGACGTTACATTGTCCATGAAATACATGGCATCCAGCAAGTAGGGCGGACTTCCTTCATCCTGTCACCCCCGGAGAGTCCATAACTTTCTTTCGGGGGAGGCAGTGAAAATTCTGAAAAATTGTCATTCACGACCAACAATTTGTAGATCGATCTTACCGGCTTTGAATAAAGCAGTAGATAATATCGAAGTTAATATGATATCAAAAGTTTGAACTAAAGCAAAATATTCACACCGCAAAGAGCGACTGTATAGGATGCCTCCGAAAAGCTGCAGAATGGAATTGGAATCTTTATGATTCATTTTCATACCAAGAAGTATGTGGTGAAATAATTGAATGAATAGATTTTACATCAGATCTCAACTTTCCGTAAATGCGAAATTCATTAGCGGATTTTTCTATCCCTCTTTCAGATATGCTGAACATGTATTTTTGATACTGTATCCCGTAATATATAAAGCATCGCACATGGAAGAAAGTTTTACTTCGTTTACGATTCTCTATGGATAAACATCCATCCAAAGAAAATTGAACATATGATTCATTTGTGTTAATCATCCATTCTGGAGGGATGGAGGTCAGTCTGCTACTGCTGAAATATTTGAATTGATCAAGCTTATCCGCAGTTTGCAGAGAAAAGCTAATTTTCATTCTAAGAACTTTTTTAGTACTGAAATGTGACCACATCTCCAAATCCAGATATGAGATGAATCTCGGTGAGTGGTGAACGGCATATTCACTCTTCCAAATTGCTTTTGTGTTGATAGCACTTTTATTGACCAGAAACTTGAACGGATTGATGTCTGCTGATGATTCACTCCTCAACAAGAGGATTCTTTTATCGTTGGGGATTCGCATCAGCTTGAAGAAAGGCAGGATATTCGAATTCAGAAAAGAACATTTGTCATAAACGCTGCAAGATTTCTCAGTTGAAATGATGAAAGGCGATAATGCTTTCATGGCAATTCGCAGGCACTTGTAGAAATTTTCTGGGAGTTGCAAATTGACATCTTGGAGGGTATAACATTCTTCGACTGACCCGGTGTTGATGGAAGAAGCTGTTATGGGTTGGGTTGGTTGCATAAAGATAGCTAGAAGAGTAAGACTTACTGAAATGCCTTCTAAAACCATGATGGTATTTGAATGATCTATTCCTGACAATTTAATAGTTCAATGCCTCTGGCTTTCACGATGTCGAAATGATTTATCAATGCGACTTACTCCAGACAAAACCATGAAAAATAGCTTGCCGGCTGGGAGTTGAACCCAGCAGGAAGCGGAAGAATATTAAATACATTAAAATCAATTTATAAATTGCAATTTACTAAAATGATTGTCTTCAAATGTGTTTTAAAGTGATGATATTTTGGATGGCTCATTCCATCTCAACAGTTATTTATTTACAAGTTAGTTGAGTGATTCTAAAATGAATGCCAAATATTGAAATGTAGCGCCGAAATGTAGTAATCCAAGTAATGGTAGCCAAAAAAAGAATGAAGTGTTATTTTGATTCTGTCGCTGACTTCTCCGGCCACTTCAATCCCATAAAATATGGCGCCTTTTCAATTAACGAGAGTGGAGAGTGTTGTAATCAATATTGAAACAAAACACTAGTCTGCCTACATAATGATGAGAATAACTTAAACAAATGAATAACAATTTTTGAAGGTCACCAATTTTCTTGACTTTTTAGAATTTTTGAAATTATGCCAAAATTTTGCTACAAATCTTCTTAATGATTACTATTCAAGACATCAAACTAGTTGAATGTCCTGAGAAGTTACTTATGATTACAAAGAGCATTCAAAAGAGTTGCTGGAACTCCACAACACGTTCGTTTGCCAGAGTAAATGGATAGTACTTGCATAATATTCAATGTTTTGTTACTCAGTCAGCCGAGAATGCTGAAAATTTATGTACGTGTAAAAGCGAATAGCAACTCAATTCATTCGATTGCGCAATTTCTGTCATCTATGT
Organism: Prostheceraeus crozeri; assembly: GCA_907163375.1. NCBI lineage: Eukaryota > Metazoa > Platyhelminthes > Polycladida > Euryleptidae > Prostheceraeus > Prostheceraeus crozeri. Next base: position 41,735 of record CAJQUW010003627.1, read on the forward strand.
GAAGGAAGCGAAGCCGGTCCGGGTCTGCACATGTAGTTTTAGCTTATCTTTTACTGACATTGTACAATACAGGGAGCTTGCAAAAAGCTACGTAATTTCTGCAATTAAGAATCAACTCCTTTTAGTAAACCCAAGTTTGCAACATGCTCAGTTAGACACATTCTTGTTGATAAAGGTGCAAAGACACCAAAGGTCTATACGTAAAAACTAAGAGTCAATGTAATTTTAAATTTGCGGCATCGAAGTGGCTGAGGCTTCTTCAAGGATGAAACTGTTCCAGTGTGATATGACGTTGACAGCAAAGAAGTTGGATCGGTACTGTGGACACAGGATGGCATTAGAATCATTTCTGGATTTCTCTTTCTAACCTTGCAGAAAACGCGAAATGTTCATTCGGGTTCACATTTACCAAATTATTCGAGATCTAAAAAAGAAAAATAAGT
>CAJQUW010003629.1:0-203175 GCA_907163375.1 Prostheceraeus crozeri
AATTGGCTAAAATTGTTGAAGGAGCGGCACCAATCAAAGTATGTATTTTTGATGAAACATTCTTCGAAAGACAGTAAAGGTTTCTAGGATTCCATCTGTAGTTCTCACTAAAATTATTTCTCGACACTTCAGAGAGTTCAGATAGAGGAGGTGCTGTTAGTATAACTATCGTCACTGTGTGTATGTCGAAGTCTATGTGAAGATAGTTCAAAATGTGACTCAAAGACTGAATGCATAAATCGCAAGAAAAGGGCCATCGTTAACAGAATCATACCCACCTTCGGTGATTGATGCTGACTTAGGTCTACAAAACACTCGCTTGATGTGCGGACGAGATCACGCTTCCTCTTGCAGGATGGTCCAACAGTCAGCACATTCCGATCGTTGCTTCCCGCGACAATGTTGACATGGAGTCGCTGTTGTTATCCGGACTCGTCGAGCTGGGGAACTGGTATCACCTGAAAGAGAAAATCATTCTATCATCTCTGTTCAAGTCTCAATTGTAGTGTTACAACCTACTTGGACTCAACAACTCTAAACTTTCCTCGCGAAGGGCGGGCGTTGGTGCTGAAGTTGATGCCTGAAATTGAGGACAGATGCTATTTCGCACACGCTGTGGGAGATGACTGATGAAATTCCTTAACTTACCATTTCAACGACCTTATGTTTAAGGTGGATTCTCAACAAGATAGAGACGTTCATCAAATTACTACGTCTCAAATTTGGATTTTACTAGAGAGCGCTCACTTGTAAGCACAAATATAGAAATTCGCTAGGAGAACACTTTACCTTACACGTCTTCAAAGACAAGAGTGAAATGATACGGATGTCACTTTACATTTATACTTTCATATTCATCATTCATTGCTTGTTGATTTTGATTGGTTGCTGTTTTATACTTAAGAATTAGGAAAACCACTTCAAAGTTATTATTCACTGTCAACATGACAAGCCTCCAAAAACACCGAATACAAATTCTCTTCTCCATGCTCATCACAAGGGCGCACGTTGCCCAAACGCTCAACGAAGGGGAATGTAGAGAAGGTGTACTGACTCGACAATATCAGAAAGTTGTCATTAGCCGCGGTGGCCGAAGAGGAGAGGTGTATGTGAGAAGGTGTATTCCCGACTTAACAGGGTGAGGTGGAAGTATCTGCAGTACGAGATGATGATGTGATGGAGATCACAGCACCAAATTCCTCCACCAATTATGGGAATGGTAATACACCCAAACTCCTCAGCACGAACTATGGCGGAGTGGGAGTACATCGTACAAAGTGGAGCGCATCGCGGTAGAAGAACGATTGAAGCAAGTGAACTTGTTTTTGTGTTCTATGTGAAGCCAGACTTCTGGACGATATTGACGATGAAGAACCTTTTGAAATACATGCCATAATAAATTTTTTATTTACGTATTATCTTTGCTTTCATACTGACTTACTTGAATGGGTATCAGTGGATGATTTAACCATGTATACTTTTTCATTTGGAAATAGTAGCACTACTTCAGTTTAACATTGTTAATTCTTATAAACATTTTCAAATGGGCGATGAGATAGATAAAATAGTGTTCAAATACAATTAAGATAGCTTACACTTCTGATACAGGGATAGCAATCGACTGCGATCCATGTGTAAAGAGCTTGTTAGACTACGGAATGGGGCTAAGAGGATGATTAACCTGTATACTTATTTCAATTGGAAATATTAGCAACCTTAGTCTAACTGTAAATCTTAAAACAACATCATATGACGAGATGCGGTAGATGAATCGTGTCCAAATCAAATTAAAATGTAGCTTACAGATTTGGGATTCAGGGAAAGCAATCGGACCTGCGATCCTGGTGGTAAAGAGCTTGTTAGAACAGACTACGGAAGAGAGAAAGTGTGTTATGAGTTGCGTGTGGCGCCGTGAGTGTTCCTCCCATTTCATTCCATTCATCAATTCCATCTCATTGATAGAGGCAGGTAGAACTCATGGTTCTCATAAGGTATGCAAATGGATAGTTTATAAGGGCCACCTTCGACAGTTGGCTAAATGTCGCCCTGGCGCGAATGCATACTACGTTGAGACAGAGGCAATCACTTGCAAACATGACGCAGAGAGGTTTAACAAGATTGATTCATTGCCGAATGTCCCTTGCGGTATACATAGCTACGGGTTTTCACCGCCGCCCTTTACAGGAAAACGCCCGTTGAAAGGAAGTATTACACCGAACTTCATTTGCAACCGTTCAAGTTGACTGATAGCAGATTCAACTTAATGATAGTATTCGCCAGTCCGAAGACTGCCCAGGGCAAACCGCGTGGAGGTTCTATCATGTCTTGCCCCATGGTGGCCCTTAAGAGAGCCGGTGGTTCGTTCTCGGTGTGTGTGATAGGGACTCAGGCTTGCTGCTTCGACTGCGGCTCCGGCAACGGGGCGGGTGGTCGCTTCTCTAGGATGTCTGTAAAGAAAGAAGTAGTGAGTTATCATCTTACATTTTAATTTAGTCATTTTTACTTACAGATCTTCTCGGACGCTTCCTCATTAAGGAAATTCGAGATCGGATCACGATGATCGAAGGTGAAGTGTAGACACTCCACCCCTTTCTTCACCCGAGAGTAGCATTTCTCCCCTCCTCCACGCTCGCACAAGAGAGGAGTTTCTGCTACTCTCCCCTTTCTAATAGGGATGTGCAGACGACTGGAACGCACCCTTCGATCGCGATCCACCAGCTGCGCCGAACGGTGCAGCTCGTGGTTCGTCTCGACAACCTTAGTCATCTGCACACGGAGTCTCTCCACTTCCTCCTTCAACCTTCGTATCTCCTTCTCCCTACTTTCCCTCTCTGCTAGCGAAGCCTCTTCTCTGGCTTTCTCCTCGAGAGTCTTGAGCCTCTCCTGCTCCAACTCGCCATCCCGCTCGCTTAATGTCTCGTTCACCTTCTTCATCTCTCCGGCCACGTTCTTTTAGGTCCTCATACTTTGCCTTGTATGAGAAGGCCTCCTCCTTCAACTTCTCCACCTCTTTCTTTAGTCTATCCCGTTCGGCGATCACCGGCGGGCGCTTGACAAAATTGCGACATTGCGTTGCAATTCCGCTCGCAGTCACGGTTGCAGGGGTCTCGCGATCGAGGTCGACGTCCTCGATAGGTTGCGACTGTAGCTCTCCCTCCTCCTCCTCCTCACTATCGCTGCTGGACAGCGAGCTCTCGCTACTAAGTGAGGATACAGCGGCAATTGCTTCAATGGCGGATTGTAGCTCAGTGGCCTCAGTGGCGAAGAGTGAACTCCGTACTTGTTTGTTGACGGATTGTAGCTCCAAAGAAACGGAGCTCAGTGGCGAAGAGTGAACTCCGTTCTTCTTCGCCTTCTTCGCCTGTTTGACACTCGCTGTGTTGTGAGTGCCAATCCTCCAGCCGCTCACTTAAGCGACTGACTTTGTGGGCTCCGCAATAGTAGCGAGCGACCCCTATCTGTTTCTTGCTAGTGCAAGCGTGTTTCTTGAAGGCGTCGCTCGGAATACCTTCCGGCATTGACACAGTTTGAAACTGGTCTTGACATTATTGTATTCGGCATTTCTGAAGCGAAAAACGGAAAACAATGATTTTACACTTAGTGAGGAATGATAGATTTGAGTATAGTGAGTGACACTCGATCCCGTCGGCAGCCCGAAGGCCTTGTACTGATCACTAGGGAAGTGAAAGATCTTCCCCGATACCCGCTATTTACAGCTCAAGACATCATTGTCACTGCCCCGAAGTGGTAACAGCAACGCCGAGTCAAAGGTTGTGAACAGTAGCTGGGATCTAGCCCCTCAAAGCTGCCTTAGACTTAGTTAAATTTGAAATCTGATAGCAGATTTGAACTCAGCATACTTGAAAACCTTGAGGAAACATCCCAAGTCATTGATAGCAAGCCGTAGAGAGCTTGATTCACCAGCGTTTTGCAATGGAGATGTTTAGAGGAGATAGCTAAGACTCAACCGATTGGCGTTCAAAGTGCTACGTTGAGAACTGTGTCAAATGCCCAACATGAGTTGCCCCAGCGGTTTCGGTCTAAACTATGACACACTCCCTTGCCACACTTATCACTACGGCATCGTCCGCCGTCCCGAAGGAACACCCTGTCAGTGGAATATTACAGCAAAACTCTCCGTGTCTTGCTCGCTTTCAGTGAAAAGGCGCTTATACCATGAGAAGACTGGCTCAGACATCATTAAAAATGCTTTCATTGACTTCAGCAGGGTCGAAAACCCCAGAAACCTCCAAAACTAGTGAATTTAAATTTTTCAACTTTTTAGCACTACTTATGAAATTTTATAAGTAGTCTATCACTTCGGGCAGGTCAATAGCGACCGAACCTTTTTTGAATCAAGTCAAACGGACTTGTAGAAGCAAAGTTACAAGCCTTTAAAGTTTTGGAGTCTTTTATGGCCTGGAGACGAAGGCCATCTCCTGGCTAACCTCTAAGTCTGACGGCTTAGCTGATATCAGCAATGAAATTTTCTAAGTCGGTTTCTTACTGAAACCCGGAATTTGGAATGTCCAAAGCTATCATCGGAGCTCAGAGAGACGACCTACCTTTGACAATCTCTCGTATGACAGTCGTATGACAATCTCTGACAGTCTAATCTAAGGCAGGAGGTTGTATATTTTGATCGCTCCGATCACTATTCTGTCTTGTTCCCTAACTCCGCTCTCTACCCACCGTTTCCTTTACAATTTACAACGCTTTGTGCTCGGAATTCATTCTACCGATCCTCAACATTTCACTCGACAGTGCTCGGAATCTTTGTGGTTAGAAGGTGCTCAATTCTGCTCAAAACTGCAACAATGCCGTATTACTCTGCACTCCCATTGGCTGACCCACGCCCGTCACACTACACGCACGGCTTGACGATTCCTAACCTGCTTCTGCTCTCTGCGTCCGGTGTTATCGTGCAAACAATGTATGGTATTCGCGTTTCCCTTGCCTCCGTCGCCTAACTACCGCGTCATCACCTGCCTGACGCACACTGTACTGGCAGTAAGGGTAAATCCCTCAACCAATTTACCGAGTGACTAATGACATTCGGTAATAATGACATGACTAAATGAGCAATTGTTAATGTCTGCAAATAGTCTAGATGAGACAATTGACTTGGTAGTACTTGATTCTCGTGAATGGACAGCTACTGCAATAATTCCCCGTGAATCAAACATTCCAGATTCTTCAATTCGAAGTGACACACATGAAGGGAATATACCAAAGATTTCTGAAGATTGCAGTATATGCCATGAATTTAATAGACGCAAATTATCTCGTCTCTGCTCGCGTTGCAATAGAAGCTTTTCATCTTACTTTGCGTCGGTCTCACCAAGCGTCAGTCTAGTCATCTCAGCAATTGGTCTTGCCCATCCTGCTTACATCCTTATTGTCAGATCAATGAATCCAATAATATCAGTGAACAGCCAACTCATGTCCCACAAAATTTTGACGTGAAGGAAATCATTCTCTCAGTGTCTAAACACAAGCGAAAATTTGGTCTGCTCCAGCGCATTCCGAAAGGAGCACGTATTCTTGCTGCTGAAACTCTAAGTAAACTCATTAACGATGCTTTATCGAACGCAAGCGACTTTTCTTGTTGGAATAAGTTTTATACTTTTGCTTCAGAATGCCTTCAGAATCCTAAATGTCATAACGAAAAAGCATCGTGCTCATTGGCCACCTTCACTAAACAGCAAATTAGTAAATTTGTACAATCGAACGTTTTTGAAGCTGTAGCTAATGGACTCACGTTTAGCTTTAGTTCAAAAGAGAAACTAAGGGCAGATAAATATGAAGCAGATTTACTTAAAAAACGTGTGAAGTCTAAGTTGATGGATGGTGATGTATCAGCTGCCGTCAGAGTTCTGACATCAGATGAAGTCGTGGTTCATGAATCTCCGGATGTTACTAACCAACTTATTTCGAAACATCCGCCAGCCCCAACCGATATTCGAGATTGTCCAACTGCAATTCAGGATAATATCTCTCATATTACTAACGATATTGTTTTGAAAGCGATTCGATCTTTTTCTTCGAGCAGCAGTAGTGGAATTGATGGTTTGCGACCCGGTCACTTGAAAGATCTAGTTCGAAAATGACCACATCTGCAGCTGGTGAACAATTACTGAATTCTCTAACAGCACTGACTAATTGTTTTATTCGAGGCCATATTCCAGATCAAGCGCGAGATCTTTTCTTCTCTTCATCCCTCATTGCTTTGAAGAAAAAAGACGGTGGATTCCGACCAATTGCCATTGGGAACACATTGCGTCGATTAGCAGCAAAAGTTTGTGTGAGACTCTCCATATCTGAAATAGCATCAGAACTCAAACCGATTCAGATGGGCTGTGGTGTTTAAAGGAGGTTGCGAGGCGGTGGTACACGCTGCTCGTCAGTATGTCAAAAATAAGTTATCTGATAATTCCAATGAACCGCACATCATGATCAAACTGGATGTGAAAAACGCATTCAACACTTTACGTCGAGATCATATGCTGTAAGTGTTGAACGAAAGAGTACCCAGCTCTTTTGCTTTTGCAAAACAAGCTTACTCATCGCAAACTCTTATACTTTTCGGTGAACGTTTTCTTGATTCATCAACAGGAATTCAACAGGGAGATACCCTTGGGCCCCTGTGTTTTGCTCTTGGAGTTGACGAAGTTGCACATCTAGTCACTTGCCCTTTTAATGCTTGGTATTTAGATGATGCTACAATTGCTGGCCCAGCTTCTACTATTTTAACGGATCTACAGACAATAATTCCCCGTTTGGCCAATATTGGTTTAGAAATCAATCCCTCCAAGTGTGAGGTGATCAATCTCGGATATGATATTGACTCATTTAAACTTCATCTTGACGAAATTTCAGCTTTTCTTCCGACAGTGAGTGAAACCAAGCCTGATCAGTTGCAGCTATTGGGATCTTCAATTCTCGATAAAGGAGTTCAAAATGCTTTGGATGCTAAAAAGGCAGAATTAGCGCGCATGTGTAGTCGTTTGATACTTATCGACTCACATCCGGCTTTGTTTTTACTACGGAATTGTTTGGCTATTCCCAAGCTGATTTACACGCTTCGTGCATCCCCCTGCTATAAATTCGCTGATTCTCTCGCGTTCTATGATGAATCGATCAGAAGTGCTACGACACAAATATGCAATGTTTCTTTTGAAGATACCTCGTGGGAGCAGGCTACTCTGCCCATTAGTTTCGGCGGCCTTGGTATCAGACTACCATCTGCAGTCGCTTTACCAGCCTTTTTATCATCGGTCCTCTCCAGTCGTTCTTTGGTTGACGAAATTCTATCCAAACTAACCGAATCTTCACAACTAGATTATACGGATGACTTGGAACGATGGTTTACGATGGGTCTGCAGATGCCCAAACTCCCAAAATCACAGCATTCATGGGACAGTGAACAATGCCATCTTTTACAAACTAATCTAAAATCCAAGCTTGACCAAGTTCACCTAGCTTGCCTAGAGAGTGCAGCCGCTCCTTTCACAGGTTCATGGCTTCAAGCTCTGCCAAATCCAACGATTGGAACTTACCTTGATGATGAATGTCTGAGAATCGGTGCTGCTCTGCGTCTAGGTGCTAAGGTTTGCGAAGCTCACCCGTGTAAATGCGGCAAGACGGTGGACACATTCGGCCATCACCCTCTATCATGCAAACGATCCGCTGGTAGATTCCCTCGCCATGCTGCTTTGAATGACGTTTTTAAACGAGCGTTAGATCGTGCGGGCATTCCATCTGTCCTTGAACCCGTCGGTCTTGACAGAGGTGATGGAAAACGACCTGACGGAATGACGACTTTCCCGTATCGCATGGGTCGCTGCTTAATTTGGGACGCTACTTGCACCGGCACGCACAGTGGTTCATCTCTCATAGAATCCGCCATCCATCCAGGATCAGCCGCAGCGCGTGCAGAACAACGCAAAATGTCAAAATACGCTACATTATCTGAGAGGTACATCTTTGAACCACTGGCGTTTGAAACAACTTGTGCCATGGGACCGAGGACGCTGAAGACAGTCTTGGGTTTAGGTGAAAGATTGAGTAGGGTGAAGAACGATCCCAGTGAAAGAGAATGGCTGCTACAACGCTTTGGCATTGCCATTATTAGAGGGAATGCTCAGTCGATTCTTCATGTTTCCTAACTGTCTTTTCAATAATTTTTGATAATTTCTAGTTGTATTGTTTCATGTTCAAATAAAGTTTGATTTCATTGAAAAAAATCTCTCGTATTAATGACAAGTCCCTGTCGGTTCCCAGCTTATATAGTGTGTGGCGATCAGCTGATGACGTAATACCCATCATCCAAATCTTTAAATCCGTCTATCTCCGGTTCTAGTGCTCCGATTGAGCTGGAAATATACCATTTCCATGTAGAAGTTGACGCTGAATCCAAATCTGGCCTCCGTTTTCCCATCCGATGCTTCGTTTTGGCTCTACAGCCCACAGCCATCGCAAAAATTCTAACTCGTTTTTTCGAAAAAATTTCGTGAAGAAAAATTTTTTCTCTCCGATTGACTTGAAACTCACTATGTTGATAGAGAATTTCATGCTGATTCCAAATCTGAAATCCGTTTTCCCATCCGATGCTTCGTTTTGACGCTAGAGCCCAAAACGTCCAAAATTCTAACTCTGTCGTTTTTCGCCAATCTCCCAAAATCTTAAATGGCGTCTCACATCTAAACGAAGACATATATGAACAAGCCGTTTCTTTCAGTGAATTTGTCTCACTCTTAGCTTTCAAACGAGCTATTGCACGACAAAATCCGTCCACTAGAAGCAAAGTTGGAAGGTCGGTGGCGGGGGGGGGGACGTCAGCGAAAATTTTTCTCTCCGATTGCTTTCAAATTCACCATACAGATGCAGAATCTCACGCTGAATCCAAATCTGGCCTCCGTTTTCACATCCGAGCACTGCTTCCACTCGAAACATCCCATTTTACAACACAACATTCATCAGATTTCACGAAAATCATCACACACTATAGCCTCAAGACAAAACCTGGCGGTCGCCCAAGTCCACCACGACACTCTGTCGTTTATCGAAGGGAGGGGGGACGTCAGCGAACCTGGACCCACCTGGCCGGCACACCACGACAGACCTCTGTCGTTCCAGAGGGGGGGCGCGCCGGTCGGGTGTTCGCCGTTTTCTTACTACTTCTGAAATTCTTGATTTCATCATTATTTCGATTAAAGCGATCGTAGCAATACGAGTTCCGTCCGCGGATTTTTGAATATTCCTTTGCCACCAAAGGCTTGTGCTAATTTGTTAGCATTTTTAATTATCACACAGACACCTTTTGGGATAACGTGAATCTTGCTTTACAATAGGGGTATAATTTCATGCAATGTGAAAGATCTGGAGCAAAAACAATATACTTCATCTTGGAGTTTGCTAATTGTTAGCTTGAAAGTTAAGCTTTATTATGCAGCATTGATTATAGTGATACAGATTCTCCATGTGTTGATGAACATGTGAAGTATAAGCACACAGTCCACGCAGCATTCATGAGCGACCATATTGGAAGATATAAAGACAGTAAAATCGTGAGATATTTGGAAACAGAAGATATTGAGTAAAAGAATACCTATGACAGCTTCCATCTTCTGGCGTAGTGTCCGATATCTTCGTTGAGGATACACATCCTCCATTTCTAGTTCAGATGTTTCAGATAGTTCCAAATCAAGTTCAGATCTGCCCAAATGAATTTCAGGTATAATACAGATGAATTGGAGATCTCCAGTTGAATCAAACATCTTTTCAAAGTTGTGCTTATGACAGATATCTGAAATTCAATTAGAGAAATCTGAAATCCATCTAATGTATGAAATTCATTTGGAAAGATCTGAAAAAAGACATGGAATGCAGTTGCAGGTTCCAAAAGCTAACATACATGGATGATAGAGAAGTTTTATGTTTTTGAATATTACATAGTCTCTTCAAACGACTATAATAAGTCTCCAAAACAAAGGAAAAACGCCAATCACCGAAAAATAAATTTCCAAGTTTTCCAATGGAAAATTTTCCTGAATAGTTTCCATTTGCATCAGTACTACCGAGCTGACTCCCCGTTGTAGGTAAGTAGCATAAAGCATGTTGGATATCAAAAGGAATTAATATTTGCTAATAATCATCCCAACTGAGCGGAAATCAAGCTGATTATCAAAGGAATTTCATGCTCCGTATTATATTGGAAGTCTTCATGAAAAAGTCGCGATTTTGTCCTTGCTTTCCTAGCTGAAATGTCAATTTTCACCGGCTTGATTTTATGATTCACTAAATTCATGTTTCATTTCTTGAATCCAAATAGTGATGTGGACTCATTTGCATCTTTCAAAGTTAATTGAAATAATTATCTTTGAATCTGTGATTTTGCCATGCCGGTGGCAGCTGTTGCCTGATCTCGCTGAAGAAGATTCTCTTGAGGTTTATCAGGAAAGGAATAGCGCAGGTCATCGAGTTGCCAATTTGACAAACATTACCTCACCAAGGCTGTGGTGACACGGATTATCTGTAAAATAGTATCATTTCCTTCTGCTCTATGCTATTATGATCAGTCAATTCCGTTGCAATTTCTTCAAAACTGCATAAACATAGAGTAAGCATATTAGGTAGAGTGGTAACTCCGCATTTATTAAATCCCCAATAAGCATACACTTTCGATTTTATTAAATGAACTCAATGGAGACACAGGTGGCATTGTCACCAGATGTGAGATATGCACATTTATGCAGTTTTGAAGAAATTACAACGGAATTGACTAATCATGATAGTATAATGCAGAAGGACGTGATATTATTTTACAGATCCTCCGTGTGCTCCGTGTCATGACAGCCTTGTAGAGGTAATGTTTGTTAACTTTGCAACTCAATGACCTGCCATATTGCTTTCATGCTCAATCTCAAGAGAATCTTCTTCAGCGAAATCATATCATATGCAACATGTCACTGGTAAAGCAAAACAACAAGAATCAAGGACAATGATTTCAATCAACTTTGAGAGATGTAGATGGGTCCACATTTCTATTAAGATTCAAGAAATGAAATATGAATTTAGTGAATCATAAAACTAGTGCCGGTGAAAATTGAAATAAAACTTGAATTTTCAGGCAAGATGGCACAATAAGATCTTGACTTTTTCATGAAGACTTCCATTGTGATGGAGTTCATGAGATTGCCCTGCAAATTAGCCCGATTTCCGCTTAGGATGCTTATAGCAAATATTGCTACTCTACCTAATATATTTACTCCATGATCCTCTATTGTTTGATCTTCATTTGGCTCTACGAATGCACTTTGATGAAACCACAGAAATCATTAAATGGCCTTGAGCAGAACGAAATGGGACTAAATTTGGAAAAGAGAGATCCTCTAAGTGATATCATCGATAGACATATTAGTTATAATAAAATTCATATTCCTCAGAAAATTTTCTGAACATTTTGCTAATATATTTTGTTTTATTATATCAAAATATTTTTAGTGAACATGTTTCCATGAGAAGCAAAAGACGCGCACAATGGCAAAAATTGTTATCGCAGGTAAAATTTGATAGAAATTAAAATATTTACACGCTGCATCGCAATGAGAGGAAGCGCAATATCACAGAAAAATCAGAAAGAGTTTATTTGACTGTTGGTGCTCTAAAATCTAAGTGCTACTGCATATTTCATCTTTTTGACATCCTGTAACTAAGCCTGTACTACTAAACGCGCATCGTAGCACATTGAGTTGACACATGCATGTACTTCATACCCTTCACTTACATTTACACGCTAAAGATTTGCCTGTATCTCATTTGACCGAGTAGTGGCAATTGTAGTATAAAAAGTTGAAGTGTTTGTTTATTTTAATTGCTGACGGGGCCGGTGAAATTTCGGACTCATGGATGTTACACTGAGCGCACCGACATTCGTACCATGTCTCATATTCCCCACATATAAGGGACGCCAGCTCACTGAATATTGAAAAAATATCTATCAGAATGTTACTGGTCGCTTTGTCTTGCTTTGCCTTACAAGGTCTTGCTTTGTCTTTTGTGCATGTGAGAATTTTAGATCTTATCAGCGAAACAAGCTTTTTTTCGTAGCCATTTGTGGCTCAAAACTTCAAAAACGTCCCCTGCTCTGGCTTGCCGGGCGGAAAGTGTTGTGTAGCTTAGAATTTCCGGGAGAGAAGCAGATGCAATTTCTGTAAGTTGACCCTTAGTTTCCGTGTTACAAAATTCCGTACCGGTACCTCTTTGTCTGAAGAATATTGTTTAACAAGATTCAAGCTGATGACACAATGCTGAGGCTATTAGGAATTTTTAAGATTCTGCTTGCATCCCTTCTAAGATTCAGGATGATTTGAAGATTGAAGCTGTAGCTTCTGCAAGAATCTGCTTGCCTCCCTTTTTCCCATGGAGATATCAAGCAATAGCGTTTTTCAGTTCACTTTTTCCGGTCTCCAATCTAGATTTGAGGGGTTGGAAGAATATTATACCAGTGGCTCAGCGATGTAATAGCTAATGTGCAACGCCCTGTTTGTTCAGCCATGTGATATTGAAATCACTTGAAGAAGCCTCAGTTAACAGACATCTGACGATGCGACGTGTTTTAAGTTCTTGATATTGCATCTGCCGCCATATATGACGGAGTAAAGTGCAGTGCGAACATCGTTCTTAATTTCGATTTGCTTTTCAACATTAGTTGTAGAATCCAAAGCATTTGTATGCGTGTTTTTGCGCTGTGAATTGATCATTATTCACAGTGCTCTGCATCGGAATTCTTTTCTCACTCTATCTGCTATTGAGAAAGCCGTAAGACGAAAATTCTGGATACCTTTGAATTTTATTACAAGGTTAATTAAAAAGCACCTGAAGAAGTTTTTATTACAGAATGACTAAAAACCATGTTCTCAGTATTTTATGTAAGCTAGCACTTACCAGAAATATTATGTTGTATTACAGAAATTCATTCATTGCGAATTATATTTTTCGGGAGCGTCTTCTTTATTACATCTGTAATCAGAATCGCTAACAAGGTTAAAGCTGTACAGCAAAAAGGCCACGCTACACGACCCTCTTAATAAAGATTTTGTAAAGTGAATAAAGTTAATATGATGAAAATATGATATAATGAGAAGAGTAAATATGACAACTATTGGAGGTCGACCGACAGAGATGACAGACAACACTAATTTGAGAGGAGCTAAACTCAAAAAATTGTGACCAAATTCGTAGAAATTTGATGCTTTAGTTGGATTATCTACTATCTTGAAAGTTTCAAAGACGAGAGTAGTTGGAGAACCTGGTGCGAATAAAGCAAACAACGACTGACGTGAAACTGAATCGACTTCACAGAAAATGATGTATAAGGATGGCGTAATGATCTATAAACCGAATTTACAGGTTATCAATTCATTTGGTCAAATTCATTGGATATTATGCACTAGTAGTCGATTTTTTCCTGTCGGACATTCTTACATTCTTAACATGTTCTAAATTGATCTATTGCAATCGTAGTAGGATTGATCTTTAATGTATTCTTTCATTTCTCGCACCTTTGGATGTGTCATTCAAACACTGTGTAATGTAAGGCACGATTTCAGCTTATTCAAGGACAGATTGAATAACCTTCCTCTAGCCGTAAAGTTGGCCCTCTGGTTAGCCTCCATTAAAAAAAGAAAGAAAGAATCCCTAAGATCTCGTTCATGCATCACATCCTCATAGTGTATCAAGAGCCAAAAAGATTTTGCTTTTTTTAATCCCACCCTTTCCAAAGGAGGCAGATACAGTGTATTTAGCTTTAAAGCTTCTATCAAGCTTCACATCAAAAGTACTAGATCCGATTATTTATAACTGGTGCAAAATATGGGAAGTGGTTGTATATTCACGAACAACGTGTAATCTTTCTAAGCTAAAACATGAATCTGAGAAAGAAAAGCTGACTTTTACGAACAATTACTGCACTCTGCATGTCTGCAAACAGATTTTGGCCCAATGTTATTTTATTTTTTGATTGGTCAACCGAGTCGAAGGCTGCTACGATTGCCACGTACACAGCATAAAGCGCATTGCGGAAAGCTCTCCGCTGCTGAGCAGGCACTGTGAGAGCGGGGATATAGTCTGTAGTGGACCTTCGCGTGAAGCCTACTTGCTGAGGTCGGCGTTTGGAAAACAGCAACTATGTAAAGCTATAATATGAATTCAAATTATTTGTTTTAATGTTATCAACCCTGAAGATGGGATGTGGATGCATTCAGAAATGCATAAGTTGAGATGCTTAATAAATACTTTTTCAAGTACTTGACCCTTTCAAATACTACTAGGGTCAAGTACTTGAAAAAGTATTTATTAAGCATCTCAACCTATGCATTTCTGAATGCATCCACATCCCATCTTCAGGGTTGATAACATTAAAACAAATAATTTGAATTCATATTATAGCTTTACATAGTTGCTGTTTTCCAAACGCCGACCTCAGCAAGTAGGTTTCACGCGAAGGTCCACTACAGACTATATCCCCGCCCTCACAGTGCCTGCTCAGCAGCGGAGAGCTTTCCGCAATGCGCTTTATGCTGTGTACGTTGCAATCGTAGCAGCCTTCGACTCGGTTGACAGAGACGTTCTCTGCATCATTCTCCAAAGGATAGGTGTACGTTCAAAGTACATTTTACGTGACCTGTACACCGAAAACACTAGCACAATTAGAGCAGAGGGAGGTCTGTCAGATTCTTTTCCGATCACTTCAAGAGTCCGGCAAGGTTGCGTAGCTGCTCCCAACTTGTTTAACGTGGCAATAGACCACTGGCTACACAGGGCACTGGACCGCTGCGACAGTCTTGGCGTAGATTTTCATTCCCGTTTTATTGACTTGTGCTATGCTGACGACATTGTGATCTTTGTCTCTATGAGCGACACCATGTCCAATGCGCTCGTAATTATGAATAACGAAGCTTCTCCACTCGGACTCTCCATCAATAGGGTGAAGACCAAGATGCAATCGTTGACTTGCTTCTTTCGACATCCTCCGAACACCTTCCCGATCAATAGCGAGAGTGTATAGGTCGTAGACGATTTTGTCTATCTGGGATCCCGTATCTCCAGCAGCTGCTCGTCCGATCCGGAAATCAATCACCGCCTCAACCTAGTCCTCAGAACCTTTGGACGCCTTTCTCGCGTCTGGCGTGACAACTAGGTGCGTCCGCAAGCTAAACCCCGGATCTTGGATACTTGTGTGCTTCCGGTTGTATTATGTGGTTGTGAACATGGTGCCTCTCCGTCAACACGGCATCTCGTCCTGCCACCGTCGAATCCACGCCATTCGCTGGTATCTCAACGCGCCTGACAACCATCTTCCGTCGAAGGAGGCTTCGGCTTCTCGGTCAAGTTGCCCGTCTTGGTGTTGAAATCCCCGCGAGGCAGATCCTCGCCGCTTCGGCCCTTCGTACACCTTTGGGTTGGCGTCGTCCTCCTGGTCGACTCCCCTTAATGGCGCAAGTTCAATCTACGCGACCGATTGCAGACATCATCGACGCCGCGCAAGAGCGCCCTACGTTTCATGATCTGGTCGCCACGGTCACCTAAGTGGCCCTGCGACTGCAAGTACAAGCAAGTACTTAACAGAGTAAACAGAGAGACTTACATATTGGATGCAGGTTAAGGTCATGCTCAGAACGATGATCTATAGCACATAGATTTTTGAAGTGAATGCAGTTCAAGTTTTTTAAGTTTTTAGGTTTTTGTGATTTAATTAGATCTTGGTCCTGGACATGACTTTAAACTGCATCCATTATATAGGTCTTTATCTGCTCTGTTAATATGAGCTCTTCGAATACTTCTACATCATAATTCTGAAAACTGCAGAAGGCAAGTTCTTTAGGATCATCCGTCTTGCTTGCACACTTCTTTGCGCACTTTGCTCCATTTTGACGATGTTGTATGTGTTCAGTGATCATAAACAAGAGACTTCTTCGTCATCTTCTCCCTACGCGTTGATGATCGTATGCGTAGCTGTTTCGTCACAAAACATGCTATCAGTGGCGTATCAGATCACTGGCAGAACTGACGTCATCACATCTCCTAAATTTGATGATTACGGTTAATTGAAGCATCAGAAGGGCGTCTAAGTTAGCACGATTGACTAGTCATACAATGAAGTAGCCATTGAGACAAGGTTGCAAATTAGACCGAGCTATACCTTTAAGTTATGTTCTTGAAATTAACACCAGTTCCGCGTCAACACACGACTTAGAGCGGACGAAAGGCTTCATGCTTTGCTTTTATTTCCAACTGCAATTGTTTTAAAATATATGAACATAAATCACATAAACTTGTATTTCTTCTGTTCCCGGATCTTCTCAGTTTTGAAATAATTAAGCCTACAATCAAAGGGAAAGTACCCTTCTACGCTCTGACTTCACATTTCCATCATCTCACATTGGAGAAGTAGCACATTTGTTTATATCCTTATTGACTCCAAACAATCACATCAACAGCTGCTGACAACATTACTAGCGAACTCTGAAAAGGGAGTATGCCGAATATCCGTCGTAATTTTACGAATAAATGTACCCGTTGGTACTGTGAGACCAACGATTTTCACTTTCCTGAGAGTTATGACAAAGTGAATTGTCGTGATGCGAAAAGAAGTATTCAGTGTCATTATAAATACACATTCTTCTTTAAGTGCATTTTTTAACTTTATTCAAACAAATATCTATGCAAGATTTTTAATTTACGATGTTGACTTATTTTTATCTGGTGTGTTTCAATATTTTTCAGGTTCATCAGATTGTCCGCATTTCGCTCGTATTGAGCTTTTAGCGGACAAATTATCACGCAATCTTCCCAACTTCAAGCTGCACAAGATTGTAAAACAACCATACGAATGGTCAGACTGGCTAAGTGAAAAATGTTCAACATTTGGATGGAAGCATTCCAATTCACCCTTGGTCTGGCGTGAATTGGTGGATCGCGGTGGAAAAGGCGTGCTAATCGGAGGAGCTAATGAATTTCAGGTAATACGTTAGATAAAAATTTGGATTAAACTGTTTATAATGTATGAATGAATGCTTGCGGCAGTTAGCAGTACATAGTTATGACTCAGATGTATCAAGCTGTTTTGTTCCGTGTTAATTATATTCTGAATGTGTTGTGCTTTTAACTCAATTAATTCAAAACTACAAATTTTTGAGATTATGTAATTGTAACTAGCAATTGACTAATGCATGTGGCCATAGTTGAAAAAGTGTTCTGGGATTTAAATCAATTAACTGAGGATCAATTTGTTACTACATTCGTAGTAAATTATAAGACAAAAATATCCCGCAAATTTGTTACGCGTTAGTATTCAGGACACCTATACCGGCTACGAGTAAACAGAGGAATATAGGCAAACAATGGAGTTGACAGCTACAGTTGTCGGAAGATAGTTCGAATGCAGAGCAGGTTGGAATGTAGAGATAACAAAAGACATCAGCATGATTGATAGAAGGTTTGCTATTCTTCAACACTTCACTATACAGTTCACTATGCATTTGCATGATTTGTCATGCTAATGTTCATAAAACACATTAACAAAGTGCTAGCGCTCAGTGGAGTGTAGAAAATGCTGTCAGTAGCTTGTTGGACAACATCGACCTCGAGCGAAGGATAAGAAAAGTCGCTATTAGAAAACTGAAATGAAGTTACTCGTCACACTCAATATTTGTTCCTTCATACAATTGAGCTCCTTTGCAAGGCATTACTTTTTGGCCATTATAAGTAGCAACTCACGTCCATTATTTCATGTTTTAGTTCGTGTTATGACTTGTCATTTTGTGTGAATTGCAAAAAAATGTTAATTGTGCGCGATGATCCATCTAAATGCGGTATGAAATATTATTTGTCAGAGAATTTGGCACCAATTTCATAACGCAAAAATTAGATTTTGGCGTCAGAGTGACGTTATGTATTTCCGTGACTTCGAAAAAATGAATGGGAGCTTGATCAACTCATTCATTTATATTTGTCCTTCAATGAGAACTTTAGAAACACATTTTCTGAAACTGTGAATAATTTTTGGATATTGTATGACAAAGTTGTCATAAAAAAGAGATTGTGAAGTAGTTTCATCCTTAACATGATCTGACTTCTATTGAAACGCAAAATGACGGCGGAAGTTCATTTGATATCAATTACTTCTATTTCCAGGAATATGCCAATGCATATTATGATGCTGAATCTCCAATGGTGAGCAAAAACATGCGAAATGTTGCGGAGGATAATTTGCGATTTAAAGATGCCGAAGACAGTGAAGACAGGTAAATGCGAAGCTGCTGATCATTTTACACAATTCGGGAATTATTGATCTAACTAGAAATCATTCGTAATAATTTTTCATGAAATCGTGAACATTCATGATGGATTTTCATCATACACATCCATAAATTGGGAATTCATGCATTGGAAAACAACACGTATCTTAACAGATTTGAACCAACGAACTTTGGCATTCTAGGCTAATGTTCTACCAACTGAGCTATAAGACAATAATGACAATCGCGTATCTAGTCATTGATCATAATTGTCATGACAACTGATGTGTGATGGTGAGGGTTTGATCTTGCCAATACACAGAGTCGCATGTAAGCGGCTGTAGCTCATTTGGTAGAGCAGAGGTGTAGTTAACCGGGCTCGTAGGTTCGAATCTTGCAAGCCCCACATCTTTTGAATGGCAATTTGGTCTATCGTTTATTTGCTATATCACTCTATTTCAAATAATTCTCTGCTGAAGAATTTGCAAGTCAGTGACTTTACTATCCCACACAATCATAGCATCATCGGTTAAAGTTAAGATTTCAAGGGTTTAAAGAAGGTGCTACAGATTCTATAACCTCATCTTCATTTAATTTCATCTCTTCTCACTTTGTTGGAGAGAAAAATGAAGAGGTTCAGTCGACTCCAAAATACTTGAATTGTTGAAGTTAAAGGTTAAAGATTTCCTTACACAACTAATTTTCGGGTTCTTGTCAGCGCTATGTAAATTCAAACACTGGAGTATGAAACTACATGCTCCAAACATCCACGATTTCTGCAGCAATTGTGTACAAAAATTACTTCGATTATCATTTCCAATGTGTTGTATGTATCCAATTGTTTGTATAACAAAGAATTTTATAATGAAATAGTAATAGCATTACTAATGCATGAAATGGCGTGTTAGATTGAGGAAGTAAATATGTCACAAGTAGCGTACAGAACAACTATTAAATTGAGGTGTTACGTTGCCTTATGAAAATGTCTGTCTACAGTCAAAATACATCTGTGTAGTGAATCGAATTTGCATATATTTATTCATTTTGCTAATATTGCATTTAGTATCGATTAAATAAAATTTCATGTCTTAAGAATTACTTAGCCAGCAAAAATTTTACGTTGAAAATGATACAATGTGTTATACAATATAACTTCATTTCCGATTTCTACACATTAATAAACAAGTTACGTGTAGCAAAGCTTGAAATATACTAAAAATGACAGGAAAAGACTTTCAATTTGAAACATACTGCTTTGACAAAATAATTAGCAAAATTATTCTATTTCTTATTCTTTTCAACAGATATCTGCGTTCTCTCAGTGTCCCATTGAAAATTTGTATCACAAATGCGTCTAATAAGAGTGTCTATCATTTAATACCAAGACTGGCGAAGGGAGATGTTTTTGGTGAATCAACTGAATTGAACATAATCTTACATGACGATGCATCCAATGGTGAAGAGATCGGCGGAATGGAAATGGAAACAGTCGATCTTTCATACACATTGGTTCGGGGAATCAAATTTGAAAGTAATTTTGAAGCTGCTATAAAGGGATGTGCGGTGGTAGTCCTTCTGGATGAAATTGTTCAAGGTAATTTTTCATCTCGGCTAATTTTGGGTTTCCAGTTCATAAAACAAGTGGCATTAAGATCGCAGTATTCTAACAATTATGTTTGTCATGCGTATGTAATTGTTTTAATAACGTATATATTGATTTTCGATGCGTCTATCAACCAAATTCGTTTATAAAATGGTGCAGTTATTAAGTATTGTAGATTTGGTAGTTGTTGTGTCGAAGAGTTGGCGTGTTTCATGTACGGAAACAAATTATCAATAAGAGTTCGCTTCTATTCAACGTGTCGACTTTATAACCCGCCGTGCAACAGGTCGGCTCTTAATGATAACTTTCTTTAAGGCCTGTTCAAATATAAACTTCATTATTTTCTATATTGTTCATCTTCTCGGGTCCGCCTGCTGTTGATTTTCCAGGACATAAAAGAAGACGAAACGAGACGTAGGCAGTCATTTTGATGATGCACCCGTCTTTCTTCGAATTTATGTGCTATACTGCATTAGTATTTGTTTTAGGTAACAGGTATGCTTAATTGCTTTTGTTGCGCGAAAAATGTGCTATATAATTACATGTGAAATAAAAATGTGCACATTATCTTTGTATTATAGCATTAAGATTTTTGCTGGAATGAGCGTCACGATGAGTCCTTTTCCGAGCACATAAATTATTTCGTCTTTTCTGGTATTATTTATCTCTTCTCTAGTAATTAGACATGAGTTTGTCAATTTACCTCGTTACTCGCACGTGCATTTTCTAGTTGTTAATTAGGGTGATCAGTACAATACTTTTCAGTTAATACCTTGATTAATTAGCTGAAACTGTGTCCTCCAATATGGGTATGGTGAATTTTGTTGGGTTTCCACTAAATTGAAAATGTGATCGTGTTCTTTTCTTGTGTAAATGTTCTGTCTTCTTTTACAATGCCTCTCACATCTCAGGCATCGATTTGCTGATATACATGAACACAAATCTTTTTTCAGAGGAAGACGAATCCCGTGAAGATTGGCTTCTACGGAATGCAGAGCATTTTACAAATCTCGCGTGCTCCTTAGATAAGGTGTGCGACGTCGAAACGAAGATCGTTTTAGCTGGTGATGGCCCGATAAACTTCAACGTTTACATGATGCTGACGGCAATCAAACGACTTCAACGCTACAACATTGTCGCCTTGCCGAGGGTGCTAGAACGACAAGTGAGATTTTATTGATTTTGAACATAAACTGCGTTAGGAAGTCGGCAAAAGTTAGCCTACCCGGTGCTCGAATTACTAAAACTTCTACGGCCAAGGAATTTTTACAACTTGTAGGCAAATAATCTAGAAATATGTAGGTACTTGTGTTCTAAAATGAGTAGCATGATATGAAGTAGACAGAAAAATGTGCGAGCATTTTTTTCATTGACATAATGCCATAGAATAGATGATGCATTCACTTGAATCTAAACATTTCTTTACCTTGCAGGCAAAGGCTGTCCTCGCAAAGAAAATGACTGTCAACTCCGCTGGAGTCACTGACTTAATCATCTGGGGAAATCCGTCCGGCAAATGTCACATAGATTTGAATCGCTGTCGTGTTCGGGGCTACGATGGCAGCATTGTCGGTCCACCTGATTTCTCCCTGTCAACCCTCAATACTGTTTGGGATAAGAAATGGATAAGGACAGAGTTGATGCCGATTGTGACGGGTCGTTCCAACAAAATCAAGGAAGTTAAGGGTCCAAGTGTCGTTGGAGGTATCGTTTTAGGCAACAGTGTTGCTGATTTCCTTCGGGATTGGTGGTGCGGTTCGATTGAGGAGCAAATTTACTCTCTGTCAGTGCAGTCTAAGGGTGAGCTAAAAGCGAATCATTCATTCTCAGTTGTTTGCCTTGTGATGTTTTGTTGCATAGTAAGTTGCGCATCATATTCACTCAGCATCATCCCCTCCCACTTTGAAAGAGGTTTGAAAACTTTCTTCTTTTTGTAATTGGTCTATTGATAATACTAATGTTGCAGCCGCTTGAAACTTTTTGAAAAGTGCGATAAAAAAGCAAATTATTATTAAGTTCGCGAAGTAATTGATCAAGTGGGAGCTCGCCATGACCGCCGATAATAATGCCCGAGCTCAGTACCATAAGCCCAAATGATATACTCTATGAAACATTTTCGCATATTCGACCGACGGTGTCCAGCGCCTTCATGGTCGATCGTTAAGGGAGAGAGAGATATGTTTTATTCAAACCATAAATATGAATCAGAATTACAAGCTAATTAGAAATCAAGACCATAAAGATTAAGTAAATCATAAAGTAACGTTGAAGTTCATCCCAGTGATCTTAATCACAAAGTGTACGAGACTGTATTATACATACACGTGGTAGGGAAGAATTTCGACGTAATGTCGTCCTGCAATATGGCACTGAAAACCGACCGGAGGGTAAAAGATAAGGTATCATCTTTGAAATTAAAGTTTCTTGACACTTCACACTGCTGAAAAGGTTTACAGCCAAAGTGCGACGTCGAGAGACAACATCTGTTGCCGAAGGAATAGTCCCTTTAATCTTGAGGCATCGGTCTTGTATTCTTTGATGGCGATTTGAATCATCAGATGAAAATCCAATAAAGGCTGGACAGGCATATTCAATTAAGCCTGATATTCAATATTGAGGATGACACGACCGGAAGATAGAGAGTCATCCTACAAGATCGACCACGGAAGGCAATATCACATTTTACGGCTAGAATCAAAATTTAAAAATTCAGAAATTTATGTTTTTAATCAAATTGACCTCAAATAAAAAGCAAGCAATTTTGTCTCCTAGTTGGCTTGCTAACATTGAAAATAATCTCCCGTCAGTTGATCAACTATGTTATTGAGCAGTCTGATGTTCCCAAAATATAAAATACGCGTTACTTTTCGACAGCAGATCTTGTGGGCATCTGACACATTGATAAGCTAGAATATCAAACACCGATCCAGCCCTTTTTAATGCAATAATAATACTAATATGCTTCACGTTTTGAGTCTTACTATATAAGGATTTGAAAAGCAATGAAAACTCTCAAGAAATGAAAGCCGCATTTCTAAAAGGTTATTCCGCAAGGTTATTTTCAAGATTAAATTTTCTCCTTTCTTGATTCGAATTTCCTCATCGTTTGGAAGATAAACGAGATGGTTTTCTAACTTAAGCTTCTGAGCGTAGAAAATCCGAAGAAATTTCTCAAGAACTGTTTGAAGTGCGTACGAAGTTATGTTCTCTAGAAGTTCGAAATCTTTCCATTCGAATCTGAACATAGCATTAACCTGATTGGAAGTGCTTTACTTGCAGCAAGCTTCAGGACCACTACAGCACCGGTATGCGATTGATGCTTTCACAAGTAAAAGTCAATTTACACGGTGTTTGAGACAGATAAGAATGATAAGGTGATAGCTGTGTCTATGATGCGAGACTGCATCCCGTCTGTCGAAGTCATGTGGTCCCACATGGAAGGTGCAAAGACAAGCGCAGAATAATTATAGAATATGGGAATGAAAAATAATTCTTGAAAGATGATCACAAAATACTGAACAACATTCAACCATATAATGGTTGGTGTCAAATGGGAGATGATTTTCATTGATGTACATTGAGAATGCCCATCCCTTCCATTTCATTACACAAATTCATAATAAAGCTCTACCTTTTCTGAGAAACTCTCTCCCATATTTTTATTTACTCAGTGAGTCACTCAAACACAAAATTGTGCACGGTAATAGACACGACAGAGAAAACATTCTGTCTGGCATTAATTTCTTTTTCTTCCATTGGTGTGAGATACGTTTATAGGATTTGTAGAGCACTGATGATTTTGTTGTTCTTGAGAAGACATGTCGCTTCAAGTTCAATCTGACCATTGAAAAACTCGGAACTGTCTGAAGCTGTGAAGTGGCAGACTAAATAACAAGAAATAGAATAATTAGAAAGACAGCACTCGAAACCTAAATCAGGCAAACACGCCACCAGAATGGATGATGAAAGGAAGAACGTTGCTCCTGCGAAAAAGTCGCGGCAGGCCACCAACACCAGACGAATTCAGGCCCATTACTTGTCTCCCTACAATGTGGATATTATTGACAACGGTAATGGGCAATAAGATCAATGAACATCTAAGAGTTGCGAGGTCATCAACGAAGAACTAAAAGGAGCTCGCACAGAATGCAGTGGTACAAAAGAACACCTGGCTATCGATCGAATAATAACAAGTGACAACAAGAAGCGCAAAACTAACTCAAACAATGGCATGGATTGATATCGTATAGCATTTGATTTAATACTGCACTCATAGATTTATAATATGTATAAAATAAGAGAGCCATTCGAGAATTGATCGAGAAGTCGATGACACAATAGGAATGGCCTTAATTCACAACAATGAAGTAATCGGGGAAGTGGAAGGCAAAAGAAGCATCTTTCAAGGAGATTCTTTATCCCTACTTCTGTTCTGCTTGGCTAACAAGCTCACTTAGTGGGATTCTACATCCAACACAGCTGTCGTATATACACAAGAGAGGTAGACAAGTCAATCATCTGTTGTATATGAACGCCTTAGGCCGCTGTCACACAGGAAAAGGCGTCTTCCATCTTCCATTTGGGATTTCCTTTTAATTGCATGTAGAAAAGAATACAACTTATCACACAAAAAGTCATCACCCATAAGTCATCTTCCTTCGTCCATCACGCTGTCACACAGCAAATAAGGCGTCGTTCATCGGACATAAGGCATGAAATTATGCGGCTGTTGAGGTTCCTTTCCATCATCCGTCTAACATCAGCCGTGAGACTGTTCTAAAATTAGAACAACGTGAAGTGACGTCTGAGGGAAGATATAGGAAGCTGTGATTTGCGAAGAGAGGCAATGCATCAGAAAACAGCTGTTTGTTCACCATGTCGAACGAGGACAAGGTTGAGGCAGAGAAGACAGTAGACAGTAGTCATAGCAACGGTTAATAGTAAAAAATAGCGCTGACTGAATCGGAAATGGATTTCCCTAGTGTGACTGCGGAAGGTGGAAGTCTCATCGTCTCGGAAGCGTAATCGTCTCATCACGCCTTATGAAGAATGTGCAAAAAGGTGAGGAAAATGTAAGACGGCTTCTCCTGTGTGACAGCGGCCTTATGGGATGCCTGAAAGCAACATTGACTCTATCATGAGCACAATGCGAATATTGAGCGACGACATCTACATGAAGTTCGGAGTAAAGAGCGCTCACCTGATAATCCGGCGCGGAATTATCGTTTGAACCGATGGATAGCTTTGAAGTTAGCTGATTGAAGATGCCACATGTCAGCGACGAAGGTAACAAGGAATTGGGTGGACTTTAACAACAAGATATGGAGCAATAGATATGGACATGAACAATAGAGCAAAGGGGACTGAGGAAGGTGAACGCTAAAAGAGGCTGAAGAAGATATACCAAAATGAATGGAATTAATAATGTAAAAATGCCCTGACCGTGCATTGCAAAGGAAATAGAAAATGTAGGACAAATGTTTATTTTGTTAGAAAATACAAAAATGTTTACAAACTATACAAATGATTTGAAGCTTCGATGCACACTTAATTAAACTCCGGTCAACATCAACAGGAAGGAATAAAAGATGATGACTTCATAAGATGTAATAAATGCAAATTTTGAAATAATTTTATAGAGGTCTACAGATAGCATTTAGTAATATGTAATACTAAGTTCTTATAGTCTTCTTTTCATTTTGAAAAATATATATATATTCTCTATTATTCTCTATTTCAGACAAGATAAAGGATCATGCTTCTGAGAAAATATCATACATAAAACATCACATGCAAGAAATGTCGAATTTAGGAATAGAAGTTCAATAAGACCACTACATATACACGTCAAAGCACACACCTAACGATCAATTGCTCAAATGTCACAGACATCTTCAACAATGCGATAATGATTAAAGCAAAGTATCAAAGATGATGTCATTGGCCTGGACAATGATAGTGCAAATTTCAGATTCCGTGAAGCTGTCTATATGCATATCCAATCATGCTGAGATGGAAGACTACAAGGATTTTATACTTCATTAAATGCAGTTTGTAGGTATTTATCAGAAGTGAGAAGTGATTATTTTTTCAAAACTGAAAATACGTTGATTATTGCAATGAGTATAAATTATGAAGAAATACAAATTATACTAAACATGACAATTTGTGATGATATCTATTTACAATTTCAAGAATTAGAAAATGAAATACTAGTTGAGATGAAATTAGATAATGAGTCACGCTGGAAGAAGAGGATCTGAAAATGTACAATCGTTCATCATTAGATGTATCAATGTATAATAATAGTCCCGAGATATCATTTGGATAATATAAAATGCGAAATGAAGTTGATATATGCTATATTAAGATATCAAGATTGGTAGATACCTTTTCCAATCGCTTTATTAAACATAATCATAATTACTTATTGATCATAAGGCCTCTTATCAAAATCATTTTCATGCTCCCTGATGATGTTGACTGATAGTCAATGAAATGCATCTCGGAGTTTCACATCATTTGCATAATCTGTATACTTCTTATATTATCTAACAAAGTAAATACCTGGTCTATTCACACCTGTTCGTTTTCTTTTGGAATGGATCAGATCAAAGTCATCAATGCCTATGCAGTCCCAATCATCAGTTGCACCAGAGGAAAATATGACGGAAGAAGTCAAACGAGCTCAACAAGAAAAGATCATGAACGTGTTCGGTGGACTGTATCCGATTGCCTCCATCTTCCTCGGGATCTGAGAGAGAGAGGTTTGAAAGATATCTCGGAAACAAAACAGGAGAAGACAGAAGCCTTACAGACTACATAATTAAAAGTAACGACGATCCACAGCTGGCAGTATTGTGGTCTGTGCAAGCCTCAGTCAGAGACCTTATATGAATGGAAAGAGAATGCATTAGAGCAAAGACTAGCCAAGTGGGATGGATGAGATGACATTTCATGGTCAATAGAGCAGACAAGTGAAGACATGGCATCTAAATCAGAATTGTATGAGTATTTAGAGAAAGTAAACTTAAAAATTGAGACAGGGGCATCAAAAACTGCAACTCAAAATCAGGCCATAAATGCCGAGGCTCATGCAACCTATATCTTGAATACGTCTGCCCATCCGAAATGCAGAATTTACAAAGCCGCAGACGAAACCGTGTCACATTTACTAACGACATCTTCAAATCTAGCTGCGACTGAATACCTTAAGCTTCACAATGAAGTGCCAAGCTGATACATAGAACCACATGTGTACACTATGGCATGAAAGTCAGCAAACAGGCATGGAAACATTTGCAATCTTCCTTGGCCAACGGAGTCTGCCGATTTGTGCCCGTTAGATCTGTATGGAGCTTCGAAGACTAATGTGCATCATCATTTTGTCAAAGGAACATTGATGAGTTGAAGGAGGAGTCATTGATAATGAAGAAGTGAAGATATAATGGGACTAGGGACCCAAAGAAGAATCACAACAAGACGGCCAGATGCACATGTAGTCATCATTAAAGGAAGAACAAGGGCAGACTGATTATCGATGTCACAGAACCAGACGGCCACAGTGTTTCCTGTGTTTGGAAATAAAAAGGCCATGAAATGCAAAAGCAGACGTCGTGCCAATCGTGGTAGGAGCCCTGGGAGCCCAAACTGAAACAACCAAGCTTCAGAACCATCTGTCACAGATGCCAAGTGGACATCATGAGCCTGACCTGCTTAAAGCAGCACACCTAGGAAATGCCCTCAATCTTAGGCTAACGCTTGACCGCCCTGAGTTCTGGGGCACTCCGAGGTCTAAGTGACAATGTATAATGGCCGATAAAAAAAAGAGATTACGGTCGTGAAGTAAAAAAGATAGAAATATGACTTTATAAGCTGGCAGTGACAACAACTATCATCTAGGGTTCGCAGCCCGGGCTCGAGTCCGAACTTAATTAGCGATTTTCGGGCTTAGCCCGGGCTGTAGGAATTCGCTCTGATTGCTAAAACTGACGACTTTCCCTGAAATGCGCGCTGGAAGTTAAGTGGAAAATCGCTGAAATAGCAATGTTTCATTCGCCCCCTGATTGGGACAATTCATCAAATATGCTGACGTACATTGAATGCGCTGTCAGTCGTGTTGCAATGATGACATCATATTTAGGGCATTATTGCACCCGTTAAGATTTAACGGGTTTGGTTGGCAGGAGAAGACACATGTTTCACTGCTGGTTCAATTAGTGCACATTAAAATGATGTAACCTAAAGTTGTGATCGATGTTAATTAAGCAATTGATCAAGCTTTCTGAAAGCATTGTACGAGCACATAAATGTCTGAAGTAGCGGATAAAGTTGAGAGCAGCCTCAACGGCGGTTTCCCTTCTATCAGTATTGTATTTTATGTGACCTGCAACACAGTCATCATACGTGAATGAAACTCATGTGAAATCGTGCTATTTCAAAACAATATCAGTTTGGTGTCAGTTGAACCAATCAATAACCGGTAGAGTCAAGAAGCACCGTGCCAATTTGAAAGCACTATTATCTGGTAGGCAATGATGTAGCCTAGTGTAAGGCCTGCAACCAGACTTTAACAGTAAACGTAAACTCCACCAAGGGACTGCACACTGCAATCACATGAAAACACATGACGTGAACCTGCTCGAACATCACGATGAAACAGCTAGCGAAACCTAAAAACAGCAAATGTTGATAGGATTTCTAGTGAAGGGAAATTCTACGGACTATTTCATTGCACATCTTGTTGCTACTGACAATCATGGCCAAAAGTGGAGACTCCCACCAACAAAAGCCAAATCACTCGAAATCAGATAATTCTATCAGAGGAATCATCATGAAGACGAAGGGTGCAGTGCAAGACAAGATAGAAGAAGAAATGTTATCAAGGATTGATAAATGCAAGTTGACAGTAATACTTTATAGAACTTTAAAGCGAACTTTAAAAATTCGGGCAACCCGGCCGGGCTTGATTTTCACACGGGCTGTGAACTCTATTAGCAATGCCCGGAATAGAAGAACTAAATATTGTGTTGCATCCTCAGTTGAAAAATTAGTATTACATTGTGTTTTCAAAAAGCAGCTCATCTATTAATTGTTTCATGCGCACTAACTTAGGAGATTTCCCAGTAGTGTGTTTCAAGTGATATTTAATGAATGATCGTCGAAACTCCACCAGCTTGCTTATTGCAAATGTCAGGAGTATAATGGCAATGTTCAAAAACAGCTATTCAAATACTTTTAAGAAAAAAGATTTACCATTATAGCGAAGTATGTGATTTAATCCAGTAGTTTCATCATCTATTAGCAAGACTTCTACTATGCGAGTTTCAAGTTTGCATATGTACATGTATTTAACCGAAGAAAAATTATTGATGTCATTGCTACAGTTTGTACATGTTTTCAGATGACCACTTTCAGATGAGTTTCCTCGCATGTGCTCTTTTATTCTTTGATGTCATCTGCTTTTGTCTGTCCCAAGAATTGAGTATCAGGAACAGCCAGAGATTCAAAATTATAACGCATGATCGCATCGATTTACTAGTTTTTATTTTCTGTTTTAGTTGTAAGTTTATGAACTTGGTCCTATTCATTGGTTGCAATCCTATAACCTTGCCCTGTAAATAGAAATATATTTGAATTTACATTACTTTTGAAAGCATGTACTTTGATTATGTCAATAGAATCACATTTGACGCAAAATACTTTTACTCTACTAGTCTGCATATGTCTGATCAATTAAAAAAGACGATTTGGTTCTTCAAACTACAACTTCTGCAAGTTCATAATTTTCTTGAAACTATCATATCTACAACTTAATGTCTGTTCCGATAATTATTTTTGCTTTTCAAAGGCGATGATGAAGCACGAATATGCATTTAATGTGGTAAAAGGACGTGAAGCTCTTGTAAAGTACTTTATTTGAACTGATTCGATTAGTTGTAATTTTGTCGACGTAATTCTCGACCGAGTTGTTGGAGCTCACGTCCGGGAATGTGTAATTTAAAGTGAGTAACTAATCATTGCAATTCATCCTTCTATTTGCAATATTGTCTCAGAAGTTTTAATATTGCCAATAATCTTTTTACCATTTCACTCACGCAATCTCATTTTCAGCTTTGAACTTCACTAGCTGACGATTAAAAGACAAATCGAGCTTAACGTGACTGTGTGAGATAGTTAATCATGGGAGGGACTAATTTAGAATACAACACAGCACGACACAACACGAACAGATAGATCAACAAAAAGATATGAAAAGTAATGATTGACGATTATGTCATTTTCCTTTTGTGATAGATTACAATTCTAGCATTCACATGTGGTAGGATAGCTCAGTTGGTTAAGGACTGCGCCTCGATGCGATGATGCTGAAGGTCTAGGGTTCAAGTTTTTCCGCCTCAAGAGGTCCACTGTTCTCATTAGGGAATACTAACCTATCCGGGTGAAAGTTGTCTCACCCCTAGCATGCAAGTATGGGCTTGTGACATGGGTGGGGTGGAGGTGAGTGAAAATTCATCAAATGATAAATTGTCTAAATTTTGTAAGTACGTGCCTCATGGATTGATGGAAAGGTGCTGAACTTACTCAACTTATTGAAATGAGAATATTCATTTCTATCTTTACTTTCTACCATAGAGGAAGTATATAGTAGGTAGAGTGTCGACTCAAAAAAGTGTCTGTATACAGTGAACATTTTTACATGAAAATATTCAGCTTTTTGTGGAGATTACGTTCCTGCGGTCAAAAAATTATTTAAGCAGCTTTCGAAAAGCAAAAGTTTTGCAAATAATATATACTATTGACATGAACATGATATATAAGTAGTATGAAACAAGTTGGATATCAAAAGGAATGAACATTCACTAACAAACATCTTAACTAAGCGGAAATTAAGCTGATGATCAAGGAAATTTCCTAAACCGCATTGTAGTGAATGTCCTCTTGAAAAAGTCGAGATCTTTCTTGGCTGAAATTTCATGTTTTTAATTCAATCTTCATCGGCATGATTTTATGATTCGCTAAATTTATGTTTTTTTCTTGAATCTGAATAGTGATGTGGACCAATCTTAAAAAGTTAAATATGATAATTTTTATTTGATATATATATGATAAATTATGAAATTTTGCTGTTTCAGTGGCATGAAAAGTAATAGCAACCTATCGAATTGCCAATTTAACAAACATCACCTCTCCAAGGCTGTCATGATACGCAGGATCTGTAAAATACCATCATTCATTCTGCATTACAATCATGATCAGTCGATTCCGTGGTAATTTCTTTAAAACTGCAAAAATTTGCATCTCTCACATTTGGTAACAACACCCAATATGTATTCACCTCGAGTTCATTTAATAAAATCGAGGCTGTATACACATCGGGGATTTAATAAATGCTGAGTTGCTACTCTACCTAATTACTCTATGCTTTCTACCACGCAATCAAGAGAAATGTCAATCAAAGACAACTCCGCATGATATTTTTGCAAGCTATTTCTCAGTAGATGCCAACACTTCATTGATAAGACTTCACTGCTTTACACATGTCATGTGTCGGATAGGGTGGCACTTAATTTTAGAAATTTTTGTTTTATTTTTCCTGATTACGGATGGTTTTTCTGTTATTTTCCATGAAAAATGTGCGCAAAATTATTTTGAAATCGGTTAACTTTTGTGGTATACTTCATTAACTTAAACTTAATCGTCAATTTCTAGTAAAGTGATTTTGTTACACATCGTATGTCTGAACGATTTACCTCAGTTTGGGTCAACATATCTTCATATTGTTTACTATTTTATGGACATATATTTGTGATTAGCCTTTGAAGTTTTATTGTGAATGCGACTTTCTGAAATTCTCAAAGACATTGTTTAAATTAGTAGATTTGTTTACAGCACATCATGGAAGGAAAATGTCATGATCCGTGGCAGCTCGTAGAATGTCATTAAGAAACACGATCTGTATGAGCTTGATGTGTCGGTGAAGCTGTATTATGTATGTTTACGCTACATACAACTGATCGGCGCACAAATATCTGAAGCATCTCAATGGGAGTCTTTCTTGAAATTCGTCGTCTTGAAAAATAATTTTCCATAATATACCGTTCTTGTAGAGTTAGACAATTTTGTCGATGTTGATTTGTTAACACAGAAATTATCTTTAAAATAGCTCATACACAATTGACAGCGGATGGCCATAATGAATTCATTAACTTGGTTAACAACGAACTCAGCAATCGCTTCGAAAGATAACAATTGATATAAATTCGGTTTAGTTCACTATGAGTGAAGAACGTAATATAATTGTAAGTCAAAGCATTTTCATCTCTAAACAGTGAATGTCTTTAATTTCAAAGAACGCAAAAATTATTGCATTCCCCTTCTTCAAGATGGTTTGAGAATCAAGATAGTCTTTAGAATGTTATAAAAACGCAATAAATGATAATATCAGGTAAAATGAAACATAAAACCAGTTTACATGTGGGCAAAGTCTTACCTGACAGAACAGTTATGGAAGAGCTGTTGTCGGGCTGATTGTTCTTCTGTTTATGGCAGCACTACACCTTTGTAATCATTTTTTGCGCTGCTTCACAATTCTCATTCAATTCCAAAGGAAATTTCGACCCTTCTAGTGCATTTGTCTGCGCGAAACGCGAGCTTCCCACTATTAAAACTCCTGCTCTTTATAATCCTCGGTCAAGCGAGTTTTGGCAACTTTATTGCTATACTTGTACAATCATCCCAGGTTTTAACATTTCTTAAAGAGTTTTTATGTTTACAAATCTTTTCGCTGTATCACTTTCTTGTGATTGCAGCAGGATTGTGGATGCGTGTACATAGTACTGATAATGCTGTCCGACATTGAAAAGTTTGACGAGGGATCATTTGGTCAGGCATATCGATGCGCAGTATTTCGGTTTGCGAACAAAATCGTCGATATTTAATGAATTAATATGGGTTGCTTTGATGTTTCTAAAAGGTAGGATTTCCATTTTATTTTATTAGTACGCTTATAGATTGGTTATATAATGAAATCCAATCCATCGTGCGCCTGAAACTTTTAACTTGTTGTTAACTTGCTTGTTCTATGATGAACCATGCTATTTGCCGTTTGTGAATCGCGACTTGCTCATTAACAATACCAGACAACTTCTGTCATTTTCCTTTTAAAGTAAAAAAAAGTTGTGAGACCTTAAATTCTGAAAAACCACGAATCATTTTTAGATTTTTGTAAGGATCAAATGCTTTCTAGAAACTCATTTGTCAACTGTCATAAAGTGAACTGATTTCACTGTATTTGATCAATACAATAGTAATCGATCAAGAAATGTCAGCAGTCATTTTTTTGTCTGTTCCTCTATGAAATGTTATGATGAACGTCTCGAGTCATTGACAAGCAATTTGTTACATCTGTGTGAGAATTCCAAATTTATCATAAGCTGAAAGTAGCAATGAAATAATGTTAGCAAAAAGTAGCTTCATCTGAAACCTTAGTATTTTGTGTAGTTTCTTTCTGCTACTCGTACATAAGATTACACATCAAGAATTTGTCTATTATTGGTGTATTAACCGTTCTTTTTGAATCAGAGGCGTTTTTTCACTAACAGTGTCTCGGAATTTCTGAAACTTTCGTCTACTGTATTGTGGGATTCTGTAAGCTTACTTGTCATTACCGTAAATTATGCATGAAGTCAATCTTATGTACGTGAAATGACAGTTTTGTCCGAGTTTTGTAGTTCATGTATTTGCTAGATAATAAGCTAAAATGGCAGCAGACGAAAAGCTAACAACGATTAATGCTATTAAGAACATAAATTTTCTCCCGAAGGAGAAGTGTTTATATTGTAGAGGTTGAGATCGTTCGTCAATGTATCCCTGTATCCCATTACGTAAAGTTTTCATAATGTGATGCTCGTTCTGTCTGCAGAAGAGACTTTATTTTCTAAACAGCATCAATCATAATCATACATATTTAAAGAATTTTTGCTTCATTGCCGTTTTACGTTCCACAGAAGATTAAAATTTACCGAAGTCATATTTCAAAGCATTATTCTAGAAACGGACAATCAAATTTGGCTTGAATTTGGATGTCACTCACGTTTTGATGAAAAATTATTTCGAAGTTGTTTCCCCCTCGCTTTCTATACCCTTTCATTATAAGAAATAAATGTAGCAATGCCGCTGTAAATAGCACATCACCTGCACGTATATGGACGACTCATCTCATTTATTGCAACTTAGAGATTACATGAGCAGTGCAAGCCAATGTTCCCTTACATTTCCTTCTTCTTCAAAGTGGCTTGGGAATCAGCAGACAGTGTCTAGAATGTTATAGAAATACAGTCAATCAAAAAATTAGGTAAATTGAAATACATGAAACCAATTTATGCGGAGTAATTATGTCTAGCATTGATCCTACCTTGCTCAATGTTGCGGAATTGAGCTGTCAAGTCGAGTTCACCGTTTTTTCTTCTGTTAATGACATCAGTACACCTTTTGAAATCTACTTTTGCGCTGTCTCAATGCGTTTCCGATTTCCAGTGTATTTTTGTAATATTTTTGCATTGATTTCTTGAGAAATCTTCGATAATTTTATATTGCAGAATATGCTTTATTATATGCTTCATAATATTTTACACAATCTCATGTTTAGTATTCAATTTCACACCAAACTTGTCGATCGCCTTCAAAGTGAAGCCGATTTTATTCAACATTACAGATTATGAAATCTGTGACAAATACCGCCGACTAATCTACTTTTCTCAGATCTTTTCGGGGAATTTCCGTCCCTATAAAATACCCACGCCCACAAGAAATTGGGTGTTGTTCATTTGATACTTTTCTTAACATCATTAACTGCACACCTGCCAATTTGAATGGAAAATGGAATCTTAGGAATGGCAGGGTTTTGAGCTTTGAATAAGGCATGAAGATTTTCACATCAGTGATGTTTTACAAGGAATTTCTCATCCCATGGGCGACTAGATGGACAGTAATCCAACAGCTGCAAGCTTTATTTCAGGAAAGATTGATTAACAATCTTGACATGACGCTTTTTACTTTTCTACAACCAGTTAAATTGCCATTGACAAACGCTTGATTCTGCATTATTCTTTAATCTTAGAGGTTTAGTTCCTAAACAAGATGATAAATGACAGAATCACTGAAGAAAAGTTAAAAATTTTACCTTCAAATCAGTTTGAAAAAATATTTCAAAATTTATCAATTTAGGCTGATGTTCTAAGTATTAAAGTTTTTAACCTGCATCAGTTTCAGTACTGTTTCTATCCTCAAAGCCAGTGTCATAGAATGTACCTTCTCTTTCATTCTTTGAATGAATCGAGAACTTTAATATGCCATGTATTCAGTCATAGTACCGAATTCTTCCCGATAATGTTAATTCGGCGATGTGCAGTATCACCTACATGACAGTGACACTCATGGTATTATTTTCAGGTTGGTATGGAATACCGGAAGGTCTTGTATTCTCATTCCCAGTCATTTTTCATCCCAAGGGCTATTGGTCAGTAGTAGAAGATATGGAATTGTCGGAAGATGCTTACACAGCCTTGCATCAATGTGTTCAAGTAAGTCTCAGCATTCTGTGTAATTTCTTACTGCTATTCGTATATGAATCATGCTGTATACTTAAGATTATACAGTAAGTAAGCCAACACGACTCATGCCTTAACTCTGATTTCAGATAGATGAATACGGATTGCGGTTCAACAATTTAGATACTATTTTAGAACGTTTGTAGTCCTGTATGAACAGTGAAGTGTCTTATCGATGTAGTGATAAAGTGAGAGCAGTTCGCAATTTTCAATGAGAAAATCCTTAATTATATTTTAGATCAGACATATTGCGTGTGAAGAAAGATTGTGAAAGTATTATATTTCAGGCTTTCGGTCATTTCTTTACCAATGGTCATAATTACATCAATTGCAGCAAGCGGTAAATGCTTTATTCTTAGTTGTTCGGAAATGATAGAATAGCCCAATATTCCAGTGAACAGCAAAATTGCACAATACAGATGAACCGTATCATATCAACTTCGACTTTTATATTTCATACTCATTAAGTTTCTTACCTGCACTGATGTCGCATATCTATTGTCTCAATTATTGAGTTGCACAATACATAATCCAATTTTAAAATCTGTCATTCTCATCGCGAATTTGGTGACTACTCTGAAATGTTATTCTGACATACGATACTATTGAAGTGTTTGGATAAACTGCGAAATCAAATGACTTTGGATTTTCAATGACTTCGTAAATACTGCAAAGTTATAATATAAGATTAGAAACAACAGATGTATTATAGAGTCGTGCTGATAGTAGTTGGGCTTACATTGGTATTGAATGCAAAAGTTCAAGAGCATTTGTTGAAAGGAACATGAACTCAGAAGGTTCATCCGAACAGGAAGACAGTCCTCTTCGCACTTAGAGAAGTTATTGTTAGGATTTGAACTGATAAAGATCGGCAGCTCAGAGTGATGTATCATCTTGGTCACATCGCTTTTTAATGATTCTCATTTCAATATCATAGTAATTAATCATTTTTGTACAGCGATTAACGAAATAAAACTTCAAAGCTTTATTAATGAAATAAAACTAACTGACAGATTGTTTGATTAGTGGGTTTCAGTACACACTCATGAGTCGTTTTCCCGAGCTCTAATGATATATCATTTATAAATGCACTGATAATCGAGGAAAGGAGTTATGCAATGAGTCTCATTATGAAAGTCTGTTGAATAATGCGTCTATTGTCTTCCCTGAGTTGAAGCTTGCCCCTATCTGCTGACCTGCGGGGCGAATTTAGGCACCTAGAGAGGAGACGTTCCCTTGAAACTTAAGATCGATGACACGAAATGAAATATTTGCAACTACTTAACCGCACAGACAAAATCCGAGGCTCTTGAACAACAGTTTTAATATTCTTTTCTGAAAAGCCGATGTTGTCAATAATTGTAATATACCCTTCATATGAGTCCGCCTTCTAGTGGACCAAGGGGGAGCTGGCAATTCTTCACAAATATTGGAAATATGTGACATGTGTGTCAATTGTTAGTACCATAGAGTAAGTATATTAGGCAGAGTGGTAACTCAGCATTTATTAAATCCCCAATGTGTGTACAGTTTCGATTTCATTAAATGAACATGAGTCGACAGGTCGAGACCCAGTACCACCTGTGAGATATGCAGTTTTTACACGTTTGGAGAAATGTAAACGAACTTGACTGATAATGATAGCAATACAGAATAAGGAATAGTATTCCACAAATCCTCCATGTCACGTCATTTTGGAGAGGCAATATTGTTTGTTAAATTAGCAATGCGATGCGTTACCATCACTAAAAGCTCAGCTTTATCATGATAAAATTATTTTCTGAATCGTGATCATATCACAAACTGCCACTGAATGAGCTAAACATCATAATCAAGGAAGCTTATCATAATTAGCTTTAAAAGATGTTAATGGGTCCACATTAATATTCAGATTCAAGAAATGGCGCCTTGTGAATCACGAAATCATGCCGCTGAAAATTAAATTAAAAGCATGACATCTCAGCTAAGAAGCACAATGAGATCTCAACTTTTCCTTAAAGATTTGCAGGGACCTGCATTATAATGCAGTTCATGACATTTCCTTGATTTTCGCTTAATTAGGATGCTTGTTAGCGAATATTCATTCCTTCTGATATCCAACTTGTTTCATGCTACTTACAAAGGGGCTTCATGTCGGTAGTATATAAATTTGCAAAAATTTAGCTTTTTGAAAACTGCTCAAATAATTTTTTGGACCACAGGAACGTTATCTCCGTAAAATACTAAATCTTTCGTTGTAAAAATTTTCACTGTATACAGACACTTTTGAGTCGACACTCTACCTCTATATACTTGCTCTATGGTTCGTACACTTAGTAATATGTTAGATATGATAGCATGATTGATATCATAAGAAAATCACAGAAATGCTGCAAAAATATGTAAGAACATATAATTAAGAAAATGCTTATTTATGCCAGGCAGGTAGGAAATGTCCACGTTTTTTACTTCTTTCTCTTGATTATATTTTAGACTTCGATATTTTGATTAGATGACTTACTCACAGCACAATATGAACAATATGAACAATATCTTCATATGCTGTCAAAATTTCAGTGGATGCTGATGCTGTCTATGCTACATTCTTTCATCTGATACTCTGCTGATGCTAAGTCTCTCAGGAAAGTTTCTCTTTCATTCCTGATCGTGTTGCCACTAGAAGCTTCTTTGCATTTTGATCATGTAGTTTTGGTAGCACACTATCACTTTTCTAAACAATTTCACATGAGCAGTTGAAGATATAGATATGATGCGAAGAGCAATCGTAAATACGCAAAGATTTCTTGCATTAAGTACTAAGAAAATTTATAAATTTTTCGAGGAATGTATGCCAAGTTAGACATTTGGAACATATCAGTTAGTAATAGCATCGGTGTTTCAAAAATGACTTTTAGCATGTGTACACTGATCTCATTAAATGTTGGTTTGATTACTTAACTTTGAGACGTGTAATTCATAGGCATGAATCTGAAATTTCAGAATTTGCAAGTTTCCATAGTTGACAATTGATGAGCATTCACTCATGCCTCAATCTCTTTCTCCGGCGGCTTTGTGTCAACTTCCATTCTAGTCAAGTTCAGAATCTGTGCTATAGAGCTGAAGTGAAAAGTGAATGTCTTTGATTAAGGAAGGGTATTGCGGAATATCTAATGGGTGTACTGCAGGCCTACATCAAATCCTAGTTATTATACGTAGAGATCATCTTTAAATACCAACAGCATAAAATGGATTTGCTTATTGAATGTGCAGTTTTGTGCAAGAAAATTGCCCTCCCATCAATTTTGTAGAAAAGTACGAATATCTTCATTACACATTTATTAATATAAATAAATATTGAGCAAGCATTTCGGTCACGTAAAAATTATCAGACGTAAAAACGTAAAAAGAAACACAGCTAAAATTGTGTGTATCCGAAGGAAAGCTCTGAAGGAAATGCACTCCTTCAAAATTAACGAGAGCGAGCAATTTTGCTGTACAACAATGTAATTTGTGATCCAAACTGCGAAGAAATGCGACAAAATATCTGAGACGTTAATACCCACCGTAGGTGCACGGTACGCGTGTATAATGCGCTGAATGAGATAAAGCAAATTAATGTTGTTTTCCGCGGCCTGATACTATATTACCGCTCATTGTTCTCGTAATTTGTCGGCTACTAAACTGATGTCAACCTGTTCATGATTGGGATCATAACTCCGTTTTCTCAACACGAGTAAGTAACAAGTAGCATGATATTGGGGTGCGTGATGTCACCCTCTTAATATTGCCGTCAATTCTTGCAATTGAAATCATATAGAAAGGAAAAAGTTCAGGAGTCTGATTTTAATCAAATTTGATTTTGTAACACAAGCACAACGGAAAGAGTATGGCTTTAAAACTTGCCAAATCGACTACATTAGTCCTTGTTGTCTAATCGCAATTTGCTATATTATTGCTACACGTCATTAAGTTAGACATCTAAGCACAAATCTAAATTTCTGAACTCAGGAAATGCTGTCAGGGACTACATTCTTCGCCATATGAGATTTCTGGTGAAAAGTTATCCGTCAGAGGCAGATCGCAATATTACATAATATTCATTAATTCATGAAATGAGAGAATCTCGAAGAACCCCATTATTCTTCGATTCAGTCATTCAATTACAGCTCTGGAATTTCCGCTTTTTCTTTTTTCAAACTTCATTCAAGCATGTCTATATAAAAATTATGAACATTAGTCTGCATCATTAGTATGCCTCGGAAGTAGTTCTTGGTATTTAAATGACTTCCAGTCACACACACACACACACACACACCGTGTATTCTTTCTCTTCACCTTCAATGGATGGAGTGCCTGAACACGTCATGTTCGGACAATCAAGGAATTTGACAGTTCATTCCACTTTAAAGCTTGTCAGTTTGTAGTGGGCTATTGAATTCTTGATCCAAGATTCATAAGAATTCAACTATCTAGCGGATGTGAAATTGACATGAAATACTTGCGGTTTTGTCGGTTCATTTTATTGTTTTCTCTTCCTGTCATTAGTTTTGAGTTTTCTCTACTATACTCAATATACCCGATATTGTACAGCGCATCATATATCGTGAATGCATAAACTGAGTTCTCCTTAATTTATAAATAAAAAGAGCCACGAAATCCATTATGATCTATCAGCACGAGGCCTTTCGTCCAATCTGAACGGTTGCTAACTTTGGACAGAAACAAATCTTAGATAATAACTTGGATAACAATCTTAGATCTTAGCTTTGTTGCAAAACATTCCATTACACACATTCCTGAGAAACTGAAATTCTGTGGACCTAAGAAAAAGCAAATATCATCATGAGGATTCCATTTATTGGTGATAAAAGTGCCATTTCATTTAAGAGGAGCTTTCTAGTTATCTCCAAGTGCTGAACTTAGAATAGTCTTCACATCTCGCCGGATTCCGAATCGCTCTCTTAAAGATAAATTGCCATTCCTCTCAAACTCAAACGAAATTTATCAATTTGACTGTACTTGTGGATGCAGGTATATTGGGAGGACGACAAGATGTCTTGGAGAGAGTGTCAGAACACGTCCCAAAATGGCTTGATAAACCTCAGAAGTGTCCCCCAAGATCGACAAATATTCCATCCAGCAGTGTTACTCGACATCTCAAAATATGTGATGTTTCCTCGACTGATGCCAGAAGAAGGTTTTCTGTGATTTACATGTGCACGCGGTATGACATCCTTTCAATTATAGAGGCTCTCATTATCAAACGAAGGAGTCCAGATCTTTGTGTTCAAAAGGATTTTATAGCTAGTGTTTTCCTTCCTTGGTAGATTTCTTCCTTTTTTCAATTTTTCTTCCTATTTTTTATGCTTTCTATGAGTACTAGGTTGTATAGCTTATGTCTTACAATATTGCTATGCTTTGATTTCTATTATGTTCATGTATCTCTACATATCTCTACATTTTCCTAAGTATCTGTTATGAATGATTCAAATTTTATATCTATGTTTGCATCCAAGATTTGTTTCTGTCCAAAGTTAGCACCCTTTGAGATTGGACAAAAGGCTTCGTGCTAATAGATCACTTTAATTGCTATTTTTCAAAAGGGAAAAATGTCCATGTAAAACGGATATTGACCAATTAGTACAGCGAAGGTTTAAAGTCATTTACTTTTGTATCATTTCTTCATGAAATTATAAACCTTGATGACAATTTAGTGACGCTGACCTTCTTTTGCATCACACTTGCAGTCACAGTAACCGTTGACGGCTAATTCCTTGAGTGGTATTATTTCTATAAACTGAATGTCTTAAGTCACTTCTCGTACTATGAGACTCGTGTTTTTACAACTAATGACACTTTACATCATCGGTAATGGTAATGTATCTTATTGGTGGATTTTAAGTATCGCTCAAACAAAAGAGCTGATAGACCAACTTCCAACGAAAGAGATTTATTAATGTCAGCCTTTTATTTCTTTGGAATCACTCTTGTTCATCTTATGCAGAAGAGCGAGACTTCAACTGAGAGAATTCATTTGTAAATGTTGTTGAATATTTCTTATCGGCTGATCACGAACTTCAGCTTTCTTAGTATCATACAGGAAGTCAAAATTATCTAGAAACTCATCAATAGAAGATTTCTGAAGTTCTGTCTGATAATTTCAATATTATATTATATTTTTTATATTAAAGAAGTAAGCCTTGCTGCTGCTTTACTTAAAATTCTATTTTCTCTCCACTTAAAAAAAGAGAATAAATTTTTCTTAAGAAATTAAGAGGAGAGAAAATAGAATTTTAAGTAAAATATCAGCAAGGCTTATTTTTTGATGTAAAAAGAACTATATAATGCTGCTTAGATCAAACGAACACCTTTCTGCATTTTTATATTTTATAAATCATTTATTAAATTATTATTGGTTTGGGTTCTATTATTTTCCATATTTTTGAAGTAGTCTATTTAAGTGACATGTACCAAAGTAAAACAAAAAGCACAGTAGTTCAGTGAGGGATGCCGTAGCAGTGGGATTAGGGGCATTTTCCCAACTTGACCTTGATGAAAGCCTTTCCGGGAGGGGCATGGGGGGACAAAAATTGTGCATTCTACTTTCTCCTTACTCTTGTTTCAATATAATTTATGATGGCACTGATTTATTATTACAATGTCTTTTTTTCAATTTATTTTCAATGTCTCTCCATTGGCTTATATCAGGAGTTGTCATCTCCGGCCCCCGGGTCACATCTGTTGGTACCCGTGGTATCCTGATCTCTTCAGTTATCTAGCACGTATGGTGAAACTAGATAGATTTTTTGTATGAAATGAGTCTTGCATCTACTGTCTGGCTTGAAGCAATTATCTAAAACTATTATCGAAAGCAACCATGATATCTACTCGTCATCATCGTTCAGCCTCATTGAGAATGACACAGCAAAAGTGACTTGAATTTGAAGTCTGGAGAATTTGAATGGCATTATTGGGAAAGTAAGCTGTCTGTATCCGATAGAAAATTCGATACGCACAGTCCTATATCAGATAAATATTTTTCAACGGTTATTGAAAATAACAATTGATGAAATTGGTTGGCCGTAAACACGTGAGATCGGTGGTGTAATGCGTTAAGGGGGATTGGCAATACGGTCGGGCTTAGCAAGTACAACCAAATTCGACGTGAGAAGCCTCGGCCCCGGTGTTTCTCTTTTGTGACTACCACGGAAAATCTCTGCTGTCGAAGCCGCTGAAGGAAGAATATCTCATGGGCTTAGCGCACCACCGATCTGGTCTATAGATGACTAATGACCCAAGAAACGGCTGGCCACCGCTTACTGTATGTTTTAATATAAATATTCGTTCCACCCCCTGTATATTAGCTCGGATGGCCGGTGTGGGTGTAGTGCCGATCAAGCAGCAACTTCGGCAGTCTGAGAAGCACGAGGCCCCTGATCGGATGGCAGTCTATGAGGGGACAGGTCTGAGAATGGAGACGGAAGTTTAAAGTTCGTCGAGGGCTCGAACAGATGGCAACCATCTGAATAACACCATGCTTGCATTTATTCACACGCATTTGATGGACAACATCCATGTGAAAGACGCTAGTGAGGAATTCATGCAACGGTGCGAAAGAAGGAAAAAATGCTTTAAATTCTTCTTATCTCAACTTCCAATTTGACTTTGACCATTTCTTCATCGTAAATATATTAACCTTGTCATACACCTATAAAAATTCGGGCATTTTTTCTTCAATTTGTTTCATCTGCTTTCAACGTACTAGAAAATTCCATTAGTCTTAACAACATACTTGCCGGAGTCTGTTTCAATTTTTTCTGATGCTTGCAAGCTACTCTCATCTTGCATAATTCTTACGTCTCAATAATAATAGAATTCTTTAGAGATGAATCAAATGAGAAATCATAAAGATATGCATTCTGTTAACAACAAATAAATGACAAGAATTACAATAGCTGAAAAAGGTCAAGAAATGCATCGTCTGATTTATGATGGAGCTGTGATTCTCATAAAGTTTCATTTTCATGACATAGTCCGGAATCATTAAGTATAGCCTAGAATTAGCTAATGTTCTTTTAGTTGGATTAATTAAATTTCATGATAATGATTTTTTCTCTCCTTATTCAATGTGAATAAGACATCATGTAGAAGAATTAAATTGAAATAACACAGTAAAATATCAAAATTGTCAGAAATTCACGCACTTCGGTGCAACGGCCGTCTGGCTCGAAAGCCGATGCATCACCCACATTCCCATAGTTAAGGAATCTTGAAGACTTCATTCACAACTCATCTGTAACAACTTCGATTATGAAACATGAATTGTTCATTTTGAAAGAAACTAGACCTCAGCACAGTGAAAGTTGGGAATAATTGCCCTAAACAATAGCTTTGACCTATCTATCACTAAGCTTTATCGAATGAGTTTAAGTTGTCTTCGTCGACGTAGTCAGTAATTTGTCTGTTAAACTTTTGTCCTTGTCCATCATGCTGTCAATCATTTGATAGTACATCTCAAATAAAGTCGGAGGTCCCACGATTTTGTAAATCTTTATAGTTGTGTTTCTCTGTAATATAGGACTGGGAT
Source organism: Prostheceraeus crozeri (assembly GCA_907163375.1). Taxonomy (NCBI): domain Eukaryota; kingdom Metazoa; phylum Platyhelminthes; order Polycladida; family Euryleptidae; genus Prostheceraeus; species Prostheceraeus crozeri. The sequence goes on from CAJQUW010003629.1 coordinate 44,083, forward strand.
CGGTTAACCGAAAAACCGGTTAACCGGTGAATCTTTGGGTTAACCAGCTACACTTTCTCTTAACCGGTGAAAATTTGTTACGACGTTTGATTAGATTTATCTTGTATAATGACATATTGTCGATAAACCTTGACAATTAAATAAATACCGGGAATCCTCATTTAACCGATTTTAACCGGTTAACCGGATACAAAAGAATTAAACGGTCCTAGCTATCCTACTTCTCACAGTGGAGCATTCAAACCTAATTCTTCCGCAGGATACTCCTCTAAGCGAGATGGAATTGTACATGCATGAGGGTTTTTTTCAACATGCTGACTGTTTCTTGAAATATGTAAAATTAATAGCTCTGTGGCATCACTTAACACAATTCAAGAAAAACTGGAAGATAAGTTGCAATGCTGACGTGGAACATAGGCAATTGCCAAATACTGGAACATTTAATGAAGTTGAATGTTATTGCGAGGAAGAAAATACTTTCATATTCTAGTGAAACGCAATTGGGAGAAGTCAAGTTGATCAAAACTGCAGTAATTTGTCCTTCCTCCAATTTCTTGCCCGGCATGGAATTAATGAATTCAGGACGTTTGTTGTCGGAATCTTTCAAAAGTTCATGAGTTTTGAAGATGATCGTTGGAGCAATTATTGAATTTCTCAATAATATCGGAAAGAACTCCTCTCATGTGACGAGGGTTTGTACGAAGTACAACTTTGATTCCAAAAATAGCCCTGATAGCTTGCTGATGTGGTGACAAAGTGCATTTGACAGTATGGGAAATCAAGCGTCGTTATTTGAATGTCATCAAACTCATTTTGATAGATTGATAGTAAGATACGCTTGAGAGCATTTGAAGAGCAATCATATTAATACGCGTAGATAAGATACGGTATGAGGACATTCGGATCATCAGAACTCAGATAGGATAAATCCAACATTTTATTCCATCTCAAATGCCATGAACGCATAACCTAACAGGGTTTGTCTTTGCCAATTCTAGCCCGGCCCGATTCAGTGCAAGTTCCTGGCTTAATGGTGGGAATGAGAGACCCATGGGAAATGGGATGAGAATGGGACAGTGTGCTCAGATTTGCATCACAGGGGATGCTCACGGAACGTATTCGACATCAAAACTTAATTTCTCAATATTTCTGTGTAATCAAATGTAGATGAGCGGCGATGACAGTCAGTCCTGGACGACGAATGTGATCATGTCGACATGAACGCTCAGTTTTAAAGTGGTTAGTCATCACTCTCATCAACGGAACATTATTTCCATCCACAGAATTAGATTGTTCAAGTGCGTCGCCTTACTGGAGAAGCAAATCAATACTAAACGTAAATTTCGTCAGTCAAAACTTCAACATGATAATCGTGAGATACAATTGTAAGCATGCAGAGTGGTATCCAGTGGACCTTTATTTTTTTGACTGCCAATTTTAAGACAATTTTCCTTGAAATCAAAAAACTTTTTTCGTTTGCTGTCATGTCTGCCATGACGAACGCTTATATCATTAGACATTGATGGCTAGGGTGCGAGCTTCCTGGACACATACACAAGATTCTCCCTAAGAATGATGCTATGGATTTATAGACCAGTGCGCTTTGTACTGAATGTGTCATGCACATGCACATGTAGGGGAGGGATACAGCAAAAGTGAAAAATCATTCTTTGGTAAACTGGTGAGAGAATCGTATTGGTAATTAAGAAAATGAAAAGTAGTCAATAGCGGAACTGCAAAATGAAGTACAACAAACAACAGCACCCACTTCTGCATGACAGCAGGCCTAATAAAAGAAATTGAAAACATGAAAGTAGAATGTAACTGAACAGAGTAACGTTTATTTGATTCAAGTGCCTCAATAATAGTAATGTGAGGTTTATACAAAAATAGCAACTTTGATACAAGTCAAGTTCAGGTCTCCCACTCGTCCTGAAATTCCTGAAATTTCTAAAACTGTCCTGATTTGTCCTGAATCATGAAGTTTTGTCCTGAAAGTCCTGAAATATGACGATTTTCTCAGTTTTTCCTAACAGTTCAACTGAAAATATCAATTTTTGCGAAAAATGGTTGAAGTTATGCTTAGAACGGTTGTCAGTTAGTCATCAGATTTGAAATGAATTTACCGGTGTACAGAACAAAATAAAATGTACCAGGTACTTTCATTTTAGGAGTGCAGGAAGTTAAGCGCCCTGGCTTGCTGAGCTGTTATAGGAACATGAATTCAAACGATCAAGTTGACCTGAAATGGTTCCTATCATAGTAAAAACTTCTGACCGGCTTGATTTTCGTTTTAATGTTCTTTTAAGTAGGACGCAGTAGGTATAGAACTTGGATGTTTGAGCTCTCTTGACAAATTTTGAGAAAGGCCTAATTTGATGTTTAACCAAATTCCAAGATAAAAAATCATAGACAAAAAAATTATGATAACAATAATAATAAATGATAATATTGGATGGAAATCGGAATTCGTCGCATGGCATAAATCAAATGTAAGATACAATTGCATGTAAATTGAAAAGTTGATCAATCAATCCTTTTACTGTACGTCCGTTTTCCAGACTCGCTGGGTTGGACGGGGTTTCTTCTGATGGCTCTTCTCCACAACTCACGATCTAAAGCGTCTTCCTCCTTCAAACGAAATTTCCGCATGTCTTCTCGGACTGTGTGTCTCCACGTTTTCTTCGGCCTGCCTGATGCTATCTTTCCTTCCACCTCCATCTCGTCCACCCTTCTCAGCCAACTGCTCTCTTCCCTCCTCCTCACATGGCCAAACCAGCGCAGCCTCTGCCTGCTGATGACTGCCAAGATGTTCTCAATCCCCATTGCTTTTCTTAGTTCATCATTTGATCTCCTGTCTGTCAGCTTCACCCTGCACATCCATCTCACCATCCTCATCTCTGAATCTCTTGATCACAGAAAACGAATTCTGGGATACTACTTAGCTTGACAGAATGGCTTGCGATCAGCCCCTACACTAGGAGGGTGATGAAAAGGAGCAGCTGTAAAGGATGGTCGAGGCTGCTGCGAAAAAATGTCCTGAAATTTAGTAATTTTTGTGTCCTGAAATTTGAAAATGTAGCGTGGGAGGCCTGCAAGTTTGAAAAAGTCACAGCAATAAAGGAGGAACGTAATTAGATGCAGCAATGTTCAAGTTATGAAATCACAATGATTGCATGATGACATATTTACGAAAAGACTCACGAAATCAAGTAGACTTGGAATCATATTGTCTCAGTGGGATGGGAATACCATGGGAATTCCAGTGCTGTTCAGTGGGATTCAGATGGAAAATGGCGGAGAAATCTTCGTCCCACAAGCAAAGCGGGTTCATTCTATCAGAATATTCAGAGCTGCCTATTCATGCTTCATCAGTTCCAATCATTCAACCCATGTCATTTTTATATTGTTGATACATAAAGCTCAACAAGTCTGAGAAATTCAGTTATTGAAGTTCTGGTTGTCATTGCTTTTGTGAATCCTTTTTACAAATATTAATCATTCAAATAACTGATGTTCAATGCAGGGCGTGTTGAAATTGATCTGAGAATTTTATCATTCCATCATCGATAGTCTGCACCTGTCATTGCATTGAAGTTTAGATTTTTGAAATATTTTCAAGCAATTTCTAGTCTTAATTGATTACCCTTCGCAGACTAGGTCCAACCCCTTCGGCAGGCAACTTGGCATGCAGCAATGCTGATTCTGATATTATATAGAACGGGTATTTTATAACGAAAATTATTCCCCACCTTAATTTCGTGACTACTACCTGTCGCTTTCAATGTTCACTGCCCAAAATCGGCTCGCACAAAATAATGGCAAGTAAAATAATGCTGCAACTACATAGCGATTTTTCTTTTTTAAAGCGAATTTCGAATATGAATTCAAGCACCAGCCCCTTCCTTCAGTGACAGCGGGATAGGCGAATGCTAATTCCTACAACCGCTTTTTTGTTTTATTCATGCAGTTTATTTACAATCAAAACCATTTGACGATAAAAACGTGACCAGAATCTATGAGACGGTTGATTCAAAGTGACAACTGCAAAATCTCACTGATAAATTGAACAAATGTTTCGGCAAGAATCAAATTTCCATCAAATCAAAGGCAACGCTACTCAAATGCGAATCAGGTGATGGACGAGTAAACATCACGTGAGAGAGTAAATCGGATTGGATAAATGACACTTTGATTACATTGCTCACTGGGTTTTATCACCCAAGAATGACTTCATTCGATATATGTGTTCAATGCATAATCGTGAGGATTCATGAAATTGTATATTTAGATACATTTTGTTGATCGCAAATCATTCACTATCAGACTCCGCACGCATATGAATCTGTCATTATTTTTCTGTCTGTTTTAAAGCAAGATTAGAATTTTGATCACAATATCGATGATTGAAACCAATTTCAATGATAATCGTTTGTCATCATTTGACGGTGAAATATGCACTTGTTGATATCAATTCAACAGAAATTCGGAGCATTCAAAATTGATTCTTCATTGATTTCATTTATGATACCCTAATGCTCGCTAATGTTGGTTCATCGATCGATAATGACGCTGCTAAACCCCACCGTCCCTCTCTTCTGCTACTCCGTAAGCATGGTCAACTACGGCTCTATTCTTCTTACTTTGAGAGCTGTTCTTCTCACAAAAATCTAACATTTTGTAGGCAGCTGTAAGGTCAATCAATTACATGTACAAACAACGTGTTCGTAGCATGCAGTTTTCATATTTCTGTTGATATCCCACTGTGTCACGAAGTCATCCCGTTTCATACCTGTGCGGATCACGTCGGGAAATTGCTAGCCCTTTGTAATCTGTCTCTTATTTTTATTAATTAGCATCTTGTTATGTGTCCAAAACTGCTTCAAATTGGGAGGCGACGTGGCATTAAATAAAGCTTGTATAATTGGTGAATTGTATCCAAAATTTACAAGTATCTCTAAATTGTGAGTGCTGCATCTATAACGAATATCCAAAATATATAAATTGACTACTTACTGTGCCATTGATATTTCCAGTTTTAATAAGTAGTACCGATTTAAATAACATTTAATTTCAAATACTGTATTCGATGTCTTTAGCATAATGGATGATCATTGTATGATTCATAGACTCATTGAAACTGTCCGGGCTTTTTCTGAACTGGCCTGGGACGGACCTGGCCCCATTTACAACTCTGTCAACAGAAAATACTCTTATTTCATGGAGATCTTGCGTACATGTACTGTGCGATGTTCCAAAGGTATTTCATGGCGAGGATTGGATTTTGTGTAACTCCAATGTATTAGCTTGGAATATTTTACAGACATCAGTAAATGGTCAATTATCATCGGATAATTTCTGCTAATTTTGCGATCAAGTATGGAAGCTAGTATTTCGTATTTTAAAGTCACATAGACAATCCAATTAGATGTATAAAAACCTGTCAAGTATCGCCACCTTCGACCTTTCTGTCATTGGTTGCGACTCCATGTTTAGAAATGACGCAATTTTTTATCAAATACACTTCGCGCTTGTGTGGTGCTGTCAGTTTTGAAGGTGTTTCCAATCAATCCAATTAGTCCCATTGCCACTCGTGTAATGTCAGAACATGAAGTGATATCCTTTAAAGCAGTTACAGTTGAAAGGTAATTGCCGACTTTAAATTATTGAATACTTCAACCAACGTTCGAAGTACATGTAGTACTAGCATCAACACTGTTTTAGAATAACTTCTTCTGCAAGCAGATCTGCACAATCCGGCATGCAAACTTAGGTTTTGTAAATAGTAAATCATAAAGATTTTTACTAAAGATCCTGTCATCGATCACAACATCTTTCTATTCTTTCTATTTGTAAATAGTACTATTGATACGATAACCAATGCGATGCGATTGATGAGATGTGAAAATTTGAAGTGATAACCAAAATCATGAAAAATGCACATTAGAAGTCAGTGAGATTCAGCTTAGGTTGAAATCGCATAGAAATCGCTAAAGTATACTAATAATAGCTCATGAGAGATCAATTTTGCAGAGACATGTGACAATGAGATAAAAATTACTGACGAAAAAAGAAAATCAGCTGTCGAAAGCGATCTGAGAAACGAAGTTTGGTGTAGGCCCTACGTATATATTGATTACTCATTACATGAAATTTAGAAATAGAAACGTAAATTGATAGCTGTAAAGGGGTATTTAGGTGTCTATTACAAATGCTTTGGTTCTGAAACCTTTCGATAGTGGTTCCCACAGCACACATGTACATCTTGAAATACGCAGCTGAAGTGATTCACTCTTTTTAGCTCTCCTCCCGCTGTGCTCCTTAGACAAACTGAGGTTAAAATTTTGACTGCCCATTTTCTCTAAAGCTCCGATTCTTACAAGCCATGCTCCAGTCAAAAAAAACTCGTCAAGGCTGTTCAGAAAAAATGTCATTTTTACATATCTTTAAGATCATTCCTGAGCACAAACTCAGGTCAAAACCAAAAAACTTTTCTCTATTTCTTAAGAAGCTAAAATTCAAAGGGAAAGCTTGAATTGACGAAAAAAAGCTAATCCTTATTGAATGATAAATTCAGTGAATTTAAGAGAAGAATTTCGATGAAACCTGCTGACATTCGGAAGGTCAGAAGTCACAAGATCAAGTTGTGCTGTGATAGCTTAAAAATAGTTCATTCTATCAATTATTTTGACGTTCTAATCCGAGAGTGCGCATCCTGAGGCCTTGAGTGTCGTGCTATAGGCCTCACATGCCATCATTGTGGCCTTCACAAGCAAATAATAGTAACAATGACATTTTTGCAAAAATCTCAAAAGTTATGACAGGAAGTCATGCAGTGAAAATGTCAGCAGTGAGAGTCATTTTACGGCCAAGGAGATGCAAAGAAAATTGTTTTCTGTTGACAGTGGGAATAATGTAAAAGTGTCACCAAAAGTCTTCGCGTTGAAAATGAAGTACACGATACATACGTTGAGATGCTGGGATAAGAATTCGAATTTGGCTCCCACTCTCTCTTCAGATTCTAGCTTCAATATTCAAGATATTGCCCGATATTCAAGGTATATATCCGAATTTTATTTTCGGAGCCGTGCGGCCGTCCTGTGTTTGGCAAGCTTTGCTGAGTATTCGGACTCAAGAATTGTGCTCGCATAAATTTTTATAAATTTAGTATTATTGTCATTTTTTACAAAATCTTGTTGATTTTTCATAAAAAATGTTAATGGCTAGGCTTCACATGGTTTTCAACAAAATATCAAAGCTCCATTGCTCTTTATTTGCCTATTCCACTGGCGATTTTCTGAAGAATGACACATGTCTCATTACTCAAATATTCATCATCAATGCTTGATTTGGTTTATTACGCTGTTACTGCTCATACTTTCCCTGCTGTCAATTGTAATATAGCTTACAATTCCCGGGAGAAAAGCAGTTGCAAGTTTTGGGAGTTGACTCTTAGTTTCCGTATCATTCAATTTCTCCTCTTTGTCTTGAACTGAGATTCTTTTTAAGATTTAGAGACTGCTAGGAGACTTTCTTCAAGTTTGCTATTACATATCTGTGTGCTAAGATTTAGATAGATTTAAAGGTTTAAATTACGGCTGCTAGTAGACTTTATTTGCTTCTCTTTTTCCGCGGGAGAAATTAAGTATCAGCGGTTTTCTGAGATACCTTTTCCGGCCGGCAATATACTGTAGATTGGAGAGAATCAGAATATCATAACATTGGTGTTACAATTTCCTTCCATTTCTTTTTCCTGGCTGCATAGTCTAAGGCCTCAGCCACACTGAAAGCAAATCAAAGCAAGCACGAGCGTGCCGAGCAAACGTATGTCCACAAGGTATTAATCGCTCTGGTTTGCTTTGCACGCAGTGTGGCAGTCCACAACTACTGTAATGATGACTTTATATTTGCTGCAAAACTCTTTGCTCGGAAGCACCTCGAAAAGATTGCATTGTGGCTGAGGCCTAAGATTTACTACCACTGATCCCCGGAAAAAGGAACACGCTTGTAGTGTTGACGCTACATGACCGCCTTTTTCTTCTTCTCTTAAGAATATTATTCACACTATAATGCAATAATGAGATGTCGAGGCATGCTGCTTCTTTGCTACTCAATCAAGTTTGCACTTGCATCTCTATGAAACTTGAAACTGATTTAAAGATTTAAACTGTGGCTGCTGGAAGACTTCATTTTCCTCTCTTTTTTCGAGGAGATATCATTAATTGGCACCATTTTCCTGTTTTCTGTCTTTGGTTTACTGCTTTATTTTTTCCAATCAGCAATTTAGATTGGGGAAGGGCAGGGGGCGATTATCATAATGCCGGTATACAACATCATCTTGTAACTTAATTGATGTTTTACTTAGCGAAATGCTTCATTATTGCAGCATAATTTCAATATTTTATTTGCATGTAAAATCGTGGCTGTCATAACAGACATCAAATATGCATCTTGGCAGAATATTTCATTGATGAAATTGTAGAATTGCAACTACAGTTATCTGAGACCTTCAGAAGAAAAGGTGTCGTATCCCTGTTATAATCCAAAGCATGTTTATTTGCGACAGAAAGTATGGGCCAGTTTCTTTCCCGTCTAAAATATGCTGCATTAACACAAATGAAGTCTCAATACACTTAGAAAATTCACCAGAAGCAAATGAAAGTACGTGGTGTGATCCAAAATGTCCCGGACTAACCTACTTGCAGATAACCTGTGATAACGAATACTACTTCAGATGTAAATTTAGGTCTTTAAGGCATGAGAAATATGGTCGCCGAAATTTTTCCGGTCAGTTTTCTATTTTTAAAAAATATTTTTACATTTTAACATGAATTTCTGTATTTTCTGAATTGATCGAGATCCGATTTGTCTTATTGTCATAGTTAGATTGATTTTGATTTGTACCTTATTTGACGGATATCTTTGACATGAATATTGCACGTCTTTTGTTAATTGCTTCATGTGTTACGATATCAATCAGTGAAGTTCATTCAGCACGCATTCATTAAGAAATCCGTGTCAACGATGGTTCTTTGTTCTATCAGTTTTCATGATGGATGTGACAAGCGTGTCTTCAGTCGAATATCGCAGTGTGATGCGATACCTCCTGATCCGCGGCTTCGCTAATGGTGACATTCTAAAGGAATTAAGCCTGGCATATGGAAGCAAAGCTCCATCGAGAACTACTGCTTATTTCTGGATAAGCGAATTTAAACGCGGAAGACAATCTGTGGAGCAAGATTTTTCAACTGTTGGTCGGCCGCAGGAGATTCCGGAAGAGAAATCGAGTCAGTGCGATGAAGTGATTACAGCACACAGAAGGATAACCATCCGTGAGTTGTCAAGAGAGTTGCGAATCAGTTATCACTCCTGTCATGACATCATCGAAAGACTTGGATATCGCAAACTGGCATCACGTTTCGTACCGAAGTTTCTGTCACCTGAAATGAAGGAGAACAGACTTCTGGCGGCACAGTCAAATTTGGATCTCCTCGAAATGCACGGAGATCAGTTTCTGAACTGCATCCTTACAGAGGATGAAACACCTTTAAGTTTGTATCTGCCTCAAAGTAAGCGAGTGGCGAAAATCAGGCGAGTCTGCCCCTTTGAAAATGCGATCCGGAACATCACATCGCCGGTCGTTGATGCTGACGGTCTTTTGGAACGCTTCGGGAATCCAACTGGTTGACTTTGCGGATAAAGGAGTAAGAATCAATAGCGAATATTATTCCAATCTGTTATCTGAAGCGAGGAAGAAAATAAGAAAGCCACGAAACATTCCCCTCTACTTGCTTCATGACAATGCTCCGATTCACACCTCGCAGGAGACAACCAATGCCTTAACGAGAAACGGATTTCAACTATTGAGCCATCCTCCTTATTCACCTGACTTGGCCCCAAGTGACTTCTATCTGTTTAGATTCCTCAAAAAGCATCTTCGTGGACACCATTTTGAATCGTGAGTTGAACTGCGGGATGCAGTTACTGAGTTTTTTGATTCTTTGACACCGGAATTTTTTCATAAAGCTTTTTGTGAATTGAGACTTCGTTGGCAAAAAGTGACGAATGCTAACGGCTCATACATTGAAAAGTAAACTGTTTTCTGGAACAAAACATTTGTTTTTCCGTTAATTATTAACTGTCAAGTTAATCTAAATATATTAATTCTTAATCGCTAGAATTTATAGGAAATTCTTGAAATTCAGACAAAAATGTTTGAAAATTTTTTAAAAATAGAAAACTGACCGGAAAAATTTCGGCGACCATATTTCTCATGCCTTAAAGACCTAAATTTACATCTGAAGTAGTATTCGTTATCACAGGTTATCTGCAAGTAGTTTAGTCCGGGACATTTTGGATCACACCACGTATGCTCTCTTTCAGTGAGGTACTGGTTCAAACCGTATTAAAACCGTTAAAACCGTCACAAACATCAAACTGAAGTTTTGCAAATGATGTATTGGAATAATGGACTGCACTTTCTGTCATTTTTGCAAGTTGTCACCAACCTGTGAAAATCTAACTGTTGAAACAACGCTTCATTAAAAATGATCAACGATGTGCAACTGTTGCGTGGAATTGAGTTGCAATGCAGCCGTTCTCTGACGTGATAAATTACAATTCACTCCTGCAATGAACTGAAGTTCATTTATTCTGCGATCGAATTTGCAATACAAACCAGCTTTGATATAAAGATTATATCACGAGGAAGGACGGGAAGTCATCCTTTCGGTTCAGGATTTTCAATTTTCCTGATATAACATGATACCTTCGTTTTGCAATGAAATTTCAGAAAAGGAAGCGAATTCCTATCTCTTAGCTCAGAGGAAAACTGAAATGCATAACTTATAACGCTTTCAATTTCCAGCGGATTTCTCTGAAACCGTATACTGAGAAAGCAAATCATTTTTATGAAAGATATCAGCCAATGTCAGAGGTTTGTAAGCCAAATTGAGTCATCTCTGACATTTTCTTCCCGCAGGACCTCATTTCGGAGAAAGAAGTTATTTTCCCCACTGCTCCTGCGCCGACGGAATCTTCTGATCTGCTGGGATCATCGTTCGCTCCTACAGGTCAGTTTAGATCGATGCTTATTATGGACAATTAAGTATGTTGTCCAATACATAATTAATCATAAGAGATGATGATAGATGTGAATAACCACAAATATTTTCAACCCTCCCACCTGAGGGAGGAATATCAATGAACGAGGAGTATCAGTAAGTATTTCTGGTACATGCATGAATTTGTTTAAATTGATTTTCATAAATTTCCTCGTTAAAATCAACTGCGTACATAATTCAGTGTACCTGATTTTGAAGTAGAATCCACAGACTGCATGATTATTCTCAAACTTCAATGCGAGATCTATTTTGAAACAGTTCCCTTGAACAAAATTGAATTTCAATATGCATAATTCAATATTTGTCAATATCATTCATCTTCCGTGATGCTGGTCAATGGTGAGAATATCAGGGACTCTTTTGTCAAATTCTCCAGTTGGAAGTCCCCATGCCCACACTTCAAGGGAACTTCAAACTAAAGCAGACCGTTTCAAAAATAATTGCACGAAAAAGTAAACCCATTTTCAAATGCCATTTTCGTGTTGAAATCTTGGTTCAATTTTGATAAACGATGTACCATATGAAACCTTATGTTCCATAGATTATTTTGGCATATATTTCACTTTCATAAGTGGTCAGCTGTGGTCATTAGGCTGCATGAAAAAAATGGACGTTTTCTTTGGCACAGGATTTCAGCATGTAGATGACAGAATTTTTTTATGAAAGTTGACAGACAGTACGTAGTTATCATACACATATAGCGATAGCTTTGCATCGTTTTGTTACTATAATTTTGAACGATAGAAATGGCAAACAACAGAATTTTTATCGGTGTTCCTGTTTTTCTGTGATTTACTAGCACTCAAAGGAGGAGATGATAGCGACAATGATGAATGAAATGCTCTAGAATCAAATAAGAAAAATAATCAGACTTTGTTGTATAACACGATATTGAAACCGTTTGTTTTCTTTTTCTTTTTACTAATATTTGTCGTGTTGGGCAGAAATTTCGAACAATAAAAATTCTGTTCAAAGTTGGTAACTTTTTTGTGTGTAATTTTCAAAATTTGGTCATTCGATGTTATGTCTCTGAAAACCGAAAACGGATTTTGTTAGTGTCCGAATTATATTGGACATGAGAATGAAAATCCTTGAACATGCCATGCGTGGAGCATCCAAAAAATTGACTGAAGTATTAGCAGCCAATAGGTTGGACTTCATTCAAGCTTTTTCAATTTGCTATCAATATTTCGTGTTTATTTAGATAATAAAATTCACAAAGTTTGACAAATATTTCTAAAAAACAAGAAAAACCTCTAGGAGACAAGAGGTGGTCTCCGAGGCGCAGTCGTTTAGTGCTTGGCCTAGCGATCTTTCGGTACAGTGGTCGAGCCCCAAAAGTGCAATTGGAAGTCGTCAGGAAGGGCATCCGGACGAAAAGATCACAAGGCTCCAGATCAAAGTCTGACTGTGTCAGCCAAGTCCCCCAGTAGGGGAAGCAGTGACGTTAAACCATCATTCATTTCTGAAAAACAAGAATGTTCTGGGAAATAGAAAAATAATTGAATGAATAATTAACTGTTTGTGATAGAAAGTAGTTCTATCCTCAATTCTACACCGAATGCGAGTCAGAATGTCAGATTGAATGACTTCACAAACATCAACAAATGTTTCTTTCTTACACATTTCGTTTCATAACAATTGAACTGCTTGCTGACAGCTAGCATGACTACTGCAACAGTTTGCTTTCAATTTTCAACATTTTAAGTTGTCAATATTTGACCAAATTGACACACAAATGGAAAGAAAATGAAAACACTCCTGTTTGACATCAGATCGTTGATGCGCTCAGTTTTCGTATGAAATGAAACTTCTCTTCAACATCAATCACATGCCTCGTAATGTCGACTCACTTTGATAACATAATTGCTGATTGTTTGATTACTGTTCATCAAGTGAATAATTAAAGTTTTAGTGAACATCACAACACCATGTGTGTAACGGAAATTGATGAACTATTGATCCGCCATGATCATTCGGCGTCATTTATGTGACATTTCGTGGATGACATGTTATTTACCATTGATATTTATCTTAAGGTTGAATTGAAATGCGAATCTTCTATGAAAACATACAAATCATTCCAAAGAAAGTGAAAATTTTCTAACTTATGTTCGATGTATATAAATATACTAGAATTGAAGCAGATCACACTTCAGTTTTACAAGACATTCTGTTGATGCTGTTCAAAAGCTACAACGTCAAATATGAACTGAAGACATAATTTTCAGACATTGATATGATTCATGATGAATACCAGAAAAAGTTGATGCCATAAAAGTTTTACTATGTCGGTAGATTTACCAGAATTCCTTGTCTATATTTACATGTTCGAAATTGACATGCAATGACCGATGTAATAATCTTGTGTGGAGCAGGAGTGTTAGGGAAACCCGCGTCAAATCAAACCTGCTTTGTAACATGTTTTTGTTTTTTATATAATGACCAGAGATACAAGATTTGCTTTAAATGCAGACTAAGAAGTACAGCCTTTGAGAATTACCATCTGTCATAAGTGTCCGCTACTGGTGTTTAGATGATTTTCTTAGTCATTAATTGTGCATTCATCTACTTCATGTAATAGCCTAATCATCCTGATGTTCATGAATCATCATGACCTTAAACACATTAACGCAAGACGCAATTACTACTGCACGTGTATTTTTCTTTCTTCATGAGGCAAGGCTTCTAATATCAATTGAAAGCTTGATTATGAAAAGAACAGAAAGAAACTTTTAAGACTTCCTTTTAAACCTTATGTTTTTAAACAAGATTTCTTGCCTGCCGTGATTTGTATCTGGTTTTAAACAAACAGTATTTTTATAAACATCATCACCTGTCGAAAAATTTGTCCACTTTCTTACAACATTTATTTTTCGTTATACTTCTTACAACATATTACTTTTGAAGTAGTTTTGTTATAATGTCAAGATAATTTTAATTTTTCGTACTGGAAGTCAAATAAATGACCTTTATACAAAAGTATTCTTGCAAAATTATATTTTTCTATTTATTTCGGTGATTTCTCTTGCTTTAATTTGATTTTGAATGAAACATGGCGATCACATTACTTCGATATAATATTCAATGATGATCAATGAGTCTACACAGTTGTCTAAACTGTGTATATCTCATCCACACTACTCATGATAGCATGAGTAGAAATTCAAGTGTGTTCAAGAAAATAGTTCTGCATTTTTTGTAAATTCTCACTAAAAAATTGTTTTGATAGAAATGAGGAAGACTGACTTAGTATTTCGACCATTCGAAGTGACCATCGTCAAAAATCTACTTGCTCAGTAATTCCTGTATGAGATTCAAATTACAAACACATAAAAACGACAGTAGGCCATAGAACGCATACAATCCTAAATGAACAGCGGTAAGGAAAGCAAGTAGTTATTTAAGACTCAATAAACAAGGCAAACAGAAATTGCGACCTCTAGACTAAGGAAAATTGAGAAGCATCGACAACAATTTCATGGGGATAATAACATCAATCTGTCACAAGCTAAGATCTTAAAGAAATGCCACAGCAAACATGATCTACTGCAAATAAAGCTCAAAAAGCCTTCACTTAATTGACAGATTGACTCTGTGAGACCGAGAGTTCTTGAGTAATTTTACTTCTTCTCATTTTCTTTAGTCTAGAGGTCGAAATTTCTGCTTGTTTATTTTTGTTAATCCTTGTTTATTGAGTCTTAAGATAACTACTTGTTTTCTTTAACATTGTTCATTTAGAATTGTATGCGTTCCAGGGCTAGGATCGGTTAACCGGTTACACTTTCTCCTAACCGGTTAAAATCGGTCACGACGTTTGATTAGATTTATCTTGTATCATGAAATATTGTCGATAATTGCGATAATGAATGACGATTCTCAATCAACATTGACAACCAAACAAATACCGAGAATCTTCATTTAACCGGTTACAAAAAATGAACGGGTCTCAGCCCTGAATGCATTCTATGGCCTACTATCGTTTTTATGTTTTTGTAATTTGAATCTCATGCAGGAATTAGTGAGTAAATGGATTTCTGACGATGGCCACTTCAGATGGTCGAGATATCTAGTCTGTCTTCTAATTTCTATCGAAAATAATAACAAAAAAAATATTTATCAAAAAAATTGTTGTCATTGTTACATTCATTAAAATTGTTGCCAAAATATTACATTCATTTACTTATTGTGTTGAAGTCATTTCCATTAGTTTACAGTGAAGTGGAAGTGGGATTTCACATTTTGATAAATTCGACAGAACTCAATGAATTCCTGATGTGATTTGCTTGATGTGTATTCAGACTATGAAATCTTATTACACACTCAACACAAGCACAAGTGATTGCGAGCAGGATAGATTAAAAGGTTCAATAATTTAGTCAGCCACATGCGGAATTCTCACGTCAGGAACTGGAGAGAATCATCAAAGTAGGCATCTTGTCGATTATTTTTGATTTTTTGAATATATTTTTGATAAGAAACGAATGCGGGATGGACTTGATTGTGTTAGAATCTATAAGTCGTGGTTTAAATGCGAAGAGAAATTTAAACATATTAAATGCGTCACTGGCGGGCTGGATGGATTACCCGACCCCGTCTCGCGGATAGGGGCGTCAAAGCGTCCTCAAAGCCGTCAAAATGCGTGATGCTGACTGATGTGACATAAGTTTTACGCACATCCCTGGTAGGTTCCATGCCAATCACGCGAATGAAAAGCAGGCACTAAAGTAATGCGAGGAAACAGTACATCCCATTAAGAATGAATCACAGAATCTGATAATTTTTCTCGTGTTTCAAGATACAAAAAAAAAACACAAAATTCATTATCGATGAAATGCAAAAACATAATTTTGAAAAATCGATGTTATTGACTTAATGCGCATTGAATGTTGTATCTATTCATGCTAATTAAAATTGGTTGAACCAATTATGGTAAAAATTAAACTCAAATTCCCAAATTAGATGTTTATGGAATTATTATATCATAAGGCTGTAGAAGTAATCCATGAAAGCATGAATTTAAAATGTATTCACGACGGACCCAGCGGCTGAACCTGAAAATTTCCGATGAAACTGACCGGTCCGTGCTTGGGGCAGTCCGGAGGATTCAGGTCCATTGCAAGTTTGCTCTTGTCATATGTGTCATGTGGATCAAAATGACATTTGAATTAATTTGCAGCAATTCCTATTTCACTTTTATAATTAAAAGACATTTTACAGATCTCACATTTGGTTAACAATAACAGAAGATAATGATGATGCTGATGACGGTCTCAATGAATAATGTATTATTGTCGTGACGACTGGTATTTGTCTGCAACATCGACCTCTTGACTTTATTAATCCAACCTCCACTTCTCTTCATGAAAGATTAGACTTGTTGGGAAATAGTCGTCACCTTGATGAAATTTTATGTGAAGAGTTTCTTTAGTTTTATCGAGAGATCTTATCATCTGAAATCAATATCGCGTGTATTCCTATCGCTTTGATGAATGATTATAAATAGAGTTTCGTTTTATGATCATTCATCATATGATATAATCACTGTAAAAGACGTTTCTGCAGGAATAGCATGCCATCAGCAACATTAAGTTATAGTTGAATTCAACGATATTTGGTGTTAAAAAGGAATTCATGTTTAACTTGAAGAGTTAGAGTACTGACCAAGGCTATATTTTTTTGGCTTTTTGTATTAAATAGTAACCGGAGCACCGACACATCTTTTAGTCATGTCTCCCTCAAAGTTTGCGGTCAACTTTTCCTCTATTTTGGTAATGAATCGCAGTTAAAATATTTTTAAAGGCTGTTTGTCATAGTCAGGTTTCATGCAGCTTGGTAAGCAGTTCAATTCCATTCATCGATAATATTCTGTTGATGGGAACGTGGTGCACCAAAAACGGTGGGGGACGCCCGAGGCCGGAGACTTATGTATTAATAGGTATACCTGTTGGCACAGAACAGGGTGGTCATGCTGATCCCGTTGATTTTTAGTGATGATTTTTAAATGAAAACAATGGATGACACGTTCCCTCACTGATTCTGTTTCTCTGCAAATTATTCAAATTCCTTGCTCTCATTAATAGAAATTGAAGCTAGATATGACCCATTTAGCAATTTGAATTTATGAAAAATTGATTCTTTTAGCCACGATGGGAAAATTCAATTTATCGTCAATTTTTCCATTGTTCTGTTATTATGGAGTACAAAGATTTGACAAATGCTGAAATGGCAACCGTAGTGATTTTTTTCCTTCACTCTCCACTGCGAAGAGGCTTAACGATTGTTTATTGAAAAATTTAAAAAGGAATCTCCACCAGCTTGAACTTCATGAGACTAGTAATCTTGATCTATGGAGACTTGTCTGTTCTTCTGCAATCTTATGCAGGCGATTATTACATGGAGAGTGTCCGATCTGAACAAAAAGATAATGAAGCAAAACAATTGTTTGAGCACGAACAATGCGCTTTGAAGCGTCAAGCTTCCCGGAACTGTGGTGTACCTTAATGAAGATGGGATACAACCGTGGAAGTTCATCACAATTCAAGAGCTACAGATAAAAGAAGGCTTAGAAGACTTGATTTCTTCAGGGTTACAACGACATCTTTACAACGATTACATCTTAATGCTGTGCAGAATATTTGCTTTAGCGAAGGAGTTGCTCTCATATCAGCGACTCCTCATCGAAGCGTCACAGTATCTTGACCTACTCACATGAAAGTCAGTTTGGAAAGCTATTGCTGCGAGGCGTACATCAATAGGCTTACCACTCATTTTTCAAACGCAACAACCTGTTCACGGCCTCTAAGGTGCGCACTTTGAGCAGCTACTTTGAATTTCTTTGCTGCATTTCAAATATTTTTACCATCGGTGGCAACACTTCTTTAAATTCGACCTTAGTAAAGTAAAGATGGTAAAGATAGTAATCGGCTGGATCAACGTGATTATTTACAGCACATGCCGCTTTGACAGTACTCTATGTTGATTATGCGCACGCCGCTGTTTACTAAAATGAAATGAATACAAATGTGGATGCCGGAGGTTACATTCATTTAAAGTGAATTTTACTAACATATCTAGAAACAGCAATATTCCAAAGTGGTGGTGCGTGGAGTACGATGTTATAGAGACAACTATATGTCTATTTACTTAGAATATATCGACTATTGCGTGTGCATGATATGCAAAACTCGAGAATCGACAAAGTAGTGTCATAGAAATGGTTGACTGAGGAGACTAATTGCGACAACCAAAGAACTTGTTAATCATAAGTTACTGTCCTAGTATCAGATATTACATTATGTTATTGCTAAGTGTGGTCGCTATTCATTGAAGTAAATGGATGCCTATTCAATTTTTTTCAAAACTGTTGGAAATT
Organism: Prostheceraeus crozeri; assembly: GCA_907163375.1. Lineage (NCBI taxonomy): Eukaryota > Metazoa > Platyhelminthes > Polycladida > Euryleptidae > Prostheceraeus > Prostheceraeus crozeri. Next base: position 62,581 of record CAJQUW010003629.1, read on the forward strand.
ATACATCGTTTGTACTCTTTCTAATGGCAATTATTATAATGAAATGAATCTGATGTCTTGAGTAGTCTAAATTGGATCGCTGACTGATGAGCAATCTAACCATTTAGCCAGCTAGGGTGAAATTATTTGACAGTGATACCTTTTGATTATCACAACCGATTAACATCGGCCTGAAGTAGAGCTATTGTTCAACAGCAGCTCACGATTGATGGTTTTCTAGAGGGGAAGACAACAAGACAACAATCGAATTTGTGATGTTATTTAGAGAGCATCTTTGCCAGAGTATGAGGTTAAGCATCTGTGATGACGTGCCGTTGATTTAGCCAGACAGTAAACGAGTCCAGTCAAAATATATTTAAAAAATGTATCTGCAAATAATGGTGAAACCATTTCTTTTTTCGGTTAGAAATCTGCCTGAATCTCGCTTTGTAATTTATTAAAACGATCTTTGTGTTTATTTGCTCGAAGTTGTTCGGCGCAAAAATTTTCAAGCCAACCAAAAGATATATTGATTGAATTATTTTTTGCATAATGTAATTTTTTGATTAGATTTATGAACTAAAATAGTTATTGATCAACTTCCTTTCATTCAAAGATATTTATTTCTCATCTACAGCGCTCGAGCCAGCGAAGGAGACCAAGACTCCGATGGAACAGCTGGAACAGGTGATTTCCCAGCGACATAGTGAACATCTGGATCTCCTCAAAGTGAAACTGCTTGAGGAAGCAACTGCTGACGAACTCGTTCAATGGGCAGAAAATCTGGACGTCTTCCTTGAGAAAGTGAAAGGCGTCTTGGAGGATGAGTTGACGCCCTCCGAGCCAGCAGCGCAGTCATCCGACGATATGATGACGGCTGGAGAGTCAGACGGTGCCCATATCACCGAAGATGAGGCCGCAGCTGCCGCCGCAGTGGCAGAACAGGAGGATGAAGAGGAGGCAAAAGAAAGCTAATGACATCAGAAATACATTATGTGGTTGTACATGTGACTTGCCAGTTGACGAGAAATATCTCTCTTACAGATTTGTCTTTTTATGTGTGTCTGCGTCAGCCTACATTTATTTCTGTTACTCACAGAATCGAATGGACCCTATTTTTAATGATAAGACAAAGTACTTTTCCAAAAGATGTGTTTTCTTGTGTGTTTGTGAGGTATCAAGGCGTGTTTACACGAGTCCACAAAGTGACCGGATACTAGGCGCAGACTGCTACTTACACAGACGCACGCGACCACTTGTGCGGTAGTTAAGTAAGCGATTCACTAAAAATTATACATCTGAAAATACACCATCGTTCATGTTTGAGGTGCAGGATTGGTTCAGATATATTTCTAGGCAGCTGACACGTTGTTTTTGATAGCAGCTACGGAAAAAAGTGCAATATCAGATTTTTGAGCTTTTGATGTCATTCTAGATAATCAGGTCCAACATAAGCACCAATTGTATGATAAATCTCTTGAATTCAGTGCTTTTCTGTAAAACCGAGACATAGTGGTTGCTACCACTAGAGGTGACATTGCCACGCGTAGTTACGGAGCACCCCAAACATCCGTGGTTAAGAGAAGTTTATACTTCTACGGGCGTACATACGCGCTGCACTTAGAGTCAGCAATCACGTGATCTGATGCAGTCAAAACATGGGGAATGTTTGTGAATACGCAGGGGCGAGTGTTCATGGTTTTCTCGTCGTCTACGGTTGTCTGCGTTGCCGCTTGAACCACGGACGAACCGCTAAGCATGTTTTGGTTGCCCTGAGCATGAAATTGAGGTCCTATCACATGGTTTAGCATCTCACATATGAGACGCAAAATCTACATTACAGGACTGCTGACAGATGTTGCAGGAATGTCACGCACAGCCGCGGATGTTTAAGGTCATGTGCAATTATGCGTAGTTTACGCGTGAATTACGCGTAATTGCGCTTGGCATGTCACCTACCCTGTGGGAACGCATCTTGCTAATATCAACAGATTATCTGGCGAGGTAGCGATTTTGTGGATAATTTTTTTAGAGGTTCATTTTCGTGTAAAAACTATCTCCGCATGTGAAAATGGTCATCATTTATCCAAAAACATGTGTAAAATTAAAAAACGACAGGTGGCGAAAAAGTTGCTATAATTAGTTGGTAGATATTTGTTTACTAATGCGAGCTGATTTTTCGCCAACCAGCGAAATCGTGGATATTGTAGTAACTAATTAGTGGTAAGTAGTAATGTTCGTATATTACCTTCACATGAAAATGTATTGTATTCTCAGTCTGATCTGATAAAAAGGGATCTTTTTTAATTCACGAAGTCTTAAACTAAAAGAAGTATTTATCTTCCATAAATGTCGCAGTAAATACTATGATATTATTCAAATATTTGTCATTGTTGTAAATTATTGAATGTCAAGAGATGTTGCGAAAATTGATATATGCGGATTCTCTATATTCTTATCATTATCAAAGAATGATAGTCTGCACTTATTTCTTAGATAGATTAGCCATATGTGGGGGATAGTGAGGAGGTGAGGGAGAGAATAGAGCCTCGACTGTAGAGGCGGATTACTAAAAAAAAATAAGAAAGTCAAAAAGTAAAAGGTGACATTTAGAGCGCGAAATGTCGCCGGCGAACTTCGCCAGCGAATATCCCGCAAATATGACTGAACTTTAGCATGATATTCTGTAGCTGACATTCGCCAGTTTTTCGCAAGATTCGTTCCCACAGGGTAGTGACTGCTGAATAGTGTACGGAAGCTCTTTCCGAGTTGCCAAAAAAAATTGCGCAGTTTTCATGCACTTATTTCAATGTTCCATTGATTCATTCAAGGTCTGAGTCGGCCAAAGCTCAAAAGTTGTGGAAAAATCTGCAATTTTAGCTTTCAAAACAAATTCGGAATATGCTATTGCACATTATGTGTGATCTCATTTCACCCAAAAATATTTTGATGCGATTGGCAGTCTAAATTCCTCTGTTTTACTGCATGGTTGTAAAATTCATGCATGCACTGATGCAGTTTGAAATATCACAAAACACATGCCAGTAGTAAACAGAAGTTTTCAATCTCGTAGATCTACGTTTTTGTCATGAATAAATGGAACACGGGACAATTATGCTTGCATTTGTAAAAGGATGCATGAAAAATGTTTTTTATAAGGCCGAAGAGCTTGGTCAATATATAAGCGTTTTTTTTCTATAATCCATCTCTCTGGAATGTGCGGCATCGAGATTATAAGAACCGAAATACCAAAGATGCCGCTTCCATCACATCGTACCACCCATCAATCCTGAAGGCTTCAATTTTAAGGCTGCTATAAAAACTAAAATTTCACAGCACAAATTTGAATGAAAGTAGGCAGATTTAAAAGAGAAAAACTCTGGTTCAGATGATTTGAATATGCAGCGCCGTCTTCGACAGCAAACTCATTTAATAAATTCACAGGAGCACTGTGCTTTTCTCTTAAGATTTTATTGTCCCACAAGACTGCGTTTGCATATTTTCAATCGCATTTTTGCGATTTCTGCAACAATGCATAGCTTATCTCTCCTCTTCATTGGAAGTCATGTCTTTAGAGAAGGAAAATTAATGATAATTAAGTCGCACATAACTTTATATGCAATCAAAGAGGCAACTGACTTGAACGACACAATTTTTGAAACAGAAGGTGTTTTGGGTGTGACGATTCACATGAGGTTTAATGGAAGTTCAATAAGTTAAACCGTGCACCGTGTACGGTGTAATTGCGCCTTAGTAAGGCAGCAGACTCTAATCCTTAGGGGCATCATGTCGTAATTTTGCTGTGCGGTAGAAATTTTGTGCTTAATCTACAGCAAATGCGGCTTCGTAGCGATATTGAAATATTAAGCAATAATGACGTTATTGAAAGTTTTCTTCACTTAATGATTCTCATCATTAGGCCTATGTGATGGCAAATTAATTACAAAATGAGAAAGCAAATAATTCAAGAATACCATTATTTGACTTTTCATAAAAAATAATATTTCAAAGACAGTAAAAATTTTTAATAAATGATATTTTTTCAAAACGATTCGCCGAGGGATAATTTTCTGCATGTAGGCATACATTTATTCCGAAGACCTGAACTATTAACAGCCTACCAATGAATGCATACTACTCGTAATTACTTATTATGCATCTCTGATCACTTATGCGAAAATTGTCGGATAAAGTTGATGATTGTTGACACAGGATAACTCTTCTTCCACACATCTGCGTAATGGATACACGCATACTTTGTGAACACGTACAACTGTACATGTACTTTCCATATTTTCACAAAATCGAATTCTCTTTTGATTAATAGCAACAAAATTCATTGAGTTTGGTCAGTTTTGTACTTTTATCTTTCATAGAGTGAGTGAATGGCTGAAATATGCGCATAAGAAAGTGCCATGAATTCGGTAAATCAGGTCAAAAGATCCCAGCAGACCTTGAAGTGTGACTGTGTCGCTGATATAAATGCAGTTAATTAAGGTGCGTTTAGAATTCACTCTGAAGCTCTTTTTAACTCTACAGAAGATCTGCATAGTACGATCAGACAGAGATGGAAACGGGTCAGGTAGTGTGACTCGTGACACACACAGTTTCAAATTTCCAGACCCGTGACCCGTTTGACCCGTGCACGCAGACCCGCGGATCTGTCCCGGGTCAGCAGCAAAAGGCTCAGACCCGTGACCCGCAATTGTTCAAAATATTATGTGAACTTTCACCTTTGTTTCATCTATCTTCCCATTTGTATTTTCTATAAGGCGGAATGAATTCCAGCATGACGCTTGAGCGTCTGAATTTTCAATTAGTTTAAATTCGCCGGAATCTACCCTAGCCAGTAATTCGGACGCTGACAACATTGAGCTGAGCAACACGAAGCAATTGACTCTGAAGGATTGCAAGTGGCACAGGGTTGACGGGCAAGCTGAAGGTTGCCAACTTGACGAAATGAGACTGGGCAACAGCTTTGTCCTAATAGTGAAATATTTATACTCGTAGACCTCTGAAAAAATCAACTACCTCACAGATCATCATCGCTTTCCCCATCAGAAACTCGAGCAACCAAACAGGCGAGAGAGAGAGGCAGCAAATGGCAGAATCCATAGTTACATTATAGGAGGAGAGTTAAGACTTTTGGAAATGTCAGAGAGCTATTTTGCGCTAGATTTCGTACAAGCAAGCAGACGGTTAATTATTATTGTTCATCTAGATTATTCACGGTTTCATACGAGCCCATCCATTCCTGATAGTGATAAATAAATCTACCTTTGAGAATTTTGGAAGGACTTCACTGGCGGCAATGGTCGGTACTCAGAAGGTAAAACGACCGGGCATTATTGTCGTTAAATGTGAGGTGGAATGAATTCTTTGATATGCATAAAATCATCCATAATTTGATTAAATCGTTTGCAGAATGATCTTAATGATCTATACATAATGTGTGACCGCCGTGACCCATAACGTCCGTGTGGAAAAAAACTTCTGAATGATTTATATTTCTAATGATTTTTATGATGAGGTTTACAGTATATGTATTTACAAGAGCAAAGGCGTATTTGAATAAAAAATACACGCATTTACAAAGCAACTTACATGTATTTCAGCGTCCGATTGAATGGAACAGCCTTTATATCATGATTGAGAAAAGTGATCAGTGAAAATATAACCCATATAGTAGTATTTAAATGAAAATCATCATCCTCTAGGAATCTCAGTTACAACTACATAAAATAAACTAAGATTAAGCCTACTGTACAAAATATAACTGTAATGAATAAATTTATAATGAACTTTGAAGAAAAGAAAAAAAAATATAAAATACATGTGAAACTACAATACGAGTATGGGTACTGAACTTGCTAGAATCGACCTACAACGTCTCACCTGGAACTACTCCATGAAGAAAATGAAATAAGGAACTAGACTTGTTATAAATGGACCGATTGGTGTCTAACTATTCATGAAATTTAATCTATCTCTCAAGAGGACCGGTCTGTGTCCCATCATATCCAGCCTTAATCCGCAAACAAATATGACAAGGGTAATCTGCATACGACGGAAGATGCTATCAATCACCTATTTCACTACAGATGGGAAAGGAGATAATTATTTACGTTGTTACCTAACTTAATATAGAAAATAAGCTAACCAAAAAATTATCAAAGTGTAGATCGTGCTAACAATTAAAAAACAGAAAAAAAGGAAAGTGATGGGTAATAAATTCTGAAAGATTAACTGCTGAAATTGATTAGTGAAGTACGAACTGAAATGGAATATTGAAATTGTAACAAAAGAAAAAAATAATAATAGTAATGAGAAAAAAAATTGACTGAATGAATAAATTAATTACTTGAGAAAAAGGAAGGAAATAAGCAGCACAAATGAAAATTACTAGGTAAAATAATCAAAATCTGAATAAATAAATAAAATTGATAGTCACAAGAAACTAGTGTAAAATAAATGAGTAGACTGCAAAAAAAAATTAGTACAAACGAATAATGTAATACATACTGGAAATAAAATGAAATTAAATTGAAATTAAATTGAAATTAGTCCTTAAAAGGACTGGTTTTGCGTTCCCTGTACCAGCTAGGAAGGTCATATATATATATATATATATATATAGGTCATATTCATTATATTATAAACATTATTATAATGTTTCCAAAACTAGCCTGTAATATTTAAAAAGTGTATGTTTCCCAGGGTTGCCGTGGGCATGGGGATTCTGTGGGGATCCCCATGGGTATGAGTACCCATGGGTATGGGGTGGGTATGGGAATTGAGGCCATCCCCATAGCTCCCATAGGGCTTCTATGGGGATTCTGAAGATTTTTGACATTCACTAGAAACAATCGGAACTGACAACCTATCACACAATCAACTTCGATGTTGAATTACAAAGTATCACGTAGCCTACTCATCTCACCACTTAAAATGCATGAAATATCAATGCTGATCATTTTCACATTAGCAACACACGTTCAATAATTTAGAATGACTTATAATTACAGTTTCACGGGTGTCAAGGACGTCTGAAGTGTAAGAATTCTGCAAGTCTCCTTTGCTGCAGATCCGGATGGACACTTACAAATATTTGCTCTAATATTATAAATAGCTGATAAAATTACTTGTGATATAATTAAGCTTGCGTGATAAATGCGATTAATCATTATTAACCTAGATTTTAAGCTAATTACGATAAATAAGACCTGTCGGGTCCAACCCACAAAGGAATGATTTTCGTCGGATACATGAACAGTGTGATAAAGATTTCTCACAACAAAACATTCAACTGCAAGCCATCTACTCGCATTGCAGCCATAGCTATAACGAAAGCTCAAATTTTCACTTGTCCACGACTTGTCAGAACTTTCACTTTTATCTGATAGGCATCCTTAACTGCACACTTAAGTATACCTCAATAAATAGTTCATTGTGCTGCATTTTATCATCATACACAAAAGGGTCAACATCCTCCTAATTCCTGTGCAATAATTCGATGACATGAGTGGTCTAGAATATCAGGATGATTTTCGTCGAAGTCTTTATTCATAGGAGTAGATTAGATTGATTCAAAGCTTTTTCCTTCACCACGTGTAGGCATATATAGTCGATTTCTATTGCGAAACAATTCTAGACTTGAGATGCATAAAGGCCAAACTCGCTTTTATATTTCGCTTCCTTATCGGCATTAATGGAGATAGAACTATCAATGATTCCTAAATTATATCCTTTAACGAAAATTAAACGGGAATATTCACACATATGAACATGGCATGATCCACTGAGCAATAAACGATGGCTATAATACACATTGGTAGGCCGCAAACATGTAGTGAAAGGCCTACATAAGAATTGTGATCATAAGACAGAATGACCATTTTGAAGTACTGGCAGTGTCGCAACATGTGAATATTTTTTATTTATGTTCAACCCTGTCTTTGTATGTTGATGAGCTTCCTATTATTTGAAAATAGCACCACTACAAGCAACCAACCGAATGAAAAATCCTCACATTGGGAACCCCAAATTCCAACTTACAGAACATCTCAGGATTATATTCTCACAGATGGAAGATGTGAAACTTGTATATGATGTATCAAAACAGCCAAATACATGCACTTAAAATTATTTTCAGTAAAAATCGAGTCTTCATGAAAAGCAGCTGACTAAAAATATTGTGGGGACATTAAGGTCCTTCAGGACCTAAACTAACAGTTGAAATGTCAATAGATACTCGTATATTGATAAATATTCATGCTTGCTTTTGTGAAACATGTTGTACTTAATCACGATTGTCTACAGGTGGGAATTAAAGTATAGTTCTTTTGAAATTAGTGTGTGTATATTTCATGAGAATGCTTCACATAACATGTATACATGCTGTAACGTAAGCTTAGGTTTCATTTTACTTGATGTATAAGACTGGTTGCTTAGTGTTATAAAAGTGAACGGTAAAAGGCGAATATAAGAAACATCGAAATTTCAAAATAGCGTACTATGCAATGCTTGAGTGTTGTGCAGAATTAAGTACATACTCGTATCAGTATTTCATCCCAACATTTTCTTTAGTCTGCATGTTTAGTTGTTGAATTTTTATACAAATGTATCTCCTTTACGGGAGCAGTAATGCAAAAATTGTACCCTTAAAATAATCCTGCAGCAAAATGAAGTAGGATTGACATGGTCAATAACTAGGTTAAATGAACCAAAACTCCAAAGTGAGTAAAAAAATGAAGATTGAAAAGTACAAGTTGATCAATAACCAATTTGTTTTAAAAGCAAATAAACAAAGACAATGTCGTCATGCTATTATAAAGAAGCATTTCGAGATAGAATTGCGTTTACGGTAGACTACGTCATGGCAGTTTTATGGAAAAAGGGTGTCATGTCTCATGAATCATTAAAGAATTAAGAGTGGAATGCGAAGAACCTATGTAAACTGTACGTGTAAGCTGGCAGCAGACGACAAAAACTTACGAATCAGTAGAGATAGATAAAGAACACTTATCTGCTAATGCAACCAAATGATTCAAGCAAATGTAAGTTTGTGAGTCAAATACGTGTGCATTGAACGATCATCTAGTTAAACCTTCGGTACAATAATTTCTGAGTGGTAAGAGTCAGAATCAAGGCTCAATAATGATAGAAAATGGGCTCCTTTAATTTTAAAGAGCAACAGGCCTATACCGAAGATAGAAAAGTCATAAAAGTTACAACACGCAGTCGATGACTTTCTTCAAGGACTCCCATTCCACATCTCTGGAGTCAAATACGGCCTTCGGATCGTTGAATGATGTTCAGAAGTTCCACTGAGATGGAGATATTGGGCATCAAGCATTCTATACGAACAGGAGTAACATATCAATCAGGAGCCTGGGGGCGTGGGGATTCTGTAGGGATACCCACAGGTTTTTCTGTGGGAATGGGGTGGGGATTCAAATATCAATCCCCACGGCAACCCTGATGCTTCCACTAACTAAAGACGACAGATGTAATGATTTGCCTAAAAATGACTGACCCGTACTAAACCCGCTAGGGTCACGCGGGTCTGACTACAGACCCGTGACCCGGCTGACCCGCCAGGAAAACGCCAGATGGGTGACCCGTGACCCGTTTCCATCTCTGCGATCAGATATCTGCAGAGTCAACATAGTGCGATAGATTTGTCCCGTTTTACTAGCTTTATTTTCTCCTTATGAGTAGGAAGCACTTACTTACATGAGATTGTGAAGAGGAGATCATCGGATGCAAATCCTGGACATTATAGAGGACAATGAAATGCTTTTTAATTACTTCCAGATGATAAAGCAAGGTTTGAATGTTTGCAAAGACACATCGTCTGCCCATTGGATCAAGTTAAGGATTGTGCCTGTGTGGTGGTCAATCATGTCTGAGAAAGATGTTGGTCGAATGACGGTGGTCAACGGCATGATAAATTCCGAAAAGTATCCTCAGATTGATCAAACCTAGGTAGGTGAATAAGTAGTTTTTATGTAGGATGACACAATTGCCGTCCTTCATAAATGCATTAGAAATTCCTATCGCACAACGTGACATGACGGCTTCATCATAGCCGGTTAATACCCGAATTTTAGAACTTTGTAGGCCATCCTCAACATGCGCTTGAAATCATGAGAAACCGAAATAAAATGATGGCATCAGCTGCCGGCTTTCTATATACATCCACCTACCAATACCAATGGTCTGTGCATACATCGCAAACACGAACTAGCAATTTGCATTTGTGTTTGCAAGTTCAAATTTTGAGGAGACATAGCGTCCGGAAGTTCAGCGACCGAGCGGACTTTTAACGAACTACCATATTTCATTCGGAAGGACAGAAACAGACTATCTGAATTACAGTGTCGTCAATCATGACTGTGAAATCTCATTTACAGATACCACATGTCACAACTATCCAAATAGTGATTCTTTAGAGAGAGAGAGAAGAGAAATGTTTATATTGTATCGTTGAATAGAAATCAGAAATAAAATACACAGATAAAAGTAGCAGAATGACAGTTTTGTTTAGTCGAAACGTCGAACACATTCGTATACGCGTACAAAATCAGGTATAAAACTAATAGTCACGTGCATTTAGTGTCTCGTAGATGACCTTGAAAGGGTGCTACAAATGCGTGGAAAAAAATAATTTTGACGACGCAAAGTTCTACAGAATGGTACAGTGAGACGCCCACTTGGTAAATAACTGGGGAACAATTCTCTGATGGAAGTCTCTAATCTTTCCAGGCTGTTGAAGGCAGGGCTGTGGAGCCGGAACCGAGCCGGAGCCGGAGTCTTAAGGAGCCCATGGTTTTCGTCGGAGCCGAAGCCGGAGCCGATTTATCACAAAGGCTCCGGCTCCGGCTCCGATAGTTTGAGCTTTGATATAAATCTAGAATTTTGAAAGTTATTAATTGGCATCATAAAAAATTAAATCATTTGAAATCTAAAGATATGTATTTTAAGTATACCAATGATCTGTCCTCCACGATATCTTTCTTTGCAGTTGCCGCCTTCTTTTGTACTATATTTATTATATATTTACACGCATGTGTAATATATTTTTTATTGCATATGTTTCGTAAGACTAATTTCCATATTGACAATTTTAACAGACGGAAAATAGCTGCGCGTCTTGGTGGATTTGAACCACCGACCTCTGGCATTCTAGGCCAACGCTCTACCAACTGAGCTATCGACGAGCGACAGAACGACATAAGTCCTCAATTGAAGAACCCGCGTAGGAGAATCCGATAGCTTCATCCTCCAAGACAACATAGCATTAACCGTCAAGCCAAACTACTGAAGCAAGTTATCAGTAATTCAAAGCCAGCATTATACTTTGATCGTATTATTTGATCAGATTATACTTATCGTATTCTCCAAAATCCATTAATTTGAAGACTTGTTATATTCATGCTAACTAGATGATTGTAGATTCCTAGAGACAAGTCGCCAGTCATTTATGTACACATTTCCAGTTCAGTTAGCAAAGATAATATAGCTACATTTCTTGCGCAATGTCTTAAATCTAATACGGTTACTATGTAGGCTATCATCTATCGGTATGGCTACTGGCAGAAGCTACTGGCATCTCTGACAATGCCAATTTCCTTAGATTGTATTGTAGGCTCTTGTGCAGTCCCCCACCTACATTTTTCAAAACAATCGATTATTCAATTTGATCAATTTTGATTGGAGGGATAACTCTTCACACTCACACGAATGACCTGACTACAAGTCCTCACATGGCTATAGCAATAAGCGACCCAGCCACTTCTAGTAGCGCCCTATTATTTAAAGGTATTTCATTCACAATGAATTTCCTTTGACTTCAAAATTCAAAGGGTATATTTCAATGCGAAAAACCCGAAGGCAAATTACAATTTGACTTGCTGACGAAGTTTGCGACCATGACATCGCAATTACCCACGGAGATTTTTACAACAGCACGGAATGCTTCACTCAAACCGGTGATGCTGAAACGGACATCCAATGGTGCTGCATCTTTTGACCAGAGAAAAAATGGGGGGGCGGACTGCACAAGAGCCGTATCGTGTAATAATATTTCCCCAAATGTCATAGACCTGTGGATTTCAAGAATTTTCATTATTATTTTTTCCGTCTGTCAACACTTTATGTTGATATCATGCTGACTTATACGTAAACAATAAAAAAAGACTGAGACGCTCTCAATAAAGGCGCCTTTTGACCTCCCTTTTCTATTGTCTGTGACATTAAACCGCACGCGCATTCGAAAGCAAGAAAAGTAGATGGGATTTCTGCTCGGTGCTCGCAGTCAAATTTTTATTATGCATAGTAGCACCCTGCAACATACTGTGTGATACTCCGAGTTCAGTTTCATCAGCCTAACCATCATCAGAGGAATAGTGGTAATGAGTTACACATAAATTGAATATAATAATATACATGAATCATTGATGAATTATTTAGTGCAACTTTACGCCATAATGAAAAATACGAAATTAATATAATGTAAGCTAGGTCTTAACTTATTAAGTATGCTGCATAGAATTACAAAACTTGTCCTAAATTAGATATTTTTAATTTTTTAAGTATAATTTTCAATTGTACATTGCTAGCCTACACTGCAATGAGGCTATCTAAATTACAATTTCTACAGATGATGAGTCGTGGGCTACCCACCGATCATATTATTCATGGACCAACAGACTACAGTGTCGCCGGAAATATTATGACCGCTTCATTGAAAAGCAGTAAAATCACAGTTTCGATAATACACTGTAGACAGATATACTTATTCATTCTCTCAGATATCTATGCCATAGAAATCAACTTCATCACGTCTTTCCAACTATAGACGTTGCCATAGAAATCAACTTCACGCCTTTCCAACTAGACGCATCGATTAGCTGTCAAAATATTCAAATTTGAATATCTGCTTGCAATCGTACATTTTGCTCGCAATGGGAAAGAACCCGGACTTGAGTGAATCGCTCCGCGCAAATATTCAACTGTTGAAAGAAGAAGGATACTCTAACGAGGCAATTGCAAGAAGATTGAAGGTTGCCAAAGGAACTGTGTTCAATACCCTCAAGAGAATTCAAGATACCGGTTCTTTGACGAGTCGTCAACGAACAGGAAGACCGGCGAAGACCAGCAGACAAACTGATCGAAAGATTCGACGAATGGTAGTGAAAGATCCTTTTTTGCCAGCATCAAAAATTGTAAATATACTGTCTGAAGAAGGAATACATCTCGGTGTCACCCAGATTAAGCATCGTTTGAGAAAATTTGGTTTATCTGCCAGAAGAGCTGCGAAGAAACCACTTCTGACGAAGAAGATGCGAAGTCAGCGTCGTTGTTTTGCTGATCAATATGGCGACTGGGATAACGGTGACTGGGCAAAAGTTCTTTTTTCGGACGAATCAACTTTTGAGTTGAATTATCAAGCCCCTCATCTCGTTAGACGACCGACGAATGAACGATGCAATCCCCGGTACACATTGCCAACTGTGAAGCACCCACAGAAAGTGATGGTTTGGGGCTGTTTCTCGGCGAACAACAGAGGAGGCCTCTTTTTTTCTTCCGAAAGGCATAAACATGAATGCAGCTGTTTATCTCGATTTGCTCGAGGACAAGCTGATGACTCATATGAACATTCTGGGATGCGAATATTTCTTGCACGATTGAGCCCCCTGTCACAAAGCGAAGAAGATCACTTCATGGCTTGCTGATCAAAATGTTCGTGTTATTCAATGGCCTGGAAACTCACCGGATCTGAACCCCATTGAGAATTTATGGAGACAGTTGAAGGTTCGTGTTTCTCAAGATCAACCAAAATCATTGACTGAATTGAAGGAATCGATCAAGCGACACTGGTGCCTTTCAATCATTCCCGACTTCTGCCGAAATCTATCAAATTTAATGAGAAGAACCGGATTCACCTACTGAAGAGAAGTGCGGGCCATCCAACGAAATACTAACTGTTTCTTGTAAGTGTACCGTTAAAATGTTTAACAATCATTATTTTCTATTCTGTAATGTTCTCAAAGTAGTAAACAAGTTTTGAGAATAAATAACTAATGTTTTCATGTCTTCAGACTCACAGAGACAATCTTTTGAGAAGCGGTCATAATATTTCCGCCGACACTGTATTGAATAAAGGCAATAACAAATAGCAATAACAACCTAAGCTAGCCTATATACACTTTAATATTCAATAAAGCAATTGATATCTTTATTGATACGGTATATTTGGCTATATCCGATACCCTTTCCATGTTCGAGTAGATACAGGCCCTATAAGCTATTTAGAGGCATACGCTATCCAGTTTCATATTCAAGCTTTGTTAAAAAGCTTATACTACTATTCGGCCCCTGTGACGGCTAATTAGGTATATCATCATCACTCATGTGGTCTTATTTAATGTAGCCTCGTAGTAGACTGGTTGCAGGCTAGGCCAATTTATATTTAGCCAGTGCGGGAGATCTTTATCTAATTTAACCAATCCTGGCTATAACTTTATTTTATCTTTCAGAGATAGTCAATTCATTCAAAAATATATGACATGTATGTTATTTGTCATTATATTAGACTATTATCATTTTTATTATTAACTTAAGTCGTTGCTTGTTAATGAAAACTAATTTGATGATTGTAGCAAGCCTCTAAAGGCCACACCGTTATCCAAAAAACCCGTTCAACGGATCCAGGATAACCAGCATAGATAGAACCTGAATTTGAAGTCGGAGCCGGACCCGAGCCGGAGCCTTTCACATCAGTGTCGTGGAGCCGGAGCCGGAGCCGATGAGATAACGCATCGGCTCCACAGCCCTGGTTGAAGGTGTTGATAGCTTGCGAATAGCTTGCTAGTAGAGGCTGTGGAAAGTTCAAAGTGATATTATGAGTCCCGCCTGGAGAAACAACGTGCAGCAGCTGAAGTGAAGTTGAAGAAGGAAGTAAATTGTCGACGAGAATTCTTAAAACAACTCCAAGAAAACTATTTGAAGGATAAAAGGCGTAAAAGTCTTGATGAACCGGAGAAATCTCAACTTGAAAAGGAGGAGGAGGCTGCCGAGAAACAAAAACAAGCAGAAGAAATTATCCTAGCCACTCAAAAGATGCTGCAAGATGCATCGACAATACAAAAGCTTTGTGTTGAGGAAAATAAACATGTTCAAAAAAGCGAAAAATAAACTTGTTGGTGACTGTGCGACTAAAAGCGAAGCAATGGCTTAAACAATCAGGTGCTAACATTCATAAAAGAAGTGCTAATGCTCTCAGTCCTTAAAGAAAAAAGGAAAAGCCATAATTCGAATTAGATTAGAATCATTCTCACACACTCTAACCTCACTGATGAGGCCCTCAATCAGTAAGCCAACATCAAACTCGACATTGGTCATTGTTATGCTAAAATGTTCAAGTGATTGTACAGTGGTGTACAATGATCAGATCATTGCTTACTACAATCGTTTGTTTCAAATTTTCTAAAACGTAAACGCTTTGAATAATGTTCACATTATCACCAAGCACTGTTGCTAAAATCGCTGACTTGTTATTGATCGTAATTGAGTTTGGTGGGCGTTCGTTTTTAATTAAAATATGCGTTTAGTTTCATGATGATATGACAGGAAGTCGATAGCATGCGCAATTTGCCTATTTCTGTATTTTTTTGTGTTTTAAAATTTCAAATCATTAGTATCATACATTAACCTATACGCATCTAAGTTTTAAGCTTTAAAATGCATACAGGCATCCTTTGCAGTTGTCACACAGAAGTAATTCTGGAGTATTGCCTTCATTTTGTCCATATTTTCATATCGTTCAGAATAAAGTTCACTTTAGCAAATTTTTTCTCAGCCAGGTCTCAAAAGCGTCTAGTTTTGTATCGCTAGCTTTCTGAGAAAGCGGCGTCGCTACTTGCCGGACCATAATATCTAAATAACAATATAAATGTGAGATGAAGAAATGATGATACTAACAAAATGTTTTTTCAAAGAAATAAGGAGTAAGAAAGTCAATTCTCAATCTCAAATCAAAGTTTGTTGAAGTTATAGTATCAATTTGGGGTGACAATTTTACGTGTTTTATTTTCCTTCATTTTTGAGAAAAATTGCTTTACTTTTGAAACACGCGGTGGCAATCATGATCTCTGTTCAGCAAACGCCTTATAACCAATGTCATCATTGGAGAGTTGCCTATATTTCCATTACTTCTCCTCTGTTTATATTTCATGCATCGAAGTTTAGTGAGTACTTTTAAACCACTCATCAATCATTGCACTCGACATGACTCAACAAAATTAACTAACAGGAAGGAAATATCCGCTTCCGTTTCTCTCTGAGAACTCAAAATCCTTCTATAGCAATGGATGTAAACAAATTTTGATTATTTTGTGAAACTTTTCGACATAGATTCGTTGTTAGCCTTTCATAAGCTATGAATGATTTAAGCACACACACTGCAATAATTTAGATGATTTTAGCATGATATACTGCATTGATTGAAATAACGTGCTTGACATTGGTTCATTTGCCATGAGAAACACGCAGAAAACGATATTATTTCTTTTTCAAGACAACTATTTTTTATACGATGCCTTCCAGCTGTAACCGGCAGTCATCGTCAGGCGAATTTCAGCCGTTGGCAGCTGAAAGGCCTCGTACAAAAAATGGTTGTCTTGAAAAAGAAATAATGTCGTTTTCCGCGTGTTTCTCATGGCAGATATACTGCATTGCAAATCATGCAAACAAAGATCAACGGGATTTTACATAATGAAAATTTTGAGATTGTGTTTCCTTTTATATTTACGAATCCAACATATGCAATAATATGTAGTAGGCTTATGCAATTTATATATTCATTTTTATTCAAAAATTGCAATTTACAAACAATGTCAAGCAATCAATACCACAATGTCGGCTACGCCACTTTACAGCGACTGTCAGATGCTTGATCCAGCCACACATGAATGAATGCATACGTACAAGGTACAATGAGCCGGTAATACCGGTGTTAATCTCTGATATGAAAGTCATCAAGGACACAAAAGGTTGAGTACATAAGAAGACTGGAGAAAAGTAAAAGCTAACACGCAACTGGATAGCAAATCTTAGGATTAAAGGATCCTTGAATTTCAAGTCCACTTCGATATCTCCCTCTTCCCCGCGTGATCTTTCGTAATTTGTTAGCTAACAGGTCGTAGTTCTTTAGGAGAATACAGTACGGTCACATTATTCTGACCACACATGAGAATTTTTGCACTTTATCTTGAATTAATTAAAGATAATTCTAATTAAGATTTCTATTTCTCAATAAGTCATTAATGAGTAATTATAGTAACCGGTAATAACATTGTGTTTGTAAGAAGCTGCGTTTATTAATTATTGCAGGCACACTAACTTGCATGTAGGGGTCTTATCTCTGGAAGCGGAAACGCAAAAATTTACTCGCTTCCTTATTCTTTGTCTCTTTCGAACTATTCTGATTTTCTGTCGTATTATTTGATATTAGACGGCAGGATCCTTCTTCACAATGCTGTGTGAAAGTGGTCGGTAGTTGATGAATGACCATTTATGTACATAAACAGGCTTAGTGGTCTATGAAATCGTATATGCGATCCTGTTCCTGAAGAGGGAGAGAAAATCGTTTGTTTTTTTATGATCATATTCAAACATGCATGCGATTGATGATCACATCGTCACAACAAGCTGTCTCAGACGGCAAATTGAATGCGGTTTGGGCTACATGCAGCTTCGATGATAATCGCTTTCCATTGAAGAATTTAATGAATATCAGCGGCTATATCCGGAACTCTTTCATGTACTTGCACTTCAAACACGACGGAAGACTTAATTTCCATAGACTCGACAAAGTAGATGTTTGCAAATAGTAGCGGGGAACTATAGGAATAACAAAGCTCAGAACAGAGGGAAATGGTGATGGTTTAACTAATTGAATGAATATCGCAAATATGTAGAGTCAACACAATAGATGCGGGAAGCATTTGATCGTAATATCATATTCGATAATGAAGTCATCTAAAACAACACACAAGCAGTTTTATATTTTAACCAATGCAAACAGCGAACTCAAACTTCGACTGTTTATTTATGCAATTAATTTTCTCATGCAAAAAAAATTATTCTGTTGTTAAAATGATTAATCATGCACATTTTATTTATAATCAGGGAAGTAGTTTGAATCATTTTAGCTGCCAATTCAGGCAAGTTCTAAGTAAAATTGATTATATCGTTTTCCAGACGTCGAACCGAAATTCCCTTGTGTCCTCTATTGAATACATTACATCTTAACGAATTTGATTGTTCATGTTGTTTAAAGTGAGCAAACAAAACATGAATGTCAACCAGCCCAACTCTGATAATTGAACAGCTGCTTAATGAATTAAATACGTAAAATAGTAATTCAATATTACTTTATAACTGCAATTTAGGTGTAAGTAAAACAAACAGTGGTATAAGTAATTTTTATATCATTCGGGAGCATATTATGAGCCAAGGAAAACTGTTGACATTTGGTAGTCAGGCAGGAAATCATTTAAATGCTATCATAGTTAGGAATTTTGTTCTATGGTGTCGGAAACTTGCTTGGTAGCTTTTGATGATTTAACATCAACTAAAAAAATGTTGATATCATCATTCCACGTGCACGGACTTACTTAATAACAAGCATCATTTGTTTATTACTAATGGCTTGTCAGTAGTAAGCAAAACTCCACTTCTGGACCGCGCAAGATGGCGGCCATCGCTGCGTCCCCCCCCCCTCTGGCACGGCAGAGTGTCGTGGTCGGCCGCCGTGGTGCTTCGTGTCTGAGTCCCCCCCCCTCTGGAACGACAGAGGTTGTGGTCTGTCGTGGTGTGCCGGCCGGGTGGGTCCACGTTCACAACATGTTCGCTGACGTCCCCCCCCCTCTGCAACGACAGAGTGTGAGACTCGGGTGCGTTGGTCCGACCGCCTGGTTGACGTGGGCGACCGTCTAGGTTGACGTGGGCGACCGCCAGGATTAGTCTTGAGGCTATAGTGTGTGATGTTTTTGGTGCAATCTGCTGAATGTTGGGTTGTAAAATGGGTTGTTTCGAGTGGAAGGAGTGGTCGGATGAGAAAACGGAGGTCAGATTCGGATTCAGCGTGAAATTCTGAATCGGTAGGGTGAGTTTCAAGGCAATCGGTGAGAAAAAATTTTCAACATTTTTCGAAAAACGACAGAGTTAGAATTTGGGACGTTTTGCTGTGTAGCGCCCAAACGAAGCATCGGATGAGAAAACGGAGGCCAGATTCGGAATCTACGTGAAATTTTGGGTTAGGAAGGATGTTTCCAGCGAAATCGGAGAGAAAAAATTTTCGGCTGACGTCCCCCCCCCTGGACAGCTTGCTTCCAGTGGACGGATTTTGTCGTGCGATAGCTCGTTTGAAAGCTAAGAGTGAGACAAATTCAGTGAAAGAATCGGCTTGTTCCTATCTGTCTTCGTTCAAAAGTTAGAGCGGTTACAAGATTTTAGGTCGGAGCTCGCTCACCTGAAAAAATCCTAAGTGTCAGAGTGACTTTGTATGGGTAAAATTTTGAAAATTTTCCAAAGTGTGGAATTTCGACCTGGGACCGTCACCAAAACATTTTTCATCAAATTTCACTGACCTCCCCCCCCCTGGACAGCTAGCTTCTATCTTGGCTTCTAGTGGACGGATTTTCTCGTGCAATAGCTCGTTTGAAAGCTAAGAGTGAGACAAATTCAGTGAAAGAATCGGCTTGTTCCTATCTGTCTTCGTTCAAAAGTTAGAGCGGTTACAAGATTTTAGGTCGGAGCTCGCTCACCTGAAAAAATCCTAAGTGTCAGAGTGACTTTGTATGGGTAAAAATTTGAAAATTTTCCAAAGTGTGGAATTTCGACCTGGGACCGTCACCAAAACATTTTTCATCAAATTTCACTGACCTCCCCCCCCCTGGACAGCTAGCTTCTATCTTGGCTTCTAGTGGACGGATTTTCTCGTGCAATAGCTCGTTTGAAAGCTAAGAGTGAGACAAATTCAGTGAAAGAATCGGCTTGTTCCTATCTGTCTTCGTTCAAAAGTTAGAGCGGTTACAAGATTTTAGGTCGGAGCTCGCTCACCTGAAAAATCCTAAGTGTCAGAGTGACTTTGTATGGGTAAAATTTTGAAAATTTTCCAAAGTGTGGAATTTCGACCTGGGACCGTCACCAAAACATTTTTCATCAAATTTCTCAGAACGAGGGGGGGGGAGGTCAGTGAAATTTGATGAAAAATGTTTTGGTTAAGGTCCCAGGTTGAAATTCGGAAGTTTTAAATTTTTCAAAATTTTCACCACACTGGAGCTCTCACACTTAGGAATTTTTTCACTTGTGGCATGTTACATGGACATGTGCTGGCGGACCAACTTCCCGTGGTCATATGAGAATGGTTCAGGTGTCATATTGTAAAGAATGATGAGACAAATCGTTTGCAACAAACCGCATGTCGCTACGATGAATACTTTCGGAGATAGAGCCATTTTAAGTTTTCTTCCGAGCATATATAAACCCCCGACAACGTAAGTCTGATCACTTCATCGAAAGACGAGGTAAGCGACGGTCGTCGCTCTGAGCTCCCGATATCGGGTGCAAAGGACTCTATCTTTTGAAGTAGGCAAGCTATCTTGCTACTTCAAAGTTTGTATGATAGAGTTTGATAGTGTCTTTACTACTGATAAAATTTTTTAAAAGTAGTATGAGTAGTAAAATGCGGAATTTTTTAAAAATTCTTAATTTTCACTTTTTTCAAAGTTTTAACATATAGACTAAGGTTTTCAAGTATCCTGAGTTCAAATATGCTATCAGATTTGAAATTTAACTAAGTCTAAGGCAGCTTTGAGGGTTAGATCCCAGCTACTGATCACTACCTTTGACTCGGCGTTCCTGTTACCACTTCGGGGCAGTGACAATGATGTCTTCAGCTGTAAAGAGCGGGTATCGGGGAAGATCTCTCACTTCCCTAGTGATCGGTACAAGGCCTTCGGGCTGTCGACGGGATCGAGTGCCACTCACTACACTCACATCTATCATTCCTCACTAAGTGTTGATATTATGTTGAATGTTGACTAAGTTGAATGTTGAATGATGATATTATGTTCTAGGCTGTATACTACATTCAAATCTGCTATCAGAAATTTAACTAAGGCAGCTTTGAGGGGTTAGATCCCAGCTACTGATCACTACCTTTGACTCGGCGTTCCTGTTACCACTTCGGGGCAGTGACAATGATGTCTTTAGCTGTAAAGAGCGGGTATCGGGGAAGATCTCTCACTTCCCTAGTGATCGGTACAAGGCCTTCGGGCTGTCGACGGGATCGAGTGCCACTCACTACACTCACATCTATCATTCCTGACTAAGTGTAATGCTTTAGGAATATGACTGTACTACATGATTCAAAACTTATACTAATTTCATTATCTTACAGTTAACGAGAAATCTCAGTAACGACAAAAATGGTCAATAACGACAAAAACAAAAAATTTCACATCAAAATGTGCGTATGCGGTCGAATCAACCGCCGAGACGGTCTCAGGGACCACATAAGGAAGGCAGGGGCCGACCACATGGTTATCCTGAATAGGATTGCCTGTGTGAAGTGCAGGGTGCTGTTGGTTGTTGGGCAGGAGGCCGAGTTTTATCGGAGGCATGGTGAGTGTGTAGGAGGGTTGGTGACCGATTTGAGATTTACGCAGTTGATTGTGGAAGAGAGGGAGCGAATGTTGGCGAATGTTGCGAATGTTGTTGAGAATGTTGTTGAGAATGCTAGTGGGAATGTTGTTGAGAATGCTAGTGGGAATGCTGTGGAGAATGCTAGTGGGAATGCTGTGGAGAATGAGGTAGAGAATGCTGTGGCCGGTTTGAAGGCTGACAAGTGGCGGAAGAGAGTGTTTGAGAGTGATGATGAGGATGATGTGGATTTGGATAGGGAGCGAGTGAGGAAGTGTGTGAGGAAGTTGAGCTCTTCGTCATCGGAGGTATCCAATATTGTTATTAGCGACCCCCCGAAGAGCTCATCTTCCCCAATAGTGAAGGGTGGTGGGGTACGGAAGCAGTCGGCGCGGTGGGATGAGGACATGGAAAAGAAGCATGTGTCGCAGCAAGCGGCACATGCTTTGTTGGTAGATCGCTACGAAAGTTTGAGGAAGGTGAATGAGAGAACGTTGAGTGAGTTGAGTGAGCTGAAAATGAAGGAGGTGAAATGTAAGGAGGTGGCAGATGAGAATATCCGTATGAGGCGTGTTGTGAAAGAGTTGAAGGAGAATGTGCGAGTGTTGGAAGACAAGAATGATGAGTGTGAGAAGAGGGCGAGTGCTGCGGAGAGGAGAATGGGAGAGGCAGAAGCGAAGTTTGAGGAGATGATGAAGGAGATGAGTGTGTTGAGAGCGAGGAATGTTGAGTTGGAGAGGACTGTGGCTCGGCGGGGTGATGAGAGGCAGGCGTGTGAGAAGTTGGAGCGCATGAGGGATGAGTGGGAACGTGTGAATGAGGATCGTTTGTTTGAGTTCCACATCCCTATTCGGGATAACCATCTGGCCGGCGAAGTCCTCGTCAATAAAAGCCTGGACGAAAGCATTGTATGCTATCATGGACATCCGAACAAGAAATGCCTCCACGCTACACTAAGAATGCGCGGGCATCTCCACAAATTTTCAATCAGGAAGCCCGCGAGACTGCCTAAGGATGACTAACTTGGTAAGTGAAAAAGTAAATAAGATAGTATATCCTATTCTAATACATATCATTTTCATTGCAGATCTTTGCCTGCCTTCACCACCCCATCAATTTACTCCCGAGAACGAACCATCGGCTCTCTTAAGGGCCACCTAGGGGCAAGACATGATAGAACCTCCACGCGGTTTGCCCTGGGCAGTCTTCGGACTGGCGAATACTATCATTAAGTTGAATCTGCTATCAGTCAACTTGAACGTTGCGTCGCGTTAGAGGGGTATATAAACCACTGCCTCTCATTTCATTTCATTTCAATCATGCAGACGCCGAACAGTCAAGTCAGCTCTCCTCGCGGACCGCAGTTAAGGCCGCGAAATTTATTTGAGGAGTTCGTCAGGCTAGAGGAGCAAGACAGAGTCCACAACAATCTTGCTCGGATTGGCAATCCGATGACAGCAACTGCTGCCAATCCAACGGAATGGCGCTACATTCCACTCTATACTCACATGCCAGTTAGTGTGGAAGTCGACAGTGCTACCAAAGAGAGAGTCTTTGACTCTCTCAGCAGAATTGGTAGGCTGTAGGATGACGACTCCCGAGAACGAACCATCGGCTCTCTTAAGGGCCACCATGGGGCAAGACATGATAGAACCTCCTCGCGGTTTGCCCTGGGCAGTCTTCGGACTGGCGAATACTATCATTAAGTTGAATCTGCTATCAGTCAACTTGAACATTATGCAGTCGATTGCTATCCCTGAAGCATTCTGATTCGCTGTTGAGCAATTCATTGTTGAAAACCCTATATAAGCCAGAAGATTGTAGCGCTTCTCATTCAATTTGAAGTCACGATGGAAGCGACATCTGCCGACAATATTCCCGTCTTCACTGATGAAGACAACGGTATTCCCGAGTTCGTCATCCTCGACGAGTGGGATGAGGATGAGAAGAAGGGGAAGATCAAGAGGATCGTTTGGACGGATGAGGTGTGGACTCCAAATACCACCCGCATCCGAAAGGTGCCAGATGCACCACCACGGCTTAGGCGGTATAGGGTATACGAGAACCTAACCGTCATACCTATTGACTATTCAAGCCAATAGTCATCTTGTTACTCCCGAGAACGAACCATCGGCTCTCTTAAGGGCCACCATGGGGCAAGACATGATAGAACCTCCTCGCGGTTTGCCCTGGGCAGTCTTCGGACTGGCGAATACTATCATTAAGTTGAATCTGCTATCAGTCAACTTGAACGTTGCAAATGAAGTTCGGTGTAATACTTCCTTTCGACGGGCGTTCCTGTAAAGGGCGGCGGTGAAACCCGTAGCTATGTATACCGCAAGGGACATTCGGCAATGGTCAATCTTGTTAAACCTCTCTGCGTCATGTTTGCAAGTGATTGCCTCTGTCTCAACGTAGCATGCATTCGCGTCAGGGCGACATTTAGCCAACTGTCGAAGGTTGCCTAAAACTTTCCATTGCATACGTTATGAGAACCATGAGTTCTACCTGTCTCTATCAATGAGACGAATTGATGAATGGAATGAAATGGGAGGACACTCACGCGCCACACGCAACATAACACACTTCTCTCTTCCGTAGTCTAACAAGCTCTTTACACATGGATCGCAGTCGATTGCTATCCCTGTATCAGAAGTGTAAGCTATCTTAATTTATTTGACACTATTTTATCTACCATCATCGTCCATATGAAATGTTTTTAGATTTACAAGTTAGACTAAGCGTGCTACTATTTCCAAATGAAAAAGTATACATGGTTAAATCATCCACTTAAGCCCATCCGTAGTCTAACAAGCTCTTTACACATGGATCGCAGTCGATTGCTATCCCTGTATCAGAAGTGTAAGCTATCTTAATTTATTTGACACTATTTCATCTACCATCATCGTCCATATGAAATGTTATAAGATTTACAAGTTAAACTAAGCGTGCTACTATTTCCAAATGAAAAAGTATACATGGTTAAATCATCCACTTAAGCCCATCCGTAGTCTAACAAGCTCTTTACACATGGATCGCAGTCGATTGCTATCCCTGTATCAGAAGTGTAAGCTATCTTAATTTATTTGACACTATTTCATCTACCATCATCGTCCATATGAAATGTTATAAGATTTACAAGTTAAACTAAGCGTGCTACTATTTCCAAATGAAAAAGTATACATGGTTAAATTATTCACTAAAACCCCATTCAAGTAAGTCAGTATGAAAGCAAAGATAATACGAAATAAACATTTATTATGGCATGTATTTCAAAAGGTCTTCATCGTCAATATCGTCCCAGAGTCTGGCTTCACATAGATTACAAAAACAGTTGAGCTGCTTTAAACGTTCTTCTGCAGCGTCCCTCACTTTCTCAATGTACGCCCACTCCGCCACGGTTCGCGGTTGGGAGTTAGGGGTGTACCACTCCCATATTTGATGCAAGTGCGACTTGCTGGTCATCTCCATCACCCCTTCGGCATCATATTGTAAATATTTCCACCGTATGCCTGTTAGGTCGGGCAACTCCTCTTCATCCTCCTCCGATAATGATAACTTTCGTATATTGTCGAGATTGTATGTCTTCTCCACCTTCGCCTTTCTTGGTGCATTTGCTGTAACGAGCACCTTTGCTGATGTATATGGAGAGGAGAACTCCAATGCGGTATTTGGTGTTGTTGGAGGACTTGTCATGTTGTCTTTGAAATGCTGACTTTGAATAATGATAACTTTAACATTTTTCTAATTCTTAAGTATACACAAGCAGCCAATCAGAATGAACATCCAATGAATGAAGAGGATGAAAGTATATAAGCAAAGTGACATTCAGGTCATTTCATTTAATCTGTGAATCATACAAGTGACGAACGCACGATCTCTCTCTTTGACTATTATTTGAGTGAAGTCTCTATCTTGTAGAAGTATCAACCTTAAACTTGATTTCGTTGAAATGGTAAGTTGAAAATTTCCTCTCATCTCCCTCAAACGTGTGACTAATAGCATCTTCCTCAATTTCAGACATCAACTTCATCACCAACGCCCTCTCTTCTCGAGGAAAGTTTAGAGTTATTGAGTCAAGGTAGGTTGTAACACTACACTGAGGCTTGAACAGAGATGAAAGAATGATTTCTCTTTCAGGTGATGTGAGTTCCAGCTCAGGACTCTCGCGGCAAGGCAACGAGTGGGAATGTGCCGACTGCGGACATATGTTTACAAGGAAGCACAGTCTCCTTCGACACATCAAACAACGTGTGTGTCAACGCAAAGCGGCGTCAATCTCCGGAGGTGAAGTTGATTCTGACGATGACATCTCCTTTCCTTGCGATTTGTGCCCTCTTTCTTTTGATAGTCACTTTCAGCGATCTTCGCACAGACTTCAACACACGCATGCAAATGATCACTACACCAACGGTACCTCTACCATCTCCCTCATTAATGTTTCACATAATAATTTAGTACGCGACTACTGCATGGAGTCCAATACTCAAATTGTAGATTTTCCTGAGTGGCTCCTTCAAAATTCTAACATTATCGAAGCGCTCTTCAATAATTTAGACAATTTTAGAATGAAGGCGCTCATCTACCTTAAACTAAAATATATTAAAATAGATTTTCAAACGGGTCAAGTGACGGAGAGAATACAGTTTCATATTCCTTCCTCTTCCGCAACCGAAGTTGTAGACTGCGAGTCTTGGCTAAATTTTCACATTCAATGTTTAAAATCAAATGTAGATAAATTCAATCAACGCGACAGCGCTCTCATTTTTGATGGTGTGGACTCAGCCATATTCAAAATTTCCCTATTAGAAAGTCATGCAGCTCGAGGCACATTTAAACTTCCAAAAACGTTGTATAATAAGAAAGCTGTCATCAATGTTGATTGTAAATCACAGTGTTTCAAATATGCAGTCCTATCCATCCTTCACTATAATGATATCAACGCGCATCGAGATCGCACCTATAGCTATAGACAGTGGGAGGATGAACTAGACTTTGAAGGTTGTGATAGTAACAACATGAAAATCAAAGATGTAGAAACGTTCGAAAAACATAATAAGATTAAAATTGTCGTTCACGTGTGGGAGAAGGGGTTGAAGGGTGCCCGCTATAATTCACGTTCAACTTGTTATGAACGTGTAGTCAACCTCTTATTAGTAAAACAAGATGATAGCGAGGAATGGCACTACTGTGGTATTCCCAAAATCTCTCGCTTGTACACTCACTTGGGGCACTCTAAAAGAGGTGAACATTTTGTATGCGACCGCTGCATCCGCTCATTTTGGAGTAAAGATAAATTTGAAACTCACTATGAATGGTGCAAGCGAGGTAAATTACAAATGGAACGCATGCCCAAAGATAAAATATTTTCACATAGGGATAATGGTGACGAATTAAGTCCCCTGCGTGTCATTTACGCAGACATAGAATGCTACATTGATGATATCATCCACAAGCCAGCAGCCATATCCTGCTATGAAGTATGGCATGACCACTTTAGGAATAGACAAAACAAAATGCATACTTGGCAAGGTGAAGATTGCATTTCAAAATTTCTAGAATTTCTCGATAAAGCTGCAAAATTTCAACAATCATATGATTCCCAATTGCAGCGTAAGTCACTACATATGTCAGATGAAGACAAACAAAAATTTGAAAGTTGCACATCCTGTCCTAAATGTCATAAAACGTTTGATGACGATAAAATTAAGAAAGTGCGTGATCATGATCACATCACTGGTAAATTTAGAAACGCACTCTGCTCCAAATGTAACTTTTCACTTAGGTTGAGACGTCGTGTACTACCCGTCATTTTTCATAACTTTAAGGGCTATGACAGTCATATGCTCATAAAAGGAGGGTTGAGCCAGATGAAATCGTGGCAGTTTAATGTAATAGCACAAACGAGAGAAAAATTCATGGCAATGACAGCAAAAGTACCAGTAGATAAAACTAAAGAAAATAAGACAGTCTTCTTCGAAATAAAATTTTTAGATTCATTTCAATTCATGTCAGCGTCACTAGCTTCTCTCGTTCGTAATCTCAAGTTTCTTCCCCATAGTCAAACTTTGAAGAAACACTATCCAAACTTAACGGATGAAATAATCACTCGCAAAGGAGTCTTTCCTTATGCGTATTTTAGCTCAATGTCTAAACTAAATGAAACAACCCTTCCTTCCATTGACAAATTCAAAAACGATTTGACGGGTGAAGATTGTCCAGTAGAGGACTATGAACATGCTCAAGAGGCATGGTTAAAATTTAATTGTAAAACGTTTGGCGATTATATGATCGCTTACTTAGAATTAGATGTCATTTTGCTGGCTGATGTCTTTCAGGAGTTTCGACGAGTGGCATTAGAAGAAGACAAATTAGATCCTATCCACTTTGTCAGTCTACCAGCCATGTCCTTTAAATCAGCCTTTAAAATGACTGGTGAGACCATTCATCTCTTACAAGACCCGGAGATGTATAATATATTTGAGCGCGGAATACGCGGTGGTCTCACATTTGTAAATAAACATCATATAAAATCTGAAACAGTAGGTGATGATCATATCCACCTAAAGTACTATGACCAAAATAATTTATATGGCAGTTCACTGTCTAAACCACTACCTCATTCCGAGTTTAGTTGGTTAAATCAAAATGAGCTTGAGTATTACTCCAACCCTTCAAACATACTGAATATTCCAGATGAAGGTGATTGGGGATATTATTTTGAAGTGGATTTGATTTATCCAAATAGTATTAAAAATAAAACTGCTGATTTCCCACTCGCACCTGAATCTGGCGAAGTGACTGAAGATATGTTTTCACCATTCATGTCACAATTTCATAATAACTTAACAGAGTGTGGACAGCCAAGGTACAAACCATGCCGCAAACTTTTACTCACCCAATATGATAAGAAAAATTATCTCGTACACTTCTGCATATTAAAATTCTATTTAGAAATGGGCATGCTTCTAAAGTCAGTTCACCGCATTATCAAATTTAGACAGAAAGCCTTCCTCAAACCCTACATAGATAGTAACAGTCAAAAACGTGCACTCGCCCAAAATAATTTTGAAAAGGATTTTTATAAATATAAGAATAATAGTCTATTCGGAAAGACCATGGAGGATGTTAGAAAACGTATGAATTACAAACTAGTCGTTGATGAACAAAAATATCACAAATTGACCTCATCACCTCTTTTCATTGATAGAGACATCATCGATGAGGATCTTGTAGGTGTTAAAATGATTAAATCAGAAGTTGAGTTGTGCAAACCCATCTATATTGGGCAAGCCGTTTTAGATTATTCCAAGCTTGAAATGTATCAACTCTTCTACAAAATATTAAAACCATGCCCTCTCGTAAAAGAGGTTCGCTTGCTGGGTGGTGATACAGATAGTTTCTTTTTAGGAATTACCACTCAAAAAGATTTAAATTTTAATGAAGTAGGTAAGTCATTAGAAAAATATTTCGATACATCTAACTACAATCCCACTCATCCACTCTATTCCATACAGAATAAAGCCAAACTTGGTTGTTTTAAGGATGAAACAGCAGGAAAGGAAATAGATGAAATGATTCTCCTCCGTCCTAAAATGTATTCCATGAAACTAAAAGAATGTGCAGATAGTATTAAGCGTGCTAAAGGTATATCAAAATCCATTGTTCATAAAATGAAACATCGGTCCTATAAGAAGGCCTATAAAAATAAAACTATAACGTTTGTCAATATGACAATCTTAAAATCTCAAGTTCATACTGTGAAAACGTACACGTTCAAGAAACGAGCACTTTCAGCATGGGAGGATAAGAGGTGTTGGATAGGACATAACACATCTCTTCCACATGGACATCCTGACACAAACATACCTCCACCCAAAAGAATAAAACTCACGCTACCACATTCAGGAGATGTATTGACATAATCAACTTTAACTCAGTATTTTGATGTTGCTTTTTGTAGATATACATGGTTGTTTTATGTATCGCATGAGATCGTTTCTTCCTTGTGAATATATGCCTACAGTCAGCCCATTCCCCCTATATCTGTGAAAAGACTTTTTCATATACATATTTTTATTTCAATAAACATATCACAATGACTTCACTTTGTTTTCCGAAACACTAAAGTTACGAGGGATTTAGTATCTTTCACATGGATACACTCTTGTAAACCATTGGTAATTTTGATAGCAATAGAGGGTATAGTTTGTTTGACGACGGGATGATAGAAAATAGATTCAAACATCTTCTCGACTATTCCATATGAAGCGTCTTTATCATGAATGAAATCACGTAAAATGTATTCTTTTTTCTCGCCAACAGAAATAGGTAAAATCAAATCACTTTGAATGTAAAGGTGTTGTTCATGTTTATCAAGTGTCATTGGTGTTTCTATACCAATCGTATGCGCAGCAGCAAACACAGTTTGTAGCATTGAAAAGCCAAAGAGTTTTTTCAAATTTTTACTCAATTGACATTGAATGTCATCACCCAGTTTCAGAACAACGCGTTGTTTTTCAATTGAAAACGAAATGTGGTGTGTCTTTACATCATATTTACTTTTCATCACATGCTTCAACTTCTGTTGTATATAAGGATTTACTACATGAATGAAGCTTTCAACTGTATGATATAGACGCGGCATTATATTGATAGCAACTTTAGATTCTTCATAAGACTGGTAAATTTTCTTGATGCGATCGCCATAGATGTCCACCCACCATTCATCATTAACTGAATCAGCTTTAGTGTGATATTCATGAGAACCATACACCACACCGCTTCCAATAATAGGCGTATAATGTCTTACAAAATGACGCAAGGTTGGAGAGAAATAAACTGTAAGTTTGTCATTATATTTCTGAATAACCAACTTATTTTTGTCCGCCATAATTTTCTCTCCATACTTCTTACCCACAGTCTCATTCCATCGTTTTACTAACTCAATAAGTGATAAAGGTTGAACACCACGCTTTTTCAAAATGATGCGTTCTTCGCATTCTACAACATCTTCATCAAATATTTTAAATCTATAATGAAATTTGTTGATTCGAGTTGAATAAACTTTTTTAACATTTGCAGTAGCAATTGACGTTAGATGTAGTCCATGACCAAAACCAAGATGTGGATAGAATTCACTATCCAACCTCAGCGTAAGACCTTTAGTAAAAGAATGAAAGCGGAGGAACTGTCTCCCACTCCAATGATAGATAGTAAACTCATAAGCTTTCTGATTTTTATTCTTCATGATGGAAGTATTACCACTGTTGAATGCCTTAATAATTTTCTCATTCCCAAATGGCTCATAAGAATCTGATTTTATCTGAATCCATTCATAGTTCCACTTTCCATCTGATGTTAAATTGTATGGGAACTGAAATGCATTATTCATCGTTATTCCATCATGGGTGCGAGGAGTCAATATCATTTCTTCCAAATCATTCACATTCTGAATATTGCTATCATAGCAAATACTAGAAACGCCAACTTCCCATTCACCTTCTAAATGCAGTGGCCGATTTAATTCTACTCGATAGTCTGATGGTTTATTTTTGGGAAATTTATTCATAGAAGCATTACTGGGCAAGTAGATTAGAAACGAGTCCTTATTTTCACTTTCCATATTATTCACATTGGAAAAATATATTAGCATACTTTTGCATTAACTCTTCATTCGGAAATGGAGTGTAATACTTGTCACAGCATCTTTATGAAAAGGAATCAACGCACCAGCATCATCATAAATGGCAATATCAATTTGTGGGATGTAGTTTGATTTCAGCTTTGTATAATGCACTTTCTTGAAAGTATGCTCAGATAAAATACTGCAGCTTTTTGGCTGGTATGGTATCATTGCTAGCAATGGAGCTTCAACATCTCCCACACGTACATCTTCACCAATATTGGAATATATCTGAAAATAGTTAATACGACGCGATAGCGACATGTCTGCGCTAGCTTTGGTTACAGTACCACTTTTAAAGATAT
This sequence comes from Prostheceraeus crozeri, assembly GCA_907163375.1. Classification (NCBI taxonomy): domain Eukaryota; kingdom Metazoa; phylum Platyhelminthes; order Polycladida; family Euryleptidae; genus Prostheceraeus; species Prostheceraeus crozeri. The sequence continues at coordinate 94,264 of CAJQUW010003629.1, forward strand.
TTTGATCAAAACCCAAAATGTCCATTAGAGTTTTATCCATAATTAGTTCAATACCTTTTCCATTTATAGTGAGAGACAAAGTACCTTCTTTTTCAGAAAATGAAATATGTTGCTCATTAATCACTTCATTTAAATAATCTACAACCAATTTAACCGAAGTAATAATGCGAGGCATCAACACTCTTGTTTCATGTAAGAAACCACCAAAAGGCTCTACACACTTTCTGTATAAAGATACGGCCCATTCTGTATCAAATTGATTTGACCTTTCACATGGTAAATGTTGCATATCAGATTTTCCATGAACAGCTGCAGAACGATGTCGTAAGAACTGATGAAAATCTTTTGAACAAACTAATACTAGATCATCATCATTTAATTTGCTTATTGCAATATGATTAGATGATTTAATATAAGTCAATGTTGCCACTTGTTTGTCATCAACTCGAAGGAGATAATTAAATTTCTTCAATAATGTTTCAGGAGTCATGTTTGTCTTTCTTGGCTTAATCACAATCTTCTTCACCAACGTCTTCTCATTTCTTGGAATAAGATCTACATAATAAGCTTCCTCTCGATATATTAACTGTTTATGACCACTTATGTGGTAATTAACGTTAAAATTATCATAGCTTGTTAAGGCGCTAGCGAGGTAGCCTAAATCATTTCTTAAACTTGGACTTAAACCAACAATCCAATCTTTCTCAACTACATGATGTACATAATTATAATCATCATTGTGCGGAGTAAATTGGACAATATGTTTACACGCTTTATTCAAGAAATCATATATAAACTTTTTACATGATAAGAGATCTTTCTTTGGCCACTGTGGAATGTATACTCGGCACCCCTTTTCACATTGATAAGCAGCTGTACGCCTCATATTAATAGTCATCACCTCATGATCAAAAGTATAGACACAGTTGCTATAAACAAGTTGAGTGACACCCACTTCCCAATTCCCATTTAGCTGTTGTGCATGATCAATGGGAGTAGAAAAGAGTGCGGCTCGATTGCTAGTAAATCTCTTTGTAGCCGCATTGCTAAGCAAAATATGATAAAACGACATTTTTATATTGCTAATCTGCAACTTTGCATAACATCATGAAGACTTGGATTTTGGACTCTCTACAATATATCAGAGTTGATCGTGATGGAAACGTACATTTCAAAAATTCTCATGGTCATACATCAAGAGGAATTACATTAACATGGCGACAATTTGTCAACCTCAATGATATCATGAGGGATTTGGAATATTTTGAAACATTAAGATTCATCTCCTTGGGTGATCAAGTTTGGCTTCAACATTACAGAAATGAAATTCAAATCTACCATTCTCATTCCGCAAACTGTTTCTCATTTCGCAAATACAATTGGGAGAAGTATAGAAGATACATACATCGCTCCATCATGACATTTATTCGTCGTGAGTTCATCGCCCTACTATGCAAATCTTAATCAGATATGATTACCACGCACCATGAGTTGGAAATTAGATTCCCTACAACGTATTGAAACGGATCATGATCGAAACGTCTATTTCAAAGATTCAACTGGAAATGTGAGAAGAGAGTTTGTTTTATCTTATCGTCATTTTCAATCTCTACATCATATCATGAAGGACTTGAAATACTTCTATATGAAAAGACATTCACGTATTGGAAATCGCATCTGGCTGCGCGTCAACAATCGGCGAATTCAACTCTATCATTCCCAACTTCATACTAACTTCACATTTCATCAAGGTAGTTGGGAAAAGTATAAAAGGAAGGTACATCGCTCAATTTACTCATTCTTTCATCATGAAGCGCCATCGCTACACCATCGTCAACATTCTCCGTCGCTTCAGACTCTACACCAAAATCGATCTCACAACATTACGCCAACAGCTTCCAAACAGCAAGTATTACCCGGGCCGTCCTCAAATGTTAGTGGTGAAGATGAACAATTCACGGAATCTTCAACTCTTCCCAAATGGGACTGTACAGATTCTCGGCGCCCTTTCTCATTCATCGGCGCAGTCAATGCGCTTAGAGCTACAGAGACTACTACGTCGGATATGGAAGAGGGAGAGGTGTGTGATGTCGAATCTGACTGTGGACAATATGGTGATCTCTACTCAATTGAGTGACAGTCTATCATTTTTGAAGATTCGTACCAGCAGTTACAGTTTGTGTTATGAACCCGAACTTTTTCCTGCAGCTCTCATTAGTTGTTGGTTGCCTGTGCATGTGGCAATCTTTCATAATAGTAAAGTGATCATTACTGGACTAAAATCTCATGAACAAGCAAATATGATCCTAGACTATCTCATTGAGTATGTACGTACCCAGCGGATTGTAAAATAAAAAACAATTTTTCCAACATGATGTTTTTATTTCAAATCATGATAGAACTTACAAATCATTTTTTCATTAGAGGATGGATTACATGAAAAGTTTTGAATAACAGATGCAAATCGAGATACATGTAAACGTTTTAAGATGAAGTACAGTACAAAAGCACCACACGTTGATGAAAGTGGATGTTGTAGTATGCGTTCATTTCGCTGATATTGACGCGTATGTTTTCTCAACCACTGCTGTGTTGGTATATTTGGAGGTTGAGCAAGAGAGTCAAATAGTTCACCACGTCGGTCTTCTCCAATAAAGATCGCTTTCCAATGCTCACCGCCTAAATTCTGTGAATGAGTGTTTAGCACAATAAAGATGGGATAGTGATTTACTGCAGGTGGTAAGGTATCGAGTGAATAGACATTATCGAAAGCTTTCAACGTCGCTTCGTCTGCATTACGCTGCACTTTAGTCTTAATATCGTCAGCAGTCAACCAACTCATTAACGATTATACTGAAGAATCACGTCACGATACTTTGTAATTTCAATATTTGAATCGAAGACTGCATAAATTAATACATTGATCGTCTCAGGTAGTGTTCTTTTGAACGTCAAATCCAAACGAATATTATGAGGCACGTTCGCTTGACGATAGGGTGCACTAATATCGCTGTCAGCAGTCAAATCAAATGCATAAATAGTATATCCACTCTTAAATTCTTTCATAGTCAGTCCGTTGGTATCATCCGTATTGTAAAAGCCAAAGACATCCATAAAATCAACATAACTGCGCATAAATTGATCCGAAGCAAAATCTGGTTTGTAGGGTGGACCAGGATGACTCACACCATTAACACGTAAAGCAATTTCACTTAACTGATTGTGTTTAAAATTGAAAGGATTCTTCTTTATATTACCATTAAATGCATCATTTTCAACCATTGCCACCATGAGGAGCTTCGGTGCTTCCGATGGAAAGAGGCCATCTTTCATGAAACTCTTTTGATCTTTCGGAATTGTAAAGGTGAGAAGCTTTGTATGCTGAACGGGGTAAATGGCATTTTGGCGGTTAAGACCTTCAGCATGCCCTCTAATGACACTTGGATTCGGTACTACTCGACGAATGTAAAGTGCAATATCTTCCACATGAATTCTAAAATTGTCAACTTTAGCAAATGCATTCAGCGCAAATTCAGGCTTATTCAATGTCAGCTTGAGTCGCATGCTGGTATTACAGAGTAAAAACTTTGACTGTCTAAAGAAGTCTAAATTCAGCGGACCATATAGCTGACATACTCTACTATCTTTAATCATAGCAGATCGCTTTACAAAGCCACTGTTTGTTTCAACATCAAATTTTCCTGCTTCATCTCTGTACCATCCCATGGCTTCCATATGACTTTTTTGTGCTGCTGGATGAAACTGTGATACATGATTGAAATATGATTTATAGGGATAATCGCTTTGACCACCTTCCACCTGCTGCTCTCCAATCGTTAGAGAAACATCGCGAAGTAATGTAGTCAATGGTAAATTGTTCAGTCCAACTTTATGTGCATCGTCAATAGCAGTTCCATCTGCTTGCTGAATTCTAAACCTCAAATCAAGCATCGCATAACTCAAATCTATGTAGTCATCACTACCACCAGGAATAACAAATTCAATGGGGCCAGCATTCTCAGCTGTTCGAGGATGATAATCTACAATACTTGAACTAAGAATATCTGTCTGTATGGCTTGTTGATCGAACAAACAAAAACCGGAAGTTTTACACTCCATGATTAGAAGTTATAGCAGCGTCGTCGTTTAGCGCCTGATGAATGATTAGAGCCTCTGCGACGTTTGCGTGAATGCCTTTTGACTGAAGATCGCACCTTACCAGCTCCGCGATGTTTCCTCCTTCCTTTTCTCATTCGTTTAGGTGATTTCTTTCCTTGAGTAACACCAGCAATGGTCTGCTTCAATGTTTTTAAACCGCGTTCCTTCCCACGATTCAACAAACTGCTCTTAAAACTTCTACCTCTGGAAAGATCACTAGCAACATCACCAGCAAAGCCAACGGCATTACTTAAAACATTTCGTTTTAAAGATCTACCGACATTGGATATGAGAGGTGCTACAACAGATTTCAGTGCACCAAGTATGCTACCTCCACGTTGGCGGCGAGCACCGATGTAAATTTGTCCTCCACCACTTACGTAGGAGGGTCGTGAATAAAATGAGGCAGTTGGATTCATAGCTCAAACCCTAAACATTGTTAGTTACAACTTTGCATGAATCACTGTCGATCACTTAGATGAAAGATGTCGGCACGACGCATCCAAGAGTTCATACTTGAAGGATAACCAGTCCATTTAACAAGACACCATTCTTCACCTTGCCGTTTTTTACATCGAATGATTTTCTCTACCAAATATGTTTCACTTTCAGTGACTACCTCAATCTCATCGCGGTAAAAGCTACCCTCAATTTCTTCATTATCGTAATCTTTCAACTTGTAGGTGGTCGGAGAGTCTTTTTGATTAATCCTTGATACTGTAAATACCTCCTCTGTCCAATTCGGGAGGTACCCTTTAGCAAAAACACTTTTCACTTTTGAGATACGAACTTTATCGCCAATTTTCACATCACTTTTCACATGAGTGCGTTTACGTTGGAATGATTCGCGCACTTTATCTACATTGTCAGCATTTACATCTACTGGTCTGAGTCCAATAGAACGATGGATAGAGTGATTGTAGGCATGGAGTGTATCTTGTAGAACCTTTGTCCAATTTTGTGTCAAGTTGGCAGTAAAATGTCGCCACAAACGATTTTTTAATGTGCGATTAAAACGTTCAACGAGTGCAGCTTTATAAGCGCTCTTTACACTAAACAACTCAATGTCATGCCTCTCAAATAATCTTGTCACATGCTGATTTTCAAACTCTTTTCCTTGATCACTCTGAATTCTTTTTGGAATGCGACCTTCTCGAAAAATTGTTTGGAATGCTTTTGCTACTCCTTTCCCTTCTTTAGTTTTTAAAGGTTGAGCCCACGCATAACGCGAGAAAATATCAATGACGGTTAAAATAAAATTATTGCCCGAGTTATGTTTTGAAATGGAGGCAACATCGCACAAATCTGCTTGCCACTGTTCATCGATGTCATGAACAATATAATGGCGGGTGCGGTACTTCTTTTTCGCTTGTTTGTGGAGTGTATAGGTAGCCTGACCCTTTAACCATCGTTTCACTTGTGATTGTGGAAGACCACTCGCTTTTGATAATTTCTTGATAGATGCAAATCCTGCCGGATGTTTTACATCATAATAGATTGACTTCAAACGTTCAGTCGATGACGGCTGACTCTTTTTCCTCCTTCTCATCTTTTTTCTTTCTTGCCTTTCTACATTTACAACAACTGCAGCATTTAGCTTTAGCGGTTTTGCGATCGTGTTCACATTGCTTAGGGTTTCATTATGAGAGCTGGCGCAGCAAGTGCAAGTGACAACGACATTCACCTCTGGCGGCTCATTACATGGCAAGCAACACATCTGCTTCATATTAATAGTCTGAGAACATGTATTTCCTAGGAGGAGCTGTTTTACGTTTTCCTTTTACCAGTTTTAGTGGCGATACAGATCTACGTCGAGTTCTTCCCCTTGTTTGCTTAGTGAGTGTGGGAGGGGATGTAGCAGGTGACGTCTTAAACCAATTTGTTGGCATTTTCATCGCCTGAAGCATTGGAGTAGTAGCCACTGTTGAATCAAGTTCTTTCAATGTCTCATTATTTAAAGCAAATTTTGGCACATTATGCTTTTTCAATAGTTTAAGAAAGTATGACCAACCAGGTGGAACATAGCCCTGACGGCGCTTTCTACGTGTCGCATACTGAATCAAGTCTTCATAACGTGAAGCATCAATCACTTTATTTTCATCTGTAATGATTTCTCCTCTATCATTTACATTGAGATGGGGTTCAATACTGTTGAAAAGAGATATGGCATGTGCGCGAGATGCTAAAGGTGTAGCAGTCGATACAGAGTCACGCATCTTATTCTTCAAGTTTTTCAATTGCTCAACAGTTTCCGATTGTAATAATACAGCACGATGTGGATCTTTGATGTGAACATTTTGCTGATAATCTATTTCTTTCCTATACATTTGATTTGCAAGAGGTTGCTTTACTTGCTGCATGGCAGTCAATTGTACATATTCATCCTGAGGAATAACAATCATGCGAGAATAAGAACTCATAGTTTGTAGATAATCATGGGAGTTTTCAAAATATCACTTCGAAATCTAAATTCTTCCGGACACTCTTGCGTAAAGTCAATGAATAAGTAACCGTATGGTTTTTCAGTAGCTGCTTGAAAAATTTCAATTAAGGCTTTTGATCCTCTGGGTGCAACTTGTCGCGCTAAAATTTCAAATTGACTTTTATCTCGCGGATTCTTGAAAATAGCATAATAGTGTGTATTCAGGTTTCGTGTACGAGCTTCTTTTCCATCAGGAAACAAATTTTGTGTAATATAGATGATAAAACACCTTTTATGGTGTGCTGCGCGAGTGAACATATCTGTAACATCTTTTGAATTCTTACTTTCTTTTAATAAATCATCCAATACAACAACATCATTAGACTGAAGTTTATCCACTGGAATAATTCCTTCATGTCGAATAAAGTTGCGACTTTGCAATTCCTGAAACAGCGACGGTTGATAAATACCATAACACCAAATCACTCGATTGATAGGTTCCTTAAACAACTCCCTTCTTTTATCCAATAAATTCAGCGTGAAAACAGTTTTACCTGCATGAGATGGACCTGATACAGTCAGAACTTTATCACATTGAAGTCTGAAATCCATTTTATTACTTTGAGACTCAACATTTGCATAATTAACGCTTAGAGCCAAAGATATTTCCCAATAGGTTGCCCACGGCAGGAGCTATCATTGGAAGTATTGCTGAAAGGAAACCGCCCTTTTGTGTTAGAGTTTTCCTCTTTCTTTGAAGGGCGACTTTAGGATTGGAGATGAAACGCAATTTCGTAGCATATCGCTTAAGTAACTTTCGTTGTTTTGGCGCTAATTTCTTCGTCCTCAACTTCCTCACATGAGAAATAATTTCACAAATGAATTTATCGTTAGCATGTCGTATAGCATTGTATCGCTGATTTGCTTTCATTCGTCGGAGAGCTTGAATGGCTGAAGAAAACTTTTGACTTTTACGTTTCGTCATTTTACGTTTCGCCATTTTCCGTGTTAGTCTTTGCTAAAACCTATCTTTACCACATTTGCATAGGTACTAACTATTGCGACATAAGTGACACTCGAAATGAGCAATGTCACAGTGGTTACATTGGCAAAGTTGAATGCAATTACGTATGAAACAGCGTTGACAAAAAGCATGCTTACATCTCTTGAAGATGCGCTTTTCATTTCCATCCTTTCGCTTACATACATCGCAACACATAGTTTCACCGTTACTGATGTCTATAGCAAGTCTTTTTGAAGATATGAATTTGCTAGCCTTTTCTAAATAATAGACGCATGTACAGAAGGAATATACTTCGAGAGTGAGCAGACATAGCTCGAAAACCAGTTGTGCTACAATCAAGTACCACTGCATTTTCAATTTTTCTTTATGGAAAGTTGAATGTGAATATCTGAAATCGCTTCAATCACTAGACTGCTACCATGATGGTTAAATGCGTTAAGACGTTCAGCAATTTTTATCATATGTCTTTTAAAAAATTCTTGGGGGTGATCTACCACTTCCATTGAATAAGAAGCAAAATGGAAAGAGCGACTTTCCACCTCTTCCTTTCCAAAATGACTAAACTTAATTTTCGCAACTAATCGCGCCATGATAATGCTATCAGAGAATGTATTCATTAACTCTAGAAATAGAGTGCTAGCATCATCGACCACTGCTTCGATGTCGGTCTCATCTTTATGAAATTTTATCACATAATCTTGAACAGCTCCTTTTAAACTTTGCCTATGAAAACGTAATGTTCCGCAGTCGTTTGAGAAAGACATGATCGCCCTTTATCTAACCCATCCATTGCATGAAAACAACAACTCTTCTCATAGTAACATTTATTGAATAATAGTAAGTAACAAGCATGCATTATAAATCAATGGTTTGAAAGAGATAAAATAGATACAGCTGGTAACTATCATACAGCGAGCAATGATAACCATACAGGACTTTGGCAGTGTTGAGGTAAGGAGGAAAGAAGCATTGGTTATGAACGTAGCTACTACAACGAACAGACAAAATAGGAACACACAAATCCTTAAAACGTTTTGTGACTTCATGATAATGTTGATTCACTCTACTATCCCAAGGTGGGAGCAAAATATCATCAATGATTAGATTGGGAAATACTTTCCTCTCCTTACCAGGATTATTACAAAAGATGCGTATAACATTGAAAGCAGCTAACCATCGTTTAAAGTCAATAAGAAGAGCACTCTCACAAGAAAAGCCATAGTCTTGCAAATATTTCAGATTAAGTCCATGAATGTGTTTTCTCGCCCATTGATCAACATTGGGATCGCAGTTGGCATGTTGATGATAGACACTAACAATCTGATATGTCCAATTGTTCATAGCAATAGCACTGAGCTCCTGTACAGGTTCACCCTCACAATCCATAAAAATGATGATAGAAGCCTAAAACGGAAATTTACACATCTAAGGAAACGTTCTATAACATATTACAAAATGAAGAATTACATCGATGCTTTTCACGACAAAATACACAAATGATATGATGGCAACGAAGAAGTAAAATGTATCTAATAAGACCACGTCTACGACACTCAAAGCACATAAGCGAATTGTCATAGGGTAGAGTTAGGAAAGGACTAGCAATTCTCCTTCTTTGATTTGCGTTTTGATGTAGCATTCTTCTCCGACTTGCGCTTCGTACCACTGCTGTTAAGGATTTGATCAATTATGTCGTCCACGTTGGGTGGTTTCGGAATATATAGGATGGATTCCATATGCATGGAGAGAGAGGCTATTTTATTATCCTTGTGTCGACCATAATATAGCCCATTCACTTTGAAAAGGATATCCCAAGTACCTTCTCCGAGCTCATCACATCTGATGGGTATTGAATGATCTCCCTCCTTCTTATAGTAAGTACACCAATGTGATACCGGTAGGCAAATGTGATTACCATCCCAAATCTTTCTATAGGGAGTATCCTTGTCATCTCTCGCCTTCCACTCTTGAGCAAGAGGAGTAGGAATGTCCATATTTAATGTCACGTACTCCTCAATAATATCAAGTTGGTGGCGAATGTACGGACTCACGGGGATCAGTATGTAGTCCCCATACTGATTGTGCATTATCTTGACATCCGTGGAAGGGAGCATTCCCGTTTGGAGTACTACGCTATGATCATCATAACGCAAGGCTTGTTTAAATTTACGCTGTAGCGGTGTAGGATTATGTACCTTGGATGTTTCTTCCACTGGCCTCAGTTGTAGATGATCTGACCGTAGCGAACCTTGTAACGTTTGACCGCCATTTTGTCCTACTAGTGCAGCAGATGGAGTAGATGCCTGAAAATGAAAAAAGATTGTATTAAGTTTACGTTCAAGGGAGGAGAGGGAGGGAAGTAGCGACTTACCATTTTAGTTGGATAATAGAACAGGGAACTAGAGAGAGAAAATGTGCGTCCGTCACTCGTGTGATTCAACGATGGAATGATTCTCACTGTGGAAGGCTCGCTATTTATAAAGAAATGCTTGATTCTCATTGGATGATGATCCTCATTGGACAATAACATCAAGTTGATTCCAAATCTGGCATCCGTTTACCAATCCGATAGTTCGTTTTGAAGCTACAGCCCAAAACGTCCCAAATTCTAACTCTGTCGTTTTTCACCAATGTCCCAAAATCTTAAATGGCGTCTCACATGTAAACGAAGGCAGATACGAACAAGCCGATTCTTTCACTGAATTTGTCTCACTCTTAGCTTTCAAACGAGCTATCGCACGACAAAATCCGTCCACTGGAAGCAAGCTGTCCAGGGGGGGGGACGTCAGCCGAAAATTTTTTCTCTCCGATTTCGCTGGAAACATCCTTCCTAACCCAAAATTTCACGTAGATTCCGAATCTGGCCTCCGTTTTCTCATCCGATGCTTCGTTTGGGCGCTACACACCAAAAACATCACACACTATAGCCTCAAGACTAATCCTGGCGGTCGCCCACGTCAACCTAGACGGTCGCCCACGTCAACCAGGCGGTCGGACCAACTCACCCGAGTCTCACACTCTGTCGTTGCAGAGGGGGGGGGGGACGTCAGCGAACATGTTGTGAACGTGGACCCACCCGGCCGGCACACCACGACAGACCACAACCTCTGTCGTTCCAGAGGGGGGGGGGGACTCAGACACGAAGCACCACGGCGGCCGACCACGACACTCTGCCGTGTCAGAGGGGGGGGGGACGCAGCGATGGCCGCCATCTTGCGCGGTCCAGAAGTGGAGTTTTGCTTACTACTCTTGTCTACTTCATTCTAATAGTGAAATACATAAGGACTTAAAATGAAATAAATAGATTTATAGTGTATACGAGACTATATTCCATGTTGTTTTCTCTTCAAGAGAAATAGTCAATGTTTTAGACTGAGTATATAGATTTGTAGCACCCTAGATGAAATATTTTTCGTCAAAAGAGTGAACTTAAAAGAAGATACAAAAAATGTAAATTTCTTTTTGATATAAATATTATGTTTACATCTTCCATTCTCATCATCTATACTAATGAAATGTGCTTTCTAATTTCACAATAGCTTGTTTCGTCTCAATGAAGATTTTTTTCTAAGTACTAGAAAGATTGTGTATTTTTGACAATCTGTTACCTCCTCTTCTTTCAATTAACACTGACCCGGTGTCTACATATGGTGATTTAAACTTATTTTGTGTATGTATTGAAGAGTGCACAAATACACTGGCAATGGACTTTTGTCCAACTTTCATCAATGAAATATGAAAGAAGTCAACAAAATGCAGGAAAATGGGTAAAGTAATTCAGCTCGCGTCTGTAATTAATGAACATCAAATTTATCATTTCATCCCAAGAAAGGCTATATCTTTTCTGGAATGATATGTGCTCATTTCTTTAAGACATCTTCATTAGAAAATGAATAAAAGATCTTCCGAAATACTTTTACGAATTCATGAATTTGCATTGAAAAATGCACATGTACATTTGTAATTCAACAGACTATGAACAACATAATGGAAATACGACCTAAGACAAATAAGACAAAATAATTAACAAAAATTTACAAAAGACTATTTTTCCAGCATTTTATTCCTTGTGCTCAATTGACACGACACCCATTCTTATGCGCTCATGACCATATGAAGTTTTGTATAGGGTTTTTGGTCGGGGGAAAGTATTCGAACAAATAAGCTCAAAATTCTTATTTTATTCAACGAATATTTTCCTTCTTTATTTAGTCAGAGAAACGAATCGATTATGAACGAAAAATACACTTGAAAGTTGTGTGTCATTTTAAAGCAAAATATATACCTAAAAATGTCACAATAAGGTAGAGCCCAAAAATATTTTCTAATCTCATTTCCTTTCATCTCAAATCATTTAAGTGAGATTTAAAAAACTCTTCCAATCTTTGAAGGCTACACAGCCCACAATCGTTGAGTCGGAAGAGCGTTTTCGGCTGCAGGTCTTTCTTTTTGTCACGAAGCTCCACAGCCGTCTCAACGATTGCGCGATAGACGATCTTTGCTTTCTTCACCAATACTCCCTCGGAAACAAGAACAATTGACGACATTGAATGACAGTTGCTGCTAATTAATGTGCACACAGTTATGCGTAAACTATCGCATGACAAGTATTACTATCAATATGCGATCATTGCGTGTCTTTGTAATTTCACTGCTGATGAATAAAACCCATTGTTTGTTATTTGATGTTTTTGACGACTCACATAAGAATGACATAACTAGATAGAAAAGTTTAACAATATTCAATTATAGATAATTTCATTCGCTATTTCGAATATAAAAATCATTATTTTTTGGAAACTCTAATTTTGTATAATGCTGTTTGTCAAAATGTATTAAATTATTTTAATTGTTCTGCAGTTCCTACAGCCAACATACCCAGTAAGAATTCTGATTCATTATTTTGTGTGGATTTTTCGAAAATAAATGAAAAATATTCTGCTATGAATTGCTATCAAAATTACAAATCCTAGCCAGTTTTCAGGGAAAATGTTATCACTAATAGTGTCAGGATAGTGCGCACGGATATTACATATTTGATTGTTTACTACAACTTTCTTCCCCTTTGGTCTGCCATCACTTTTGCAGATCTAAATGACATGATCATAAGTTTGTTAACTTTGTGTATTTCTTTTGAAAAAATAAATTTCAACAGGTTATAAATGAATTTACATTCACCCAGTTCATTTCCTGTTTATTTTTGTACAGTTCTGTTGTTAATGTCACGCTTTGTTCATTAACATCAATTGTTTATAGCTTTTCAAATCAGGACAAAAGTTCTGCCACTTTCTGACATTCATTTCTATTAATTTTCTATTCGTTCTATTCATTTTCCTTCCCCTCTTAATTTAACAATCTTCCGTTCCAGCTATGCCTGGATTAGCAGCCGGATTTATTTTGACAAACTCAATCCAACAGAGAGGAAAATCTTTGTTGGTCTGTTCTTAACGCAATTTTTTACGAATCACTTCTATGAAAGACAAACTTTTTCATTTAAACCTAAGAAATCCTTTATTTAATATTACGGTAGATTGACGAGAGTTTCTACCTATTCATTATGTCCACTACTTTACACTAATCTTACACTTTAGCATAGGCTACATTTGGAAAATGTGTAATTGAATTAAGATACGACACGGTCAAAAAAAAATTCGAAGGATCCAGGAAACGGAAGATACCAAAGTTAAACAACTACCCTAGTGGAGAATCCTGTAAATAATTAGGCAATTAAAAGTCATAAACGAGTGAATACGAATTAATACTAACAACACAGAGTAACCTACCCTAGAACAGAGTAGGAACTGATATACGTATAAAGGCTAGTCTACTCAAATTAATACTCATAACTTTTGCTTGATTTTATGATTTAGAAATAGAAATGTGAGAATGCATTCTAGAATAGGGTATATAAACACGAACATTTCAGCGTTTCAGCAGAAATATTTGACTCATTTGAATAAATGTGATAGTTTCTTTCATAGATCTTGCATTGTCAACCTCTTCAGAAAGTAGAAAGTAGGGAAAAGTATTTTTGAAAGCAATATAAATCAAAATTGAGACATCAAAATAATACAGTGTTAACAATAATGCAAAGAACATAAATAACATTTCACATGGGCACATGCAAATTATTTAGATTTGTGACATTCAAAATCATACATTAAGCAATGGCACCTTTTTTCTTAATGTTTCAACTTGTGCTGCATTGAGAAGGTAATGCAACAGACACTGGCGATGAAAAATTCAAAAAACACAGGATCAAAGCATTGTATGCCTGTAGTAAAACACTCCTGGGGAACATCCTCCGAAAGATGCGGAGACCGCAAAGTCGTCTATACACCTTCGTAGGATACTGTCCAAATGTTCGTCCCACTTCAAATCACTTATGAAAGTAATATCCAGTATTTTTACAGACTACATGAGTAGTACCTGGTGTGGATATTCTGTTTAATACGTCTTTATCTTGCTTGAATTTCAAGAATATTAAAAGTCGTGACTTGCTTTCCTCAATTTGAGGCACAAAGATTGTATGATACTCGTTCGACTACAGACTACTTTGAATGGCTGAAGTAGATAAACGAATATCCCGAGTAATTTTATGAATAATCATGATGTCGCATGCGTAATGTATAAGTCACCATTTGTGATAAGATCTGTCGCATAGAAGATGAAAAGAAATGGACCTATTATCGATCCCTGAAGAGCCCCCATACATATATTGACTATGTCACTCATAAAATTCCCAATTCGAATAGCTTGACATCGATAGTCAAAGTAGGATCTATACCACTCAATGAAGCCGTAGGGAATCTTCGATTATTTTAATCTCTTGATAAGCTTGTGATGTGAAAATGTGTCAAAAGCCTTGGAAAAATCTAGGAGACCACTGACACAGCCATAGTGTCATCCATGTCCAAAGGTCGTGTAATTGTCATGTAGATGTATCAAAGCGAAACTATTGATGAATGAAGTGTATAAGCAAATTGTATTTTGTCGACATAGGAAAGTAAAATATTCTTCACTTTTGATAAGATGATCCTCTCGAACATCATCCCAATTTCTGGAAGTAATGTAATGTGAGGCAACAAATGATAGATGGAGGGTGGACTGGTTATCGGGATAGGGGATGCAGTACCAAACGTCCACATTCTCGGCATATACCTATGAATTATGGAACAATTAAAATATGGCGCAACGGTTCAGCTATGAAGAGTGCACCTTCCTTAAGTAGTCTCGCAGAAATGAAATCACTGCCGGTTGTTTTCGAGGTTATCAGCGAAACCAACATTGCATAGACCTCGTGAGGTGTAGAGGAGAGACACTAAGATAGGTCATTTGCATCATTTTAGCTTGTCTCGTCTTGACACACTTGAAGACTCTTCTATTACCATAAACGGAAAATTGAAATGTTGCAAGTCTTGTTGATTTCGAAATCAATCCACATACAGAGAGCACTTTTCTATGTATTTGACTTTGTAATTCCTTTAGTACAACAGCCATTAAAAAATTTCCAAAATCAATATTTGAACAATGACTTGAGCAGAAGATATTTGCCGTCGATCTAATCAAGGAAAATATGAATTTTTGAAAATTTCATGATGTTTTATGAGGAACGAAAATTTTGCTGTCAAACTATGACAGTCTGAACCGTCTTCCATTTCGTTTTAGCTGATCCAGAAGTAAATGAGAAATTATTATTTATGGGCAAAATATCAAAGAAAGCTTCAAATTTCCTTTTCCATTCTCATGCGAAAGTTTATGAAGATATAATCGTCTTATTTGAAGAGTGTTTCCTCAGTCCAACTTAGTTTTATTTGAAGAAGATTATTTATTGATAAAAGTTTCTCAGGAAAGAATTCTCAATTTTAGAAGCATGATGGAGAGGATCAGTGAATGAAATTGATCTCTGACTTAAGTATAAATCAATCTGTGGAAGACCGCGTATCCGTGCATTTCTCCCTTTATCCCTTAACACCGCCAAAATTATAGGTGATCGAACACAGACACGAACGCGATCGTGTTTGGGGCATGTTCAAGCTCAAATGATTTCATGACAGTTGTGTTCGTGTTACTTGTCTTGGGAAGCTACTTTGTCTAGAATGCCATTCTCTGAGTTTCAAAATTTATTCCGAGTCCGCTCAAAAAAATGTCTTCATTAGTCGACAAACGTGCATTGACAGAAGATCATGTTATATACATACATGTAAATGAATGCAGCCTACCGGACAGGCTAAAATTTTCAGACGTGTGTTTTAGACGTGAAGATGTCTATGAGAGGATTCTGCAATTACCAATGCCACAGTCGAGTAGAAGAAAGCGCTGCAAACTATTTAAAAAATTTCATTGAATAAGCCTAATCATCAAAAATGACAATAATGCTCTTTAAGAAATTCCCATAATAAGAATATAGGCTACAGAGGGGAAGTGATGTAACGCGAGAAATTAGGAACAACAAATCTACATTAAGGCATACGAAAGTAAATAACCATGCATGAACCCTGTTTATACTCGGGAGCACATTAGGCGAGTACTTCCGTTTTATGCATCACATCCCCATTCTTTTATGTTTGGCAGCAGTGCAGAGTGTGCTTCTTTTAAAAGACTTGAATTTAGCCCGACCACCGTTTGAACCAAGGTCTATCGGCTACAATGCGAGCACTCTACCACAAGGCCACAGGGCCGGTGCAAGGTATGTAGAATCCTTCCTCAGTTCATTCCATCTTAAATTAATAATTCACATTTTTACTGCTTTCGAACTCGTCAATGTTGCAAAGATGCAGTGTTCTGTGATTATGAAAGACCACTAGAATTATAGCACGGTCTAACACTGGAATAGAAGGTGCACTGGCACTTCATTTACAGAAGCAACATTTTTATAGAGATATGCTTTTCACAGGAATGTACTTGCTACGATCAGGCGATATGCCTACTATGAATTCCACGACAAGCGAGACTTGAGTGAAGATCCAACCATATTAATTTCTGTGTATTCGTCGATATTGTATGAAACTATGTTTATCAAAGATATTGTGTGTACGTTTAAAACTCTTCTCGTCATTTGATATGCATTGAAATCATGTGCCACAGTAGATCATGAACATGGGCCACTTGTATTTGACGTACTCCTATAATACAAAAAGAAACTCAGAGACTAACACTAGCTTTTTTAAGGATTTTGATGGATTTGTGATTCTGTAACGAAGGAACTCTGACTACAGTGATCTTGCTATAATAAAATACTTGATCAAATGACATGATTTTTTGTTTTCGTTAATTTCATGATCTTATTATGTGCTAAATGGAATCAATGCGTTACGAAGTAAGCTTTGAACTTTTCGATTGTAGGAGAAAAACCCCTGAGCTTCAAATATTTCCCGAAGAGTTTTCACGTTGCTTACTTCCTTCAGACATTCTTGAAAACCTTGAAGTGATCCTCATTACATCAATGCCGCTGTTAAATTTGAATTTTGATATTAAATGTATCAGATGAGAAGCAAAAACCAATTATTTCACAAATTGATAAAACATCATTTATTTGCAAAATTATGTACACAATTACACAATATACAAAATGTATATGTACAGTAGTTGTCATTACACATGTCATAATCATACACATATGACATGAATTCCAACAGTGATAATTGTGCATTACGCAACATCTCTTAAAAAGAATATTTCCTCCTCCTCGATAAAGTTGCTGATCTTTATAATTCCTTTCTATCTCCTTACTTTCCTTGGCCAGGAGTACAAATCAGGCAAAAGCAATGCTTTAGTTAAACTTAAGTCATAGTTATAGTCATGGACGAATGTGTGTGGTCACATGAGGTTCATTTTTTAATATAAAATGATGCATAGAGCGGAGGTGAGGGGAATAAAAAGAAAACCTTAGAAAAAGAAGATATATACAGAGTGAGTAAAAAAACGATATCTGAATTATGTCGAAAAATAGTCTTCAATTGCCATTGATTTTCTTCGTCTATTGATGCTCTATATCTATGGTCGCGTTCTGTATCGCGTTCTATATCGCTTGGACAGTATCTTTATTATTCGTAGTTGAAATTCAAATCATGAAGTCGATAGTTGATCCATCCAAGAAATCTGGTCTAAGTCATTTGAACTTCATTCAAGGTATGGAAAGGAAAGCAAAACTTGTCGCTTGGGCAGTCGCATTCGAAAACGTTGCTGAGGCGAGGCGCAAGTTTCGCGAAGAATTTGAGGAAGAAGCACCAGTCCCTTCAACGGTTCATCGCTGGGTGAAGAGATTCCTGCTGTACGGTGACATTAACCATCGTGAGGAAGGTAGCGGTCGCCCAATATCTGCAAGCGGAGACGATATTTTCACTTCGATAAAACCGCTTGTGGAAAGTGATCCAAACATCTCAACACGCCGCCTAAGTCGCGAAGTTGGTGTATCTCAACGAAGTGTTGTTCGATGCCTACACCGAAAAGGATATCATCCGTTCAAAGCGACACATGTACAAGAGCTGTCTGACGATGACCACGATAGACGCCTTGAGTTCTGTCAGTGGATAACTTCACGACTTGAACGCCAACGGAACTTTCATCTGCTTATCGTTTTCTCGGACGAAGCAGTTTTTCATGTTAACAGATCCGTCAATAAGCACAACATTCACTACTGGAGTGCAAACAATCCTCACGTCTTCATTGAAAAGCCACAATATCGAAGATCAGTGACAGTGTGGGCCATGATGGACAACACAGGAGTGTTGAGCTTCGACATCAGCTGCACAACAATGAACGGTGAACGCTACTGTGGTATTCTAAAGGATCATGTCATCCCTTTTTTTCAGCGGGCTGAAAACAGACACCGATTTTATCAACAAGATGGAGCTCCTCCGCACTACAGTTCTGCTGCGCGCGCTATTCTCGACAGTAATCTACCCAACAGATGGATCGGTCGACGAGAACCCATCGAATGGCCTCCACGGTCTCCGGACCTCAGTACCTGCGATTTTTTCTTGTGGGGCACTTTAAGAGACTCAGGTTAATGCCGACGTCCAAATAATACGACGGAGTTGGCCGCCTATATTCGTGAGGAGATTACAGTATTCAGTCGCGACACATGCCAAAAAGTTTACGATTCGTTTGTTCGCCGATGCAGGGTTTGTATTGAACAGGAAGGTGCTCAATTTGAGTCAGTTCTTTAGCGTGCTTTTGAGACATTTTCAACTTATGTTTTGAGACAGTTTCAATAAATATTTAAATGGATATTAATTTTTAGTTAAATGAAGCACAGTATAACTATTTCGCCTTATAATCAGATTTCGTTTTTTCTGACTCACCCCGTATATATCAAATATGTGTTGTTCATATGAAGTGACACATAAAGACTGTGCGGTCGGTGCCATCAGAAGAAAGCTATAGGTCACAAAATATTCATTAGAAACTCCAAGAGAGACGACTACGATAACACAGTCACATACTTAGACCAGAAGAGCCTCGTGTCACAAAGCAAGTGCACAGCAGGAAAATACATGAGAATAAGAAGCAAGGATGACCGAAGAGAAGTTGGTGGTTGTGAGAAAAAGCAGAAAGACCAGGATGCAGTGGATCGAATCCGATTGAAGTTGCAGACTACTTGAAATGGGGCATGTCACCGGAGCCGGTAAGTATTTGAATTGATAATTAAATGATAAGACGATAAATCAAGTGAATTATTGAATTGCATTTGGAAATGTCGCTCATGCAAATAAAGCAATAGGCACATATGATGATGAGACATTATCAGAATATAAAGTCCAGCAGCATGGATTTCAGATTAAAACACACATTTGCAAAATTTATCAAATACTGTCATGTTGGCGACTTTTCAAACAGACTTTCGAATATTTTAGTAGTGTTATCATTGCCTTTTGCTGATCACGAACATGATAAACTCTCCGGCGTACATTTGATTTGAGGCTCCGTATCACTCGCGACATTTCTTTGCAAGAATTTTTCTTGGACTGCAGACAACGAATATCGTCCCCCGTCACGATATGTGTTCATTGGAGTATGTGGGATGGCTCTAAAGGTACTTCGTCCTTTCAATGTTCCGGATTGATGCCTTCGTATTCCCTCATACCACACAGCGTAGACCTTAGGAATGAATAAGGAAATAAGGTAGACGTCTGCACTCAAATGCAAAATAAGCAATTGTAATAGACTTCGTGATATGAAGGACGTTATTGATGAATATACAGGGAAGAAGCATGCCCAAAGCAAGATTGTGGAGCATGAGCATATGAATAGACACATAGTCTCGCGGAAGTTATCCGGTAGGCGCCGTGTAACGAATCCTAAACAAGCACATATCAAAATAAGAATTGTGTTGTAAAAAGTCGGCAAATGCATGCACAGGTCAGTGCTCCGACATATCACATGAATTTCAGGCTCCAAAGGATTTGGCATCTCTTTATCCACATGAGATATGTCATGTGTGAGAATCAGACACATTAGAAGAATGCACTGAAATACAATGAGAGTCACAACGAGAAATGCTTGAGAGCGATTATCAACGAGATATTGTGGTCGTCTAAGACGATCACTGGCACGGAATATTAAGAAAATTCTTAGAGTTCTTGCTACCAAGGCTGAATATAACACTGTGTAGACCAAAGGAAATGCAATCTGTCGGACAAGGCAAAGAGAATCCGTAGGAGCCATGACAGCAAGAATCGTTTCGACGAATAGTAACATTATACAAGTTAGCAAGAATAAGCTGATGGGTAAACTCGTGGCACGAATTAGCTTGGCATTCTGATGTTGAACCATAAAAATGAATATAATTATGCAAGCCGTGACACCGACAGCAGCGAAGCAAATTGAACCATAAAATAGACCAGCAGGGAAGGGAGAAGGCTTTATCGGGTGGCAAGAAGTCCTTGAAGCATTGGGCCAGTGGAAATTCTTGCATGTCACACATGATCCTCCAGCTGATGAGGTCACAATTTGATTCACTTCACATTTATGGCAATTCCAGCAGCAGCTGTCAATCAGCATCTTTGCTGATCCCAACGGACACTTCTCGCTACAACGCGATATTGGTGCCTTCGTTAGGGGTGCGGGCCACTGTAATTGCGTTGTATTGATGCGCAATTTGTCGGTTTCAACTGAATATGTTCCAACAGCGATCAGTCCATTCTCTTTCCTTTGAGCTTGTAGAGGATAAATGCTTGAAGACAGCAAATCTCCATTTGAATCGAAGAATATGTAGACTTGATGGCCGTCAGCATTAGGAATGCTGAAATTGATGTTCAGTAGATGTGTGTGAACTCTGTCCCCAGTCACACAGTGACCGAGAATGCTCTGTCTCTGGTCTGCAGAAGAAGACCCTGACAATACTTCAGGACAGAATTTGCGAATCAGGGAGTCAAGAGCTCTTGCGTATGCATGAATGGCAGCCTCCATCAAGAAATCACTGAAATGGCGAAGGCTGATCAATCCTCCATTACGCTTTGCCTCTGAAAATGGTATCGACGTGAAGCGACGGCAATCCCGAGACATTGTAACATTCTCATCCAAAGACCACTTGCATTTGAACTTTTTAGACAAGAAACCTCGGCTCCAAGGTGAGCTGGATATATTGGCAAATGTCATTTTTCCGATAGCATTCGTCCATTGAGATTTGTGAGGATATAAATTAATCATAAATGATCCATCATACAAAGTTTCCAATAAAGAGTTTTCGTTGCCAAACTTAGGTCTGTAAGAATCAGAGAAAATGAGAATCAGTTTCTTATTTTTATATTTCGTTGCATTGCTAGCATTGTATATTTGATCTCTGAATTCAGAAAGTAGACGTCTGGTGTGAATGTAGGAAGCGAAAATTAGCACTACTTCACTGCGACCCATAGATTTCAGAGTATTCGATACAATTCTCTTGTAAGAAGAAGTATCACTATCAGGCAAAAGTGCCTGTCGCACTGCGAAGCACGTGGTAACATTTTTCTCAACATTAGCCTCATCCAATGCATGATCCAGTCCACGAACAATATCTTGGTTACTTGCACTACTTTCAAATATAAGAGCGACATATTGCCATTTAAAGTGGATTAGGAGACTGCCAATTGTGCGCCCCATTTGCTTAGAGTTTGGAACAAGACGCAGGAAGAATGGGTGCCAGTATTTGTTACTGAGTTCCACAGCAGTCGATGTTGTTGATAATAAAGACATGTTGAATATTTGAAGATAGGAGGATATTGCCATGCTGCATTCACTGCGTTGACAGCCGATGAGTCCTGTGACTGGAATGCGATAGTCAGCTTTTGAAACACTGGGAACCCATATCGGTCGGATATCTTGGACCACATGGTGCATAGCTTTCGTTCGACTTTGGCATGTGTCTTTGAGGATGTAACCAAGGTTGACATTTGGTAGAATCGATGGATCTGCATTGATGGCGTCAACGGTTAATCGTGCCACTTCGGTAAGTGAGAAGAAGGAGACGCTTGGTATTTTGCGACATTCGGCTTTGTCGGTGATAGAGTGTACAGGTTGAAGAATACCAATGTTGACATCTCCCAATTGAGTGACTTGTAAGGCTGAATTTGAATTCACACAGCTGATCAGAAGAAGAAAAATCGTTAGCAACTCCATGATCTGAAAGGAAAGCGTTCAGTGTAAAGTTCAAGAAACTCAGGGAAGAATAGCATGAAAGTGAAATATTGCAAAACATGATTGCATCCATAATTCAAGCAACTGATCATTAAGGAAATTAGTCAATACATGGTTTTCAATGTAGAGCTTTAGTTTACACTGCTATCGAGTTACAGCATACATTTCTCAAAACAAATGCTGTACTCTGCTCTTTATGAATACAAGGAGAGAATAATTACTGATGTGACACTTAAAATACTTACATAAGATAGAATGCAATTATCCAATATTTATCAGTCACATGCTAACATTGCCCGAACATTGTGGATGAAGCTTAAATTCTCTCCTCCCCTCATGTGCATTGCATATCAAAAACGATGAAAATCATAGTAAATGCTATAAAGACTTCATTTTATTTCTGAATAAAAAATGTCTTTGAATTTTCTTTGCTTTACTTGTATGATTTCATGCATTTCTCTAAGAAATTGCAGGAAATTGCATGAGTGGATAAATGAAGTCCTAAAATATTCCTTCTGAGACCCTACAGTTCTTACTTTGCTTAAAAATTATAAGTTCATCTTTCCTTTGTCAATACAAGGGCACTGAATGCATTTTGCATATAGGTATACTGACTCCATTATGTGTAGTTAACTAAATCGAGGAGGGCATTCGAAGGAAGCACTTTAGGATCGGTGATGTGTGTGAAACATGAAAAGAAAACCGAGACTGACACTAGATCGGAGAGTGATACTGGATGAAAGTGGCAATAAAGTCATGAAAGATTTCTATATGAAACAAATGCAGACCGTTTCATAAATAATTGCACATTAACGTTAACCTACTTTCAAATGTAATTTTCGTGGTGAAGTCCTGGTTCAATTTCAATAAACGATATATCATATGAAACCTTATGTTCCGTAAATTATTTTGGAATTTTGGAATTTTGGAATTTTACTTTCTTAAGTGGTCATTTGTGGTAAGTATGCCTTCCAAAAGAAAATTGAGCGTTTTATTTGATGCAGGATTTTAATATGAAGCATTTTTTAATGAAAATGGAGACACAGTGTGAGCTATCATTCAGCTTCATCATGTTGCAAAGATTTTAAGATTCGTTGAATGTGCATAGAGATACAGCACCAATACATTTTACAAAAAAATTGCTACTAAAATGAAATCTGACGCAATTTTTTAATGATGGAGATGCTCAATTTCAAAAAACGTTATATCATGTGATATGTTGCGTTTAGTACTTTAAATTGGCAAAGCATTTAGGTTGCGCTTGGTCAGTTGTGGTCAGCAGACGTAAAAGTATGAATTTTTGGTCAATTCGTTCACCGATACCTACAGACGATAATGCAGATTATACTCTTAATTAAGATTATCATCATTGAATCACGTTCAGACGGAAGTAGCTAAATGCAGCTTGGATTGATCCTGTAGTGATATTCTGAACCTCTAATCCTTTCATGAAATATCGCTAAATATTTGGATCAGTCACGTGAAATGCCAAGCAGAATGTCTACCGCTCTCCTAATTAACCTTGCATTTAAATTCTCCTGTTCATTCAGTTCAAACGGTACAAAAGTATATTCAGTGCATATTATGAATATGAGTTTTACTTCATTAAATATGAATATGCTGAGCAAACTACAATTCAAGTTCAGTTAAGAGCATGTAGTAATCGTCCATAATTTCAGTAAATTTATTCTACATACATGTACGACACAATTTCATCAATTTTTGCAGGCATGCAAGTAAAATGTTTTATAGGCTGAAGGTCGACGTTTGCATGGGAATTATTACCGATATTTGAAAACTCTGTTCTTGTTAGCGATTCACATTAAAAAAGAAACTGGCAATACAGAAATTCATAGAGAAGTCAAATAATAGGAGTCGACCCTATTTAAAGTAACAAACAATTATCCATTAGTTTTCAAAGATTTATCATTCATCGCATTTTTTACATTTTGTTTTAAAATAAGGCCGCATGAAAACAAAAGTCAAAATTCAAAACGTTTATTTCCAACTTTGGAAACGTAATACAAAATATAACAATTAATGTGATGAGTGATATGATAGAATGGCTGTGTACAATGAACGAGTGGTGGTGATGTGATGCACAAGTAAGTGAACATGTAGATCTAATCATATTTTTCCTGCAAATTCTGACATGGCTATTTACATTTTAGAATATGAATGTAATCTACTTCATAAGATATTGATCTGAAAATTCGCTTTTTTGTCCAATTCTTCATAACGCCAAGTTAAGAAATCATTCTTACTTTCCTATGTGCGGGTATTGTTGGCGCGGATTGATTACGCGAATGCAGATTTTGAAAAAGCACGTTTTAAAATGCGATAGACAAAGATTATGGAACAGAACATTTAGTCAAGTTAATTATAATATTGAATTTTATGCAAAAGTTTACTTACTGTGTTTTCATTGTTCAAGCCTTGTTCTATCTATGGTTTTAACTATGTAACCATCCATCTGACAAAATCTTGAACGTCAACTATTCATCAATGTTAATCAGATTAGATGTCTCTATCACATTCTTGAGACAGTCACATAAACCAATTGCATTTTTAACGAGATTGACAATTGAATAGCTTTAATTAGAATCTTCTTTCAAACATGCTGGTATCATCGCTAATGTCGGCACTCGCACGTCACCTGCGGGGTCAGTCAGCTTATTGTTTTGTAGACAATGTAATTCACATGCAATCTCATCATGAATGCAAATGCAGGATGCACGAAAAAGGAACTTCAATGAAGAGGCTCTTCTTCAGAGATTGACTTCAAGGAATCTGAGCAGAAATGCTGGTTTACTAATGCCTACAGGGAGTTCGGTGGTTGCTGATCTAGCCAGGAGCGTTTGTGAAGCTTCCAATCTGGATGTCCGTCCTGCCGATTTCCAGTGACATTCTCGGCAGTCGACCTCATGACCTCTATTATTGACTCGTTAAGTTCAGTAATGGGCGGTTGTAATTAGAGTGGGAACTGGGCCCGGATTTCTCGAGTTGCGACCGTTCAGAGTCGGGCCGGAACTGGATATAGTGTTATTTATCATACCTTCTTCCGCTATCATTTTCCAGGCGGAAATTGCAGTGCAGCTTAGAATTTCCGGCAGAAAAACAGTTGCAATTTTCGGATGTTGACCTTCTTCATCTTAAACTGAGATCCTTCTAAGATTCAAAATGAAAATACAATACTGAGATGTCGAGGCTTTTGGCCTCTAGGAGACTTTACTAAATTTATATTTGCATCTCTGCTAAGGCACAGACTAATTTAAAGATTCAAACTGTGATTTCTACAATAATGTTTGTTTGAACTCTTTTCCGAAGGGGAATGAAGTTTACTTCAAAGGAAAAATACTTATATTTTGACGTTTCTGTCTTAAAATGAGTACATGTAAGTGTCCATGGCTGAAGCCTCGATGAATTCCTACGTAAACCTCTGTTCCTCTATAGCATCCTATATCATCAATGACGTATATTTCGCTATCAATTTTCGTCACATGTAGACTATGTACTTTTATGCAGTTGCGTCTCACTTACACTATACTTGAATATTAATGTCTAATCCTTCCGTTGAAAGTTCATTGTCGCTACTAAATGCATTCATCCTTTCCTAATTCAATGATTCAATATCAGTCCATTATCCTTTCAGCTATAATTGACTATTATGAAGATCAACATGACTAGAAGTCAGAATTAAAGTTTTGAGTGTCAGAAATTAAAGTTTGTCATCATTCACAGAATTTTTTTGCTACCTTTGAAGCAGGAACTTAGTCTATTCCAGTTGCGAAGATTCTGAAGTACATCAATTAATTTATTTCAGAGCTGTAGCAAAGTGCCTAGCAGCCTCAATTTATATATTTAGATATCAGATAAATCCGGATTTTGTGTCATTTCTCTATTGAAGTGCTTGGGTTTGTGCAGCAAAATAAAATTAATAATCTTGCAGTTTGTGTACCAATCGAATAAAACCATCCTGTCAATGGAACGGTCTTTTTAGTGCCCCTGAGAATAAAGTTAATCTTAGCAGAAGTCATCAATATTTCGTTTGATTTGTGAATTGGTTTTTTGAACAGACGATTTGATGCTAATAAGAGTCTTGGTGACATTATTTGTCAATGCAATATTGCCTCAATTACATTAATTATGTTGCCGATGTAGCTTTTTGAAAAAAAGAGATACAACAAATAATATTTAGAAAAATATTCTTGAGCTATCAACAAATAAAACTTCCCTAGTGGACCATAGAAAAATCAATTTTAAGATGATTTATGCAAAATCACGATTTGTTTCGCAATTGTATCCAGATCCATGGTATGAGCAGTGCGAT
The DNA here is from genome assembly GCA_907163375.1 of Prostheceraeus crozeri. NCBI lineage: Eukaryota > Metazoa > Platyhelminthes > Polycladida > Euryleptidae > Prostheceraeus > Prostheceraeus crozeri. Next base: position 120,817 of record CAJQUW010003629.1, read on the forward strand.
AACAGTGCTTATTAAAGAACCGTGTTATAACCTACACAACGGCATGACATGATAAGTCAACAATAAATCTATCCATTACTAAATCATTAAAATGAAATAGATCACTAAGGAAGTTTCCTATCAATGTACTTCCAGTGCAGGTATTTCATTTCGTGTCGCTATGTTATGTCTGCGGGTGATAACAAGATGCGTGAAGGAATGGAAATATCACAGAATTATCCGACATTGATCAATAAATGAATGCATAGGTGTCTAATGCGTACTACACAGACTTTGAGAAACTATTATGAAAAGTCAAGTTTAACTATTTGCAAGATGACAAGATTGACACAGATGTTTGCACGTACACGATGTGCAACATCAAGTGTTGATTTGAATATATAATATGCTCATTTCTGCTCTTGGGTCGGTTTAGCCGCTTTTTTCAACCCATCGGACCGACTGCGTTCAAATTGTTAAAGGTCAAAGAGCTGAAATTTTTGCTAAACTTGTTCTTTTGTTGTTTTTCAGCAAGGAATCGCGCGATTTTTTTGCGATGTCTCTTCTCAAATAAATTTGCTTGATTAGGAGAAATAAGGTCATTTTACAATTCACTCTTTCAGCATTTTGAGATAATTGCACTGACTAGAAATTTGACACGCTTCCAGGCGCGGATTCTCGTACCTAAGATCGCGTATGGCTAGGATAAGACAAAGTTGTCGTGTCTTAAGAATTTTCATTCCCACACCAAAATGAATTTCTGTGGGAACACTGAGCGAATTCTCGCACATCTCATAAATTCAGAGCTGGAAAAATTCCACTGAAATTTTTAATTCCAATTCCAGAGCAGAAATTTCAATTCCAATTCCAATTCCAGTCGAAACAGTTCAATTCAATTCCAATTCCAATTCCATAATGAGATTCAATTCCGATAATTGCATGACGCGTATATGTTAATGTATCTAAAGTTTCCTCGCTTCAATTTAACCCATGTGCCCGTATCCTATCCTCGTTATTCCTGTGTGCCGTTCCCTGCGTCGTTCCTATGTGCGTTCTCATGTTCATAGTTCATATTTCTTGTGTACATGTACATGTATATATGTAGCCGGTCAGCCTACGCCATTTTCGTTTCGTAAACGAGATATTCAACATCTTGTGAAAAAGAGAAAAGAAAATTAACGGTCAGCAAAGAATCAAACGCTGAGAGAGAGAGAGAGCATAGAAATTAACAGTACCATAGAAAGTCCTAGAATGGAAACTGCATGAAAATTATGGCACACGCCGGGGGAACTAAGTTGGGGCAAAAACGCAAATTGTGCGAGCTGGTTTCCATGTTTTCTCATTTGTATTTATAGTTATCAAGCCAAATTGTGATCTGGATTGCTGCCCCTTGTCCAAAGATCATACACAAAAGCAATAGTGAATGTACTAAATACTGCGGCGACAGGATGACAAAGAAAGAAATCCTTTAAAACGTTCTGTACGTTCATCATTTTAAAATATCGCTCCTATAATCTATCAAGAGTATTGTCAGTCACATATGCAACTTGCAATGTCGATTTACAGAACATACATTGCTCCAGCTTGAAATCAGAGGTCAAGAAATATCAGAGTATTCATTTTACTTGAAAGGGCTCCCCTGTTCACTATATTTGAACAATTTTAAAAATCTTTACATGCTTTCGAATATCAGCTTCCAAAATATCATCACACTATATCACATGTGTCATTTAATGATTAATTGAAAAGTTCCAGCGACTATTCACTTATATGAGAAATTATTGTCGGTGAAGAAGCTTTCAATGTGCTTATTCGACAAAAGCGCTAGGTTTCTTAACCGTATGAAGGAGAAATCATCCTATAATTTTGAATTTTTTCTATTGAACTCTTGAGATATTCTTACAACCAGTGCACCGCCCACTTTCAGTTATGACTTTGTGGACCAATTTTAATTCGAATTTTGAAAAATAGTTGTTAATGACTGCTGCAAATCGACACAATATACCAACCCAGGGAAAGTAGGTTATACCACATGAAACAATGCCACCATCTCACTTAATATTATCTTTATAAAAATCCTGCATTAATTTGCTGCCAACAACTTCCACGACCAACTTGGCAAATAGTTTGACTGTGATGCAATGTTTTAGATCGAATTAGAGAGAGAGAGATGCGAATAAATCTATTAATAAACTGACAGAAGAAAGAAATTCAATGTGCGAATAACGTGATTGTTGATGAAAGAAAAAAACGACGATAAAAATGATATCATGAAAACTGATTAATGGTACATGTTCAAAAAGGAGATTAAAAATTCCGTGATAAGAACGAAATGTGGTCGGGTCGAAAGCTAACGAGCTGAGATTAAAGGAAACTTTCAATTTTCAAAAGAAAGTAGATTTATCGTCAAGTGTCAAAAATTTGCATAAATTAGAAACGATGAGAAATTGAAACAACAACAACTATACCAACAACAACAACACATATGACATCTTCAGTAGCCGTTAGAAGAACTCCGTGCTCTCGCGGTGTAACTTGACTACAGAAGTAACAACTACAACTGCCTACCAGCGAACAACAACACAGTAGCGTATGCGGCAACACGTACATCAACGAGCGCGATTGAAGATTGACGGTATAAGTGACAATGATGATATTCATGATATTCATGATATTATTTTGGTATAAGTGAGTCCAATCGAATTGAAGTGAATTCAACATCAAGAAGTGAACTGCAAGTTTAAAGTTTTTCTATTATCGTTGAGTATCGTATTTGTATAATTATAGTCTTGAAAATCAATATTGTCAATTGTTGTGATTGGAAGTTGAATAATATTTCATGTCATTGCCATTTTAATTGAATCATTAATTATTAGAATAATTTGTTGACACTGTCTATATTGTGATTTGAACTGACAGGCTGCCCTTTAATGCAGGGTTAATTTTCCTCTTTCCGAACCGATTTTTTTCGTGTGTACAGCAATTAAGTTAAACTCCAATTTTTGTGCTTATCCAATCAATGACTAAATTCAATGATCATTTTATTTTGATTAATTATCTTACATGACAAATAAGTAAATAACAGATTGAACAAAGATGATTATCTTTTCATTGTTTGCTTAATTGCTGAATTAACATTGTCCGGGGGCTGTAGGCCCATCAAGGTCACAATTAGCACCCTTTATTCAACATTAAAAAAAACTAGCTCTGTCGATCTATCTCTCTCTCTTATCTCTGCGTGCAGTTAACACAACGGCCGAATACTGTGATTTCAATTTTTGTACAAATAGATATATCACAGGTCTATCGAAAAAGTGGAATTGAGGTTTATCAAGGTCAATTCCAATTCCAATTGCAGTAGATTTAAATATCGTCAACTCCAATTCCAATCACGACGAAAAATGGAATTAATTCCGGGTCGGAATTAATTCCAATTCCGACTTTTCCAACTCTGCATAAATGCATTGTTTAATGCAATGATAAGTTCATGTAAGCACATATGATGTCATATCTCCAGATTGAATGAAGGCATATGAATTTTTTGATAAAAATTAAATGCCTGATTTACGTTTCATATTCACACTATGAACTTAACCCGGTAACAATTACTTGTTTATAGCCTGCAATACATACTGCACACTGTAAATAGATTTGCTAATATTTTGTAAGCGCTATAGACCTAAGTCTAAAGTTTTGAATTTATTGATATGCACTCATGCTCATACTTCAAGATTGATGTAAGAAACATTAAATGTCTACAACTGTGTTTGATAAGATATGGTTCATAAAGACCAAAAGAATAAAAATTCGGAAATAAAAGGATTAACTGATACTTCACAGTGGCCACTTGTAGGCTCCATGGTAATTCGCAGCATATTCTTGATAATAGGGCAGCAATAATTTCACTGTTTTTAAAAATATAGCCTACCAAGTGTCTCATAATCTCAATTATAATAGAAATTAATAAAAATTACCTAATACACATGTACATATAATGGTGTTAATGGCGTAGCAGCTAAACATGATGCAAGGTGGACAAGTTGTAAATCCAACCAATGAATTTGAGAAAATCTCGAAATAGTCAGAATTGCGCGATTTTCGGTAATTGTGCACTGAGTCGAAAAATTCGTAATTTCGTAAGACTCGAATCGTTTCCGCCAATTATATGTACTTCAATTCATGTGCAAGCTAATGGTGACAATTTTATAAATCTCTCAAAATTCTTAGAACTATCCCAACATGATAATTCGGAAATGTCATTCTTATTGTTCTTGTATTTAATGATGACTTGTATGTGTATCCCAGAATTGAAGCAAACCTAACACTTCATCAAGTGGTCTGTCATAGTACATCTGAATGACATTTGGGAGTATTATTGGCAGCAATGGGATGTTCACAGTCAGTCATCAAAACACTAAGTCAGTCCAATATGTAGATTAGACACAAGTTCCTCGCAAGTTTATCTGCAATGGTTCAGTCATCAATCTTGTAATCGGAGAGAAACAAGCCGAAGTCTGCCTATAGTGCATTATCCACACTTTCGGAGAGTCTTGAGAAATCATCCTCAAATGATGTTATGCATGTCCCTTGTTTAGTTATTTAATAGCAATAGTTACAGCTGATCGGCCACACTTCGTTTCTCAATAATTTGGTCAAAACAGCCAAATGCATGAAGAGAATATGTTTAATGAGAAGTCATAAAATATCTGTTTATGTCTGTGCATTTTCTGCAAGTAGAATTGACATTTAGGAACACTAGCGGTATCAGACTGACATTTATAAAAGTGACACAGAACTGGGAGTATTTAAGATAATGCCTATACCATTAAGATATCCGATACGGCCATAATTCCATCCAATATCTTTTACTTTGAGTGAAAAACACAGATGTGAGACTGCATAGAATTTTGTCACAACTGCCGACTTTTATGTTTTGAATTTTCTGTTTGTTATCAATACAATTAACATCTTAAAATTTACCCAATTTTTGAACTATATTACGAATTGCGTTAATGTGTGGAGTTGAAGAGAGACAGATGAAAGGGGAAATTTGCTCAAAAACATTTAGAAATATAAATGACTCGTTATAAACTTAACTACGTTCTATTGAGTGATTAAATTATTATCCTCATTAATCTTCTAAGACATTTAACTCAACATCAGCATTACTTGACTAATTCATGCTAAAACTGAAGATTTTATAACGAAGTAGTTGTAGTAGAGATGTTTATACTTCATACACTGAAAATCTTGATGGCAAAATTTGTGCAAGCAGGAATTTCGAAGCATTAAATTCGATAGAATACACAAAAGTGTCTGAAAGGAAGGAATCGGGCTCATGAATAAAGTAAGCAAAAGATGACGAAAAATGCATGAAAATCAATAGTAGCAGGAATGGTCAACTGTTTATCAAAGAGCAGCATGAGTGACGAAAGAGTTGTGGAATCTAGTTGTTGAGGTATGAAGCTGGAGATATCGATTTGATCGATGATACCTTATCGGCAGTACACCCGCAAGAATATGATCCTCGTGCGCAGCAGCAGTCGTGGAAAGTTTGAGTGATGCGTTACGTCTGTGGTCTTGCAAATGTGAGAGCACCCCACAGGTACAGGTGCACGTCTAATATATGCGGTGACATCGACGTTGCACTCCGTTGGAGTCTTCGTCCGGAAGGAAGATGCACAAAGGATGGCGTATTCAAGAAGAGAATGTATTGTGAAGTAGGAAACAGTAAACAAATCTGACTTTCAAAACTCGTAGGGAGAAAATTCTCCGAGAGACAATTCTACATATACTCTGGATATGCGACTGCGACGACCAAATGAGTTTTCATTCATTCACTCCGAGAAGCTTGCGTTCGTTTTTGCAGAAAATGCCATCGAGTGGGATATTCTTTGCCGAGGCAGAATTGGTGAAGCAAATCGACTTACACTACTTCGAATGGACTTTGAGACCATTGTAAATACAGTGCGCGACAGCAAGTTTTAAACTTAGCATAAATCTACGGACACGTACATTTTTCAACACCTTCTAAATTTTTTTTGCCATTAAGAAATATCGACAAATTTATCTGAAAGAGAATTTTCGGATCTATCATTTGAATGTTGTTGAATTAATTGTTTTTGAAATTGGTGGTTCCTAGAGGCCCATAAACCCGAAAGCCCCCGATTTTCTTTGACTTGTTTTGACAAGCGCATAAATCAATTTGAAACATTCTCCTTGTGATATTCAAAACCATCACAAAATAGGCTTTCAGAAAATATACAGTTTATAGGCAATATTTTGAAAGTAATATAAATAGATAATGTGGCGATTTTTTCATTTTCAGAATGTGTTGCGATTATGACAGAAATAACGCTGTTAACTAACTGGTGACATTTATTTACCTCAAAACTAGTGTTTTCTGCTTTTGTTGGGTAAATTTAAGGCCCTTCGAAGAAATATTCTGAAAATGAAAAGATCGCCACATTTTCTATCTATACTACTTTCAAAATATTGCCTATAAACTTCGAGAAAACACTTTCAAACTATATATTTTCTGAAAGCCTATTTTGTGACGGTTTTGAATATCACAAGGAGAATGTTTCAAATTGATTTATGCGCTTGTCAAAACAAGTCAAAGAAAATCGGGGGCTTTCGGGTTTATGGGCCTCTAGGAACCACCAATTTCAAAAACAATTAATTCAAAAACATTCAAATGATAGATCCGAAAATTCTCTTTCAGATAAATTTGTCGATATTTCTTAATAGCAAAAAAAATTTAGAAGGTGTTGAAAAATGTACGTGTTCGTAGATTTATGCCAAGTTTAAAACCTGCTGTCGCGCACTGTAGATACCACACTGTCGCTATTGCATCTATAATAGGTCTATGAATGGAACCCCAAATATTTGAGAACTATAGTGCGCTATCAAATGTCATCGAAGTTCTTAGCAAGTTGCTTGTCAGTCAAGATAATACACGTATTTGTTTTGTGACCTTCCGTCGGCATGAGATTTTTGAGAAAATCACTTCCAGTCGTGAAAGACATTCTGTTAATTCTCGATTTTCTCCCGATGACATATTGAAGTCTCATTTTCACTGATGCTGATTAGCCATTCGTAACCCACTTCTCTGACGCTGCAGCAGCTGAAATTACCGACTACCCTACTTTTGCGTGACTTGATCGAGAATTGTTCTTTTATTCTCACAATCACCGACAATGAGACTGAGCGTGCTTTACTGTCGTTCTAATAATCTTCCCTGCACAGAATGAGATTGTGTAACTCTTCCAGTTTACGAGAAGTGCACACTAATTCAAAATGATGGCACACGCTGGAACTTAGTAATTGTGCAAAAGGGAATTCCTAATAGGCCTACCTTACAGAGATAGGAAAAATGTCGTGCGTCGCTGGCGGATTGCTGTAAACACCATCAAAGTAATTCCATTGTCACGATTTCTTCAGATTCGAAGAATTCAGAATATTGCGCACAATTTTGATCGATAATGTTGGTCATCCCGATCATTATTAAAGAGAACAGCAGGTGCACAAAAATTGGTTCACCTGATGATTTCACTACCCTCTTATCGGCAATCCTCACTGAATGTAACTAAGACAGCGACATAGAGGACAGCGATGTGTGACCGAAATGATAATACAACACGCACGCCACTTCTAGTGTCCGAAAGCAGGCTGACAACTTATTGTGTGAGTTTGTGCCATTTCCAATAGTATGCGATATGTGACTCTTCCCTACTAGGCAACGAATGCTGAACGAGCAAGTTGTGCAATTCTGTGCTTCTATGCATGCATGCCGAATTTATATTATTAAGCTGAAAATGTATACATAAACTACATATATGCATACAGTGTGGAATACTAGAATGTGCATCTAGCACGTGCGCTTTAGCTATGTGTGTAACGGACTCCTGCAATTACTGGAAGAGGAAATGGAATTCAAATTTTGAATTGCATCTATAGCAACAACATGGCAAAATTGATAAAAGCTGATACCACCACTGGAACCACCATAATGCAAATTGAATCATGCAAATTTAGGGATCGATTGAATCATACAGAAAATCAAAATGAGAAGGGGTTTCTAGGAGCTCCCTGCCGGGTAAACGGAGCTCAAAATAGCCCGGCTAAATCAGGATTAATAAACCAATTAACTCAGTCAGTCGTATGACTCCCATCAAAATATAAAGCATTTCAGGCGGTTTAGATAAATCTTCACCATCTATTCTAAGAAGAAAAAGGTTTAAAAAACCTATTAAGAAACCTTTCAGCACATTAATCCATTCCGACATTACAAAAAGCAGTTATCATGAGGATTTATCGGTAAAATTCTCAAAAATTTTTTCAAAATTGACTACATACATAATTTTGAATTGATATTTACAATACACAGACGAGCGAGTTGGTTAGAATAAAAGCATTAGAAAGTTCACACAATAATCATATTTAGTCATATTCTGGTCATTTTCTGTAGTTGCAGACTGGTTGAGTGTGGCTTTGCATTACGCCGAGAATTTTCTTAAAGTGCGCGACATCGCAACCGGCTGCGTAGACGACGGGATAATCATAGAAAACGCAAAAAGTGCCGTCAACTGCGCCAGCGTTGCTGAATCGCTCATGAAAGCAAAGCGTGAATGCGAGAACCTACCCAAATCAATTCAAAAGTTCGAAGCCTTAATGTTCACAATCTCAGAAGCGCATGCCGATCTACACAACATTAACTTACAAGAAGATAGTGCGCAGGTCAGAGGCTACTTGAAAAGAGGACTAGAATGGAACGCGGACTTAGATTCCATCATCACCATGGAGAAGCAAGAACTGTTGCCAGCACATTACGCTGAGCTGCAGCGCTCCCAGCCACCCGCTCCTTCAGTAGAGTGTTCTTTCTATATGTTAAAGAAGATGTTATACAAAGACAGACACTTTTTAGCATCAAATGTAGAACCGGAGTTTTCCACTTAATATACCCGGTATATTAAGTGGAAACATCACAAAATAAGCATATTTAATATGTGAGATGGAATCCGTCACTCAAAGCAACAATAATCTATAGCAAGTGCTTATAATTTGGCACATATGAGTTTGAAACTAAACTGTAATGAAAACAAATTCACAATTTGAATGTAATTTGTTACAATTATTAGGGTATAAAATTAGCAATACCGCAACAAACATCTGAATAAAAGTTGAATAACAGAGTAACAGTTCTTAGGTGTACAGTACGGGTTTCAATCCCGTTATCCCGCGATTATCGCATTTTTACGGGATTCTGAAACCCCGGATTAGGTAACATCTGTTCTTAGGCAGCTAGGAGCTATATGAAGATGAATTAACAAAGCTATGGACAAGGAACATGGAGTTCTTCCCATGATTCTAACAATGGGCACTTGCAAACACTTGCTACTCCCATGTAGAACTGCATAGAACAATATATACTTATTGTCTATCGCAACTAATTAATTGATATCAGAAAATAAAAATATGTTCAGGCAGTTCAGAGAAAGAAAGAGAGAAGCGTTATACATACAGGCGTACTAATATCTAATGAGTTGTTATAATTACTAATATCTTATGATTATTACACAATATCGGGCTTTTACCAGATGTCAGAAAAATCGCGTGATTTGCATTTCGATTTGAAAATCTCAGGCCGGGCTTTAATGCGAGAACGCATATTGTGGGCGATAACCAGATCTGCTCACTGTTATAGCTTCTGTCTGCATGTGAAAAGATAAGTTGTAATTAATGCATGGACATTAAGGCACATGTCTATCTGATATTTAATTGTATTGTACAGTGAATCGTTCAAAATACTCGTCAAAGAATTTAAAACAACGCCTAGTATTGTTCAGACGACGCTAGCCTACGCATACAATCCTTAAATGAATTGAGCCTGCTAATCCCGGGATCAGAAGAAATCGGGATTTTGAAAACCCTGTAGTATACTGGCAATAAGACTTATTCCTTCGCCTAATCTACTTCCGCTGTGATCACATGAGACACCAGGATGGGTGCTTGATTTACAAAAATCATCAGAAGTGTTATTTCCAAGAAAATGGCTGAATGTTGCAAAGACGTAATGAAATTTTGGCGCGAGTTAATATACCCGGGCATATTAAGTGGAAAACTCCGGTAAAATACATAAATGTTTTGTACAACAAGCTGTAAATGGTCATACTGTGGTAGAGATTTCAAATAAATCGTTTTTATTTGTCGTAAATTGAACATTTTAACTTTTTTCCTGAAAATGGAAACACAATTTTTGCTATATTTTAAGATTTTTCATTTTTGCTAAATTACAATTTAATAATCTTAGGTCACATTTTGGTCACATTTTGAGTTTTTTAGGTCATATTTGGTTATATTTTAAGCGTTTTTAAGTCATGTATTTTCGACTTTTAGGTCATAAAAAAGTGGCCTTAGTCATCATATATACTATTTAGAATTGTTCACATTATGTTCACATAGGCCCCCTACATGTCAACTGCAAGAAACTTCTTTTTCAAAACTTAAGATGCGCTCGCTCGCTTTCCCTTGTTTATTTGATAGCAGTTCGCTTCCTATAAAGAGAATCAACGACATTCACAGGGTTTGATGCAGTCATATCTGCTATGGTTCTTCAAACCTGTCTTCAGAACGTGTGTGAAGTTAGCGGAACCACTCAGCGGAACCATTTTTTATTATAGCTTAATTCTATTTGAAACAGCTGCTAGTTTGTCAATTTCAGTCTCCTGATTACGAATCTGAGCTCAGATTTCACAAATTCGCGGTCGCTTTTGAGAAATTCAAGTTTAAAGATAAAAGTGGTCCCGCTGTGAAGTTAGCGGAACCATCCAGCAGAACCAATTGCTGAGTCTCGCTGATTGACGCAGTAAATCAATTTCTTTTGGTCACTACCCGATCAATTTTGTTGTGCTGATCACGAATATGTGCCTCATCTTTCAAAACAGTGCAGATTTCACCCGCAAATCTGAATTTCACCTTTTCTGCAAGCTGATTGTGAAGTTAGCGGAACCATTTTTCAATACAAAGAATTTCTCAGCGAAATCCATCCTCTCCTACTAATTTGAAGCTCTAATCACAAATCTGTAATCAGATTTGCAAAACTCGCCCGCATTGCAAAGATATTCCTCTATCTGGGTCCGCTGTGAAGTGCCCGGAACCACCTACTGGCATTAAAATTTCAAATTCTAATTTTTGCACAGAATCACTGCAAAAGACATACCAAGAGAATGGAATTGCTTCACTGATCACGGTTTGCCGTCCGATTTCACGGGAGAATAAGTACTTGCCGAGAAAAATGGATTTTACGGTTATCATGGACTTTTCTGCAAGCTGATTGTGAACCGTTAGCGGAACCATTTTTCAATACAAAGAATTTCTCAGCGAAATCCATCCTCTCCTACTAATTTGAAGCTCCTAATCACAAATCTGTAATCAGATTTGCAAAACTCGCCCGCATTGCAAAGATATTCCTCTATCTGGGTCCGCTGTGAAGTGCCCGGAACCACCTACTGGCATTAAAATTTCAAATTCTATTAGCAATTCAAATTCAATTTGAATTGCTTCACTGATCACGGTTTGCCGTCCGATTCACGGGAGAATAAGTACTTGCCGAGAAAAAGGATTTTACGGTTATCATGGACTTTTCTGCAAGCTGATTGTGAAGTTAGCGGAACCATTTTTCAATACAAAGAATTTCTCAGCGAAATCCATCCTCTCCTACTAATTTGAAGCTCCTAATCACAAATCTGTAATCAGATTTGCAAAACTCGCCCGCATTGCAAAGATATTCCTCTATCTGGGTCCGCTGTGAAGTGCCCGGAACCACCTACTGGCATTAAAATTTCAAATTCTATTAGCAAATCAAAATCAATTGAATTGCTTCACTGATCACGGTTTGCCGTCCGATTTCACGGGAGAATAAGTACTTGCCGAGAAAAATGGATTTTACGGTTATCATGGACTTTTCTGCAAGCTGATTGTGAAGTTAGCGGAACCATTTTTCAATACAAAGAATTTCTCAGCGAAATCCATCCTCTCCTACTAATTTGAAGCTCCTAATCACAAATCTGTAATCAGATTTGCAAAAACTCGCCCGCATTGCAAAGATATTCCTCTATCTGGGTCCGCTGTGAAGTGCCCGGAACCACCTACTGGCATTAAAATTTCAAATTCTAATTTTTGCACAGAATCACTGCAATAGACATACCAAGAGAATGGAATTGCTTCACTGATCACGGTTTGCCGTCCGATTTCACGGGAGAATAAGTACTTGCCGAGAAAAATGGTTTTTTTCGGTTTTCAAGGATTTCATCGGAATCTCAGAAAAAATCCAACCCTCTCCAGATCAGCCGAACCATCATTTATTACAGCACAATTCTATTGCACCATCACAATGTGTAATTACCTCTTGTGCGCTTTCCTTCTCGGTGCATGCTGTTGTGCCTCTGAAGTCATTAGATGTTTGAAGAAGACGCTAATTTCTCCATGTTTGTTGTTTGTAATTACGAGGTTAGTTAAAGAAAAACTTTCATGTTGTCCTAAAAAGGATTCAGAATCGCTTCATTGTTGAAAGATTGCAATGCTTTGTAGCTATTGTGCATATTAATTCATTTCGTATCAAAAAACATAAAGTCTTAGTAGGATAACATTTTTCGGTTCCATGCTGTCAAATCTCTGCAGCGGATTGGTAATTCATTAGTTGCATAATATCCTGAGGTGATAAAAGATAAGAAACTTGCTAATAAGTGCGATTCTTGCATAATGAAAAAATCACGTGTGTGAAGTTGGCGCAACCACTCAGCGCAACCATTTTTGTTTTTACTGTGCCACTCCCAAAAATCACATAAACCACACAATTCGAGGTCGCTGATTATGTGCCACTACTCGGTTTCACGAAATTCAGCCTCCTTTGGCCAGAAAACGCAATTCAAATTTCAAATTGGTTGCGCTGTGAAAGTTGGCGCAACCAATTTTTCTGAATTTCATAAATTTAGCGCATCAAGCAACAAAACTCATAACAAACGATGAAATATCCATGCCTAATTATGTGCCACGCAAAAAATTACTAAAAATAATCGATCTTCATGTAAAAATCAAGTTTCAAAATTTTATTTCACGAAGTGTGAAGTTGGCGCAACCAAATTTGAAATCAAAATTACTCAGCACACAGGCAGTTATGCTTCACATAAATAGTACCAGCGGATGTACCAGGTCAACATTCATCAGAATCAATCAAACAAAAGCAGTCTTTCACCCGCTCTAAAAGAAAACATTAAACATCAAATCACATGACAAAGCTTATAATAAAATATTGCACAACCCGCGCAACCATTTTTCATTTCGAGTGTGCCACTCCTGAAATGCATGTTTCTAGTACAATTTGGGGTCGCTGGTTATGTGCCACGCATCAGTTTTACTAAATTCGGCCTCCTTCACTCGGAAAACTCAATTCAAAGTTCAACTACATCACACAATAATTCCAGCGCAACCACTTTTCAAGTTGAAATTACTCTGCTAAAACGCCGTTTCACATCAAATAAATAGCACCATCGGGTGTGCCAGGTCAATATTCATCAGAATCGACCAAACACTCGTACCTATTCACTTGCTAAATCAGAAAATATCATCCTTCAAAAACACATGATTTCCTGCCATGTATAGGCCTAGACATGATCGAGCTGAAGCTCAGATCAATTCGAGTCAGCGCAACCATTTTTCATTTCGAGTGTTTGGTCGATTCTGATGAATATTGACCTGGCACACCCGATGGTGCTATTTATTTGATGTGAAACGGCGTTTTAGCAGAGTAATCTCAACTTGAAAAAGTGGTTGCGCTGGAATTATTGTGTGATGTAGTTGAACTTTGAATTGAGTTTTCCGAGTGAAGGAGGCCGAATTTAGTAAAACTGATGCGTGGCACATAATCAGCGACCCCAAATTGTACTAGAAACATGCATTTCAGGAGTGGCACACTCGAAATGAAAAATGGTTGCGCGGGTTGTGCAATATTTTATTATAAGCTTTGTCATGTGATTTGATGTTTAATGTTTTCTTTTAGAGCGGGTGAAAGACTGCTTTTGTTTGATTGATTCTGATGAATGTTGACCTGGTACATCCGCTGGTACTATTTATGTGAAGCATAACTGCCTGTGTGCTGAGTAATTTTGATTTCAAATTTGGTTGCGCCCAACTTCACACTTCGGTGAAATAAAATTTTGAAACTTGATTTTTACATGAAGATCGATTATTTTTAGTAATTTTTTGCGTGGCACATAATTAGGCATGGATATTTCATCGTTTGTTATGAGTTTTGTTGCTTGATGCGCTAAATTTATGAAAGTCAGAAAAATTGGTTGCGCCAACTTCACAGCGCAACCAATTTGAAATTTGAATTGCGTTTTCTGGCCAAAGGAGGCTGAATTTCGTGAAACCGAGTAGTGGCACATAATCAGCGACCTCGAATTGTGTGGTTTATGTGATTTTTGGGAGTGGCACAGTAAAAACAAAAATGGTTGCGCTGAGTGGTTGCGCCAACTTCACACACGTGATTTTTTCATTATGCAAGAATCGCACTTATTAGCAAGTTTCTTATCTTTTATCACCTCAGGATATTATGCAACTAATGAATTACCAATCCGCTGCAGAGATTTGACAGCATGGAACCGAAAAATGTTATCCTACTAAGACTTTATGTTTTTTGATACGAAATGAATTAATATGCACAATACTACAAAGCATTGCAATCTTTCAACAATGAAGCGATTCTGAATCCTTTTTAGGACAACATGAAAGTTTTTCTTTAACTAACCTCGTAATTACAAACAACAAACATGGAGAAATTAGCGTCTTCTTCAAACATCTAATGACTTCAGAGGCACAACAGCATGCACCGAGAAGGAAAGCGCACAAGAGGTAATTACACATTGTGATGGTGCAATAGAATTGTGCTGTAATAAATGATGGTTCGGCTGATCTGGAGAGGGTTGGATTTTTTCTGAGATTCCCGATGAAATCCTTGAAAACTGTAAAATCCATTTTTCTCGGCAAGTACTTATTCTCCCGTGAAATCGGACGGCAAACCGTGATCAGTGAAGCAATTCCATTCTCTTGGTATGTCTATTGCAGTGATTCTGTGCAAAAATTAGAATTTGAAATTTTAATGCCAGTAGGTGGTTCCGGGCACTTCACAGCGGACCCAGATAGAGGAATATCTTTGCAATGCGGGCGAGTTTTGCAAATCTGATTACAGATTTGTGATTAGGAGCTTCAAATTAGTAGGAGAGGATGGATTTCGCTGAGAAATTCTTTGTATTGAAAAATGGTTCCGCTAACTTCACAATCAGCTTGCAGAAAAGTCCATGATAACCGTAAAATCCATTTTTCTCGGCAAGTACTTATTCTCCCGTGAAATCGGACGGCAAACCGTAATCAGTGAAGCAATTCCATTCTCTTGGTATGTCTATTGCAGTGATTCTGTTGCAAAAATTAGAATTTGAAATTTTAATGCCAGTAGGTGGTTCCGGGCACTTCACAGCGGACCCAGATAGAGGAATATCTTTGCAATGCGGGCGAGTTTTGCAAATCTGATTACAGATTTGTGATTAGGAGCTTCAAATTAGTAGGAGAGGATGGATTTCGCTGAGAAATTCTTTGTATTGAAAAATGGTTCCGCTAACTTCACAATCAGCTTGCAGAAAAGGTGAAATTCAGATTTGCGGGTGAAATCTGCACTGTTTTGAAAGATGAGGCACATATTCGTGATCAGCACAACAAAATTGATCGGGTAGTGACCAAAAGAAATTGATTTACTGCGTCAATCAGCGAGACTCAGCAATTGGTTCTGCTGGATGGTTCCGCTAACTTCACAGCGGGACCACTTTTATCTTTAAACTTGAATTTCTCAAAAGCGACCGCGAATTTGTGAAATCTGAGCTCAGATTCGTAATCAGGAGACTGAAATTGACAAACTAGCAGCTGTTTCGAATAGAATTAAGCTATAATAAAAAATGGTTCCGCTGAGTGGTTCCGCTAACTTCACACACGTGTCTTCAGAGCGCAACATGAAAGAGAATTTATGCATTCAATCAGTGCTACAGAAGGAAGATTCATGAATAATTTTGATAATGAATTGATAATTTCCTGTGGACGAAGCTATTGATAAGCAAAATTAGATAGTGATTGATCAGAAGGATTAATTGGAGATTTTGTAACGGCTGGTGCATTGAATAATCGAATTAGTGGTTAATTAAGACGTTGAAAGTGCAATCCTAAATCCAACAAATACAGAGCTGATCATAAAAGCGGACTGCCTAAATTATGCCGAAATTCAATCGATTTCTCTCGCCTTCCGATTGTGTCGCACATCAACGTGCTACACATCATTCGTGAGTTCTCAGGTTTCAAATGAGTTATGATGAAGTTGCATTCGTTCATGTGTTTGCTGCAGGGATGCGGAGTCCTAAAAGGACTCCGGGTGGCAAGTACATAAAGCCTATAGTTCTTTTGAAAAAACTGGTAACCTACATAATAGATCATTATAGGCTTACCTGAACCTATTTTTAGTAATCATTGTTGCATCAATTATCTATCCTTTTCGATGAAAGTTTGTCAAATGTCGCTTTAAGTTGGATGCATACGACTCGGCTCCTCCCATCTTGTTGATGTGTTCTTCACACGGTTCTTCTCCAGTTTCTACCAGGCAGGAAAATCCCAAGTCCTTCTCCAAAAAAATGAGTACACTTTTGATTTTAATATGCGCTTTGGAGGAGAAATCACACACGATTAACGTGAGGGTAAGGGGTAATGTTTTCAAACAAACTAGTATTTCATTTTTGTCTCTGATGTGACCTTTGGCGCGTAGGTGTGATTGAGGCTAGGAAGGCTTGTCCTTTCTACTAAATCACCGAGTGAAAAGACGATCATTTTTTCACTATCACGGTTCATTCCCTAAACTATTACAAGCTTTGCATGCACTGCTGTCTCTATACTTTTGTTTGACGGAGAAAGTTGACATCAAGACAGTGACAGCTATATACATGGGGGTCATTAATTTGTTTGTATTATATTTCGGGTTTAGTTATAGTCCGGAGTCTTATCATTTGATAGGACTCCGACTCCAGCAAAAATGATAGGACTCCGACTCCAGCAAAAATGATAGGACTCCGACTCCGGCAAAAATGATAGGACTCCGACTCCGGCAAAAATGATAAGACTCTGGAACTCCAACTCCACATCCCTGGTTTGCTGGACAGTGGTGAAAACATGATAATCGATCAATTTACAAAACGTAATTTTTCAATAAGATGATAATGAATTGCACACGAGGCGAGTAAGAATTTTCAGAACTTTCCTTCGATATATTGAAAGTAGCGGTTTGCGGATCCACGCTAGCTAAGTATCGTTCATTAAAATTTCGTGAGATCAGGGATTTTCAATAATAGATCGCAATTTAATTGGACAAATAAATTAATTAATTGAAATTGGAATCCAAAAATCGAGCTGTTTCTGTAGCTTGATAGCATTATCTATTGATTTACTTGATCCAAGATTTGTTTAACTGTACACACTACACAGCAATAAGCAACCCATGGGGTTTGAGAAATTGCCTGGGTATGAAAGCAGGCTATGTCGCTGACATAACAGCTAGGCTCACCATTTTTCATGTTTTAGTAATTAAAGCATGATGAAGCCCCAATCATCTTGTGAAGGCAAAAAATCGACGAAATCATTATCTATGACTATTTATTGTAAATCCCCGAGCGCTTTCACGGCATCTTTTCAAGGGGTGTACGGCCGTAGTGATAACATAGCGATACAACAGACAGTAAATAAAGCTCTCATCAGAACATGCAATGGTGTGGACAATAGAAATGACTTCATAGTGTACAAATACCAGAAGGACAGCCCTAGAAGAAATAGAAAAACATAGTCTTCACAGCAAGTAGTAAGACAGAAAGCAAATTATTTACAAGGAAAAAGTAATAAAGGAAAAAAAATAAAGCGAGAAAAGTACAAATAAAATCACCAAGGTAGTCTCAAAGAATACTTCAGTTCCTTCTGGACACACAGAGGAGGACGGAAATACGAAATGAACATAGACTCCAAAATAGGCAAAGTAACTAGTGACCTGGGGACACTCAAAATGGAAAAATATTTGTACTTTTCTCGCTTTATTATTTTTCCTTTATTACTTTTTCCTTGTAAATAATTTGCTTTCTGTCTTACTACTTGCTGTGAAGACTATGTTTTGCTATTTCTTCTAGGGCTGTCCTTCTGGTATTTGTACACTATGAAGTCATTTCTATTGTCCACACCATTGCATGTTCTGAAGAGAGCTTTATTTACTGTCTGTTGTATCGCTATGTTATCACTACGGCCGTACACCCCTTGAAAAGATGCCGCGAAAGCGCTCGGGGATTTATAATAAATAGTCATAGATAATGACTTCGTCGATTTTAGTAATTAGATTGTAATCAAATTTGTAACTTACATTTGTCATTAAATTGGTGCCTGAGCTTAGTTCTTCCCCTCTTAAAATATACACGTTGAAAATAGTTACTATTAACTCAACAAAAAAAATAGTTAAAAAACATTCTTGACACACTTCCATACAGTAGGTCAGTAGATTTTACTGCATTTTAGGGCTATGTGGTCTACTCTGGTTAGAGACGAACATGAATTTTTGAAAACTCATCAATCTTTACGCTGCTTGCCAACCTGAAATACAAGGTTTAAATGTTTACTATAATTGTGAATTGTGAGAAGTAAAAGACTACAGAGACGAAATTAGATAAGCAATCTAGGCTACTAGCAGATAACAATTAATTGATGGGAATCGGAAAAATCATCAATCAATAAATTAAAATTGTATGTTTTAACCAATTAATCAGTTGAAATTGGTTCATCGATCAGCCGATCAATTGGTTCCAATTAATTGAAATTTAATTGAGGTCCATTAATTCTTGACAATCAATAATTGATTGAGATATTGAGAAAGATATTGATGAAGCCACACACCTTGTATTGTGACTTTCAATTACACGTAGTCATCTTCTAATTTCACTTTTCAACTCTGTATCTAAATCTATGAACACAATGTAAAATCCTAAAATACACAAGTTATCTCACGTGCGTCAGACTGGCATTCATCTGCTTATATTGAGAAACAATCCATGCAAACCGTGAAATCTTCGTGTAAACATATCAACGTCCAGTAATTGTTTACTTGCCTGATGAGTCAATGCGAAAGTTGTTGCGGACTTTTGAGTGATCATTAATCTAAAGAAACAACATCAACAAAGCATTGACGTCAAACATTAAACTCTTTCAGTTTCAAACATTCACTGAAAGCCATTCTCTGAACTCATTATCCAGCTTCAATGAAACTTCCATGACACTTTTTATGAGTAGCAGGCCTATGAATTATTTACATCGACGATTTTTGTCTTCTTCAATAGAGACATCGCTAGACGCAGTACATAGAAATCAACGATGCTATTGATACCAATGGTTTAGAATGCTGAGAATTTCGGTCTCATGGACTAAATGAAACATTTTCCTCTCATCAGTATGAGGTGGCTGAAAAAGAGTGAAACGTGTCATGAGGCTGTTCTAAAATGATTTTGATACTTTTTACTTCTTTTACTCTTGCCAAATATGACACTTTTTACCCCGTGGGTATGCTTTGACCAGTGCGGTTGGCCTCAAGCAATAAATGATGTCTTCTGTCTATTCTTAACACAAAAGAGTAATGATTCATAAACACATCACATGCGGATATCTTCAAAGATTCTATCCTTCTTCGCACAGAATTATGCCAACTCTGTGATAATACGCAGAACTTGGTAACACTGTTTCAGGAAATTAGCGCCTGCAACTTTGCAACTACCCACATGTTGATCTTTATCTCTCAAAGGATGCGCTGATATAAAACGACAGCTATAACTTCTTCCACCAGATTGGAATAAAATGTTCATAAAAGGTCAAACATTGCCCGATTTTACTCAACAATAAATCGCTCTCTTGATATATTGGATGTCAGATCGCTTCCAGAATTATTCACAATTCGGAAAAATTATTTTATTACAAACGCTGTTTTCTTGTCAGAATAATCATTTGCGTGAGCTTTCAATCAGAATGCATGTATCAACATCTTGACATTTCGTTTAAGAAAAACGACGAATTCGAAGTAAAGTATTTTTTTCTCCAACACACGTTTTATTCTGTGCATCAGGTCATTTGATAGAAAGATGTCTACAGACTTGAACAAATTAAGCACGAAAATTCCTTGGCAACCGCAGACGCTGCGCTTTGTGCAGTCAAGCAAAACAGACAGACAAGCGCAGAGCAGCCTGTTGTGCAGTCCTTCAACTTATTCAGTCATTCTAGATTTTCAAGCTAATTTGGGTCAATGCGAGTCGCACTAACGAATACTTGTAGGGCGAAACGAAGCGTCCACGGCTGCCAAGGAATTTTCGTGCTTAGTTTGTTTAAGTCTGACGACATCTTTCTATTCTATGCCCAGGCGAACTGGCACTCTGCACTCCTTATGATTATCAACTCTTTTTGAAAGAGTCACTATCAGATTTGGTGAATCACAGCGAATAATATCAACTCTCATGAAAAAGCGGAAGATTAGTCGTCATTGACGAGAACTTTCTATGAGTAAAGCAAAATATCTGTGGTTTATCATAATTTATTTCACGAACAATAATTAGTCCGGCAGCCAGAACAAGTTTCTGCAGGGAACGAGGCCGAAACTGAGACTTTCACAGAATGATGTACACCCTATACCTACTACGAATCGGCACGTCTGCCGAGTTCTAGTGAGTTCCTCTTCTTGTCAGACAGGATCAAAGAAAAACACATGCGAATCCAATGGGACGCAGATTGCAATTTGTGGCAAAAATGAATTTTTCTATGTTTTCTCTGATTAAACAAAAAGTACCAAAACCAAGAGTCATAATTTTTGACATGGAATGTCTTCAGGTCATTTCTTATCATGTTCATGCACTCCTGCCTATAAAACTTAACAAATTTAGATTTAGCGAGCCTCTTAATGTCGGCAGACAAAAACATTTTGAACAACTTTATCCACATTTAACCACATTCTCGCATACATTCCCGATTAGATGCATAATAAAAGCACATGCATATCATAGGAAATGATATGAAGACATTCCATGTCAAAAATTATGACTCTTGGCTTGGTACTTTTCGTTTCATCAGAGAAAACATAGAAAATTTCCTTTTAGCCAAAAACTGCAATCTGCTTCCCATTGGATTTGCATGTGTTTTTCTTTGATCTTGTCTGACAAGAAGAGAAACTCACCAGAACTCGGCAGACGTGCCGATTCGTAGTAGGCATAGGGTGCACATCATTCTGTGAAAGTCTCATTTTCGGCCTCGTTCCCTGCAGAAACTCGTTCTGGCTGCCGGACTAAATGTGTACAGTACATCAAACGTCTAATGTACTGTACACATTAAATCAGCGATATAGAAATTTAGATTTTCATAGAAGTCGCCAGTACTTTACTAAATAAGAATGTATCCAGGAAAAGAAGATAAGGTACAGGGATGAGTGAAATAAATGATACATAATGAGTAGGCTATACAGTACACAGATATCATATTACAATGAATAAAATGAAATAAACAATACATCACATTTTCATTCATAGACGTGTACCAGGTAGGACTTCAGCACATACGACCAAAGTATGCCTCCTATTCTAATCAATGACCAAGATTTCATAGCTAGGTATGGCTATCACTTAAACTGACGTGGACATACATGTATGTGTTCGGCTATAAGTATGACTAAGCTGTCATGTCTTAACTTCTATTCCATTTTTTCAGCTTTCCAATCCTGTTTTATCCATAAAATCAACTCTTAATGTTCAAACAAGCACCTATAACATATATTGGTCTTATAAATTCCACTGAATATTTATCTATTGAAAATCAGCGACTTTCTATTTTCTATTCATGCTCGATGAATCTATTCGATAAAAAGCTATTCATTTTATGGAATTAATAAATTGGAAATGACATTTCTTATAAAAAAATTGACAGTGTTTTCTGATGATGCTCGCAAACTAACTTTCGTGACAAGGAAGGCATGTCAGAGGCCTTCAAGTGTCACAGAAGATAGCGAGGAATCTTCAACTTTGATTCTATTTGGGTGGTAAGCGATAAAGCAGTATGTTGTTTTTCGGAAATTCCAAACGGCACGTAGCTGTGACAACTTATGGAAAAGTTTCTATTAGAAGTTTCTATACAGGGGTCAAGTGTTATCCAAATATTGTGTTTTTGATATGAAATGACGAAATAAAACCTCATGGGATAATTATTCTTGCCTGCTCGACATGGGAGCGTGATGAAAATCTATCTTTCAAAATATGTCGGATTTGATGATTTTTAGATGACGACTTTGCACTTTTAAAGAAGCAAATAAATAAGTTGAAGTATCAAGGAGTTAGAAAACACACTTCTTCTGCAAAACATTTTAAAGAATCAGAAAGTAATTCAGCCGTTCAAAAATCGTATGTAATCATAAAGGATTTGAATATTATGTAACTTCAGGAGAGAAATAGAGAAAGGTCTTATAATATAAATATAAATTTAACAGAGTATATTATTTTAAAAGTTCAATTTCATTCCGCTTTCTTAATGTACATCTAAATTATACTTTCCTGACTTATAGCAAGCAATATATATATTGTTTTTAGCATTTAACTAAAACTAATTAGAATATACTATGTTTGCGTGCAAATAAATGATTGATGAGCGCTAGCATTTATCAAAGTAGAATATTCATACCAATTCAAGTCGCTTCTTTCTATTACAAATTATTTCTATACACTTGTATGTGCATTCTTTCTGGTAAATGTATCAGACACACCAACTCCCGCAGCTCAGTTGGTCACATGAACTGGTCTAGATGAGCTGGGTGGTAGTACATTAAAATCCCACCAGGCGTTCATTTACCTAAAAATCAAGTCGACATGACGCCTATTTCATTTCATTCATTGTTAAAATAAATTTGATGCGAGTTTGCTTCAACGATTGTCGAGAATGACCTCAAACCATCAAGCAGGTGATCACTCAAACTGTTGCAGCACAAAATTTCATAAGAAATTCACAACGACCGGCTGATACCTATCAAATTTAAAGTGGATGCAGTATGCTCTGCTGCATAGATCAAGGGCACTATTTAAGGCTGAAGAATTCCGAAACGTCGGGCTTGAATAAAATTCTGATTTCTACTTTTTCATCCATTACTTGCAAAGCGATCACGCAACAAAAAATCCTGCGCCAGCAGGTGCTTTCAAAAGATTAAAATGAATACAATGACGACACTGCCCACCTGCATGATTCATTTGAATTGCTCTCTACTGATTTTCCATTAACATGTTCATTGTCTTAATAAGCAGGATGCTTATCAGAGTTTGGATATCTTGTCACTCAGGCTGTCAAATTAGCAAACATACCAGCTTTCTGCGCAGATACTTGCTCACACATTAATCTGAAAGTTTGAAACAACCGTGCTTGGTCCTCAGCTGTCAATCTCGACTGAGGGAACTTATAGAATTTTTTTAATGTCTGAATTTTGTAATTTCTTGCCAGCATTTTTTGTATGAGAACTCCCAGTGATACACATTGATTTTCAATATGATTTTTCACGCATCGCCAAGTAAATGTCAGCTTGTCAGTCATGTCACGATTATAAATTATACTACTGGGTTTGAATATGGTCTTAAATATTTGAATTTTATTCAAATACTATTTGTCAAGCTCGTAAGTAGTGATGACAAATAAGCAGTAATCTTTGGTGCAATCTTATATTATTTTGGTAGCTTTATGCATCTTCAAGTCTTCTACACAATCTCATTTGGAGATGCTCATGCTAGTATATGCAGAGAAATGCTTTGGAAGGGTTACTTTTGAAAAAAATTCCACATCAGATTCTCAGTGACTTCTCACCCCATTTAAACATTTTGGTATCATAATTATTAATCGAGCAATATATAAAATATTCTGAACAATACTTCGATAGTTATGGAAAGGAGTCGAATCGCTGCTCGCCACACTCCGTAATCCCGATATACGCTTCAGAACTGAGTGTGAATGCGATTTAACTTTCAATACTACTCATAAAATGGAAACTACATGTACATGCTCATGCAAACATGCTCCTAGCATGGTACGTGCCTATTCTAACTTCCTATTTTATGCGATGACAACTGATGTGATAGTGCCGGCCTGATCCTGCCAATTGACACATGTCGCACGTACACGGTCGTAAGTCAGTTAGTAGAGTCCAGAGAAACTGGGGTCGTAGGTTGGAGTCCTATCCGCCTCATAGTCCGAGAGCTACTGACATTCACTTCCTAAATTCGCGCAGACAGCTCTTTTTTTATGGTTGCTATTTTAATTTGTTAGAGATTTTCACGCAGCATCAGTAAAGTAGGGCTAGTATCACTAAGTTGATCTGTAGTTCCAGTCATCTTGCAAATTGTAGAGCGCCAAGCATCGCAAAATCCCATTTGTTTTATGTCGATCCATGTGCTTCCGAGCTTGGTTATCTGATTATCTGACAGTCATTCATCACTCAATAATGAGATTTATCATTTTTATGATTTTGATTGCACTTTAAGGCAGGCATCTTCTGTAGTAGGTAGAAATGTGGCATTCCTGGTATCCATGCCCGATTGCTGTTTTTGTTTTTAAGTATTTAAAGACAATGAAAAAGTCGCTATTGTTGCAGATAAACAAGCAGACTGTCCTGATCACAAAACGATATTCATGGAATGTGTTATAGTAAAACACGATTTCATTAATTTGATTCTTCTTATATCTTGATTAATTCTTATTCTTCTTATTTGATTATTCAGTTTTTTGCGGAGATTACGTTCCCGTGGTCCAAAAAATTATTTGAGCACTTTTGAAAAAAGTCAAAATTTGCCAATTTATATACTACCGAGATGACTCTCCTATATAAGTAGTATGAAACAAGTTGGATATCAAAAGGAATGAATATTTGCTAATAAGCATAATAACCAAGCGGAAATTAAGCTGATTATCAAGGGAATTTCATGAATTGTATTATAATGAAAGTCTTCATGAAAAGGTCGATATTTTATTGTGCTGTGATCGTGGCTAGAATTTCAAGTTTTTAATTCAATTTTCACCGGCATGATTTAACGATTCACTAAATTCATGTTTCATTTCTTGAATCTGAATAGTGATGTGGTCCCATTTACATCTTTCAAAATTAATTGAAATCATTGTCTTTGATTATGTGATTTTGCAGTGTCAGTGGCAGGTTGCATGTGATATGATCACGCTTAAGAAAATACCCTTGAGGTTGAGCATGAAAGTAACAGGAACCCATCAAATTGCTAATTCAGCAAGCAAATCCCCAAGGCTGTCATGAGAATCTGTGAAATACCATAATTATTCCTTCTGCATTAGAATCATGATTAGTCAATTCCGTGGCAATTCCTTCAAAACTGCAAAGATTTGCATATCTCATAATTGGTGATAAAACCACCCGTATCTACTATGAGTTCATTTAATAAAATCGAAAGTGTATGCACATTGGGGATTTAATAAATGCGGAGTTACCAATCTACCTAATTTAAAGCACTGTAAATGGTATTTAGTATTGTTAAAAGCCATATTTTATTTTTCAGGAAAGTACTATAGTTTGTCGATATCTGTATTTAAAATCTCAGTACTTACATCAGTGTAAGTACTGGTCATAAAAGTACTTACATTCAGTTAAGGCAAACAACTAGAACACTTTGCAAAAACACAGAAGTCATTTTTCATTTGAGTCATTTAGTTCCTTGCATTCATTCACTGTAATTTTAACAGTGCAATTTTGGAATGAGAACCTTGCTCCACTTTGACACTCAATGGATCTCACTTCGTTATTTGACTGATTACAGTATATAGCACTGCTCATTTGCTTCTCAAATAAGCTCCCATCGATGTATGCAGAATCTGCAGCATCAGATATGCGGCGCAGTCTTCTTCCTGGCGACCGCTTGCATCCCGGCTTGCACCACCTCCTATTCTTCGCGGTCCTTCGCAGGCTTGTATTTGTAAGGAACATGTCACTTGATGTAGAATGTAAAAACAAGTTCCTCTCACAGTTTGCTGAATGCTATGTATACCCAAGCGGGTTTTTATACCAGACGGGGCTTCGAGGATATATTAATGGGGTTTTGTTTTTTTGGTGAATTGGGTTGTTTGAGTGTTGGTTTGTGGTTTTGGTAGTTGTTTTGGGTGGGTTGTTGTTGGGGGGATGGGTTGGTGAGCTTGTTGGGGTTGATGTGGTGTGTTGTTTGGAGTTTTGTGTGTGTGGGTGGGGGTGTGTGTCGTTGGGTGCTGGGTTGTTGGATTTGTGGCTGGTGAGGTTGTTGTTGTGGTTGTGTTTTGGGGTTGGGGTTGTAGTTTAGGTTTTTTTTTTATGTAGGTTTGGTGGTTTGTGGGTTTTGTTTGGGTTTAGGAGTGGGGGCTGGTGGTTTTGGTAGTGTAGGGTTGGGGTGTTTTTGGGTATGTGGGTTGAGTGTTTTGGGGGGTTTGGGTTTCGGTTGTTTGGGTGTATTGGTTTGGTTTTGGTATTTGGTTGTTTTTTTTAGGGTTGGTTGTTGGTTTTTGGGTGGTTTGGGGGGCGCGGTGTGTGTTTGGCGGTGTTGTTGGATTGTGTTGGGGGTGTGTGGTTTTTGGTTGTGGGGTGGTTTTGTTGGTGTTGTTGTGGGTTTGACTGGTGGGGGTTGGTTGTTAGGTATTTTTTGTTTCGGTCTGGGGGGTAGGTTTAGTTGTTGGTTGTAGTGGTTGTTAGGTGTGGTGTGGGGCTGGTGTTGGGGTGGGGTGGTGTTGTTTCTGAGTTTTGGTTTTTTGGGGTGGTGTTTTTGTGGGGTGGGGGGGGGGAAGGGTGGGATTTTTCTGTTGGGGTTTTGATGGTTGGTGGGTGGTGGGATGTGTGTTGTAATTGACTTGGTGTGGGGGGGGATTGTGGTGGTGTTGGGTGGTGTTTTTGTCGAGGTGTTGTTTTTTGTTTGGGGGGGTGTGCGGTGGGCGGATTGGGGGTGGGGGTGGGGGGGGGGGGTGTTGGGGGGGGGCGGGGGGGGTTGGTTGCGTGGGTGGGTTTTGGGGGTTGGTGCGGGGGGGGGCCGGGGGGGGGTTGGGTTTGTGGGGGGGGGGTGTGGTTGGTGAATGGGGGGGGGGTGGGGTTGGGTGGGGGGGGGGGGGGGGGGGCGGTGGGGGTGTGGGGGGGCGTGGGGGGGTTGTTGTGCTGGGGTTGGGGGGGGGGGGGGGTGGGGGGGTGGGGGGGGTGGGGGGCGTGGGGGAGGTGCGGGGGGGGGGGTTGGGGGAGGGTGGTTGGGGGTGTGGGGGAGTGGGGTGTGGGGGGGGGGGGGGGGGGGTCGGTGGGGGTGGGGTTGGGTGGGGGTTGGGGGCTTGCGTGGGGGGGGGTGGGGTGGTGGGGGTGTTTGGGGGGGGTGTGGGGGGGGGTGGGGTGGGGGCGTGGGGGGTGTTGTTGGGTGGGGTTTTGGGGTTGTGTTTGGTTGGGGGGGGTGGGTTGGGGGGTGAGGGGGGGGAGGGGGGTGGGGGGGGGGCGGGTGTGGGGGGGGGTTTGTTGGGGGGGGGGTGGGGGGGGTGGGGGGGGGGTGGGGTGGTTTGGGGGGTGGGGGGTTGGGGGGGGGGGGGGTGGTTGGGGCGGGGGGGGGGGGGGGGGGGGGTGGGAGGGGTGGGTTGGGGGGGGGCGGGGTGGTGGGGGGGGGGGGGCGGGGGGGGGGGGTCGGGGGGGGGGGGGGGGTGCGGGGGTGGGGGTGGGGGGGGGGGGGGGGGGGGTGGGGGGGGTGGGGGGTGGGGTGGGGGGGTGGAGTGGGGGGGGGGGGTGGGGGGGGGGTTTGGGTGTGGGGTGGTGGGTGTGGGCGGGTGGTGTGGGGTTGGTGGGGGGGGGTGGGGGTTGGGGGGGAGGGTGGGGGGGTGGGGGGGGTGGGGGTGGGGGGTGGTGTGGGGGTGTGGGCGGGGGGGGCGTGGGTGGGTGGGGTGTGGGTGGGTGGGGGTGGGGGGGCTGGTTGTGGTGTGGGGTGGCGCTGGGGGGTGGGGGGTGGGGGGGGGTTGGGGGGGTGGGGGGGGGGTGGGTGGGTGGGGGGGGGGGGGTGGGGGGGGTGGGGGTTGGTTGGGTGGGGGTGAGGGGTGGGGGCGTTGGGGGGGGGGGGGGGGGGGGGGGGGGGGAAGGGGGGGTTGGATACGTGGTGGGGTGTGGGTCTGGGGGGGTGTGTGGGGGGGGGGCGGGGGGGGGGGGGGGGGGGTGGGGGGGAGGGGGGGGGGGGGGGGGGGAAGGGGGGTGGGGGGGGGGGGGGGGGGGGGGGGTGGTTGAGGGGGGGGGGTGGGGTGGTGGGGGTGGGGTGGGTGGGGGGGGTGGGGGGGGGGGGGGGTGGGGGGTGGCGGGGGGGGGGGGGGGGTATTGTGGGGGGGGGGTGGGGGGGGGGGGGGGTGTGGTGGGGGTTTGGGTTTTGTTGTGTGGGGTGGGGGGGGGTGGTTGGCTTGTGTGTGTGGGGGTTGGGGGTGGGGGGGGGGGGGGGTGGAGGGGGGGGGGGGGGGGGGGGCGCCGGTAGGGGGGGAGGGGGGGGGAGTGTGGGGGTTGGTGGGTGGGCGTGGGAGGGGTCGGGGGGGGTGAGTGGCGGGAGGTTGGTGTTGGGAGTGGGGGGGTGTGGGGCGCGCGGGGTGCGGTGGGGGGGGGGGGTGGAGGGGGGGGGTGGGTGGGGGTGGGGGTGGTGGGGGGGGGGGTGGTGGGGGGGGGGTGGGGGGGGGTGGGGGTGGGGGTTGGGGGTGTGGGTTGTGGGTGGGTGGGGGTTGTGGTGTTTTTGGGGGTAGTTGTGTGGGTGGTTTTGGGGGTCGGCGGGTGGTTTTTGGGAGGGGGGATGGTGTTTGGGGTGGGGTCGTAGGGGTGTGGGGGTTTGTGGTTTGGTTGTTTGGTTAACGGGTTTTATTTAGTGGGTTGTTATTGATTATTTATGTTATTTGGTTTTTTTGTTGATTTGGTGGTGGGGGGGGGGGGGGGGGGGAGGGGGGGGTTTGGGGGTTGGAGGGGGGGGTGGTTGTGGGTTGGGGCGGGGTGGGGGTGGGGGTGGTGGGGGGGTGGGGGAAGGGGGGGGGGGGGGGGGTGTGTTGTGGTGTGGGGGGTGGGTGTTGGGGTTTGTGTTGGGGGGGGGGGGTGGGGGGGGGGGGGGGGGGGGGGGGGGTGGGGGGGGTGGGGGGGGTTGGGGTTGGGGGGGGGGTCTGGGGGTGTGGGGGGTGGCGGGGGTGGTGGGGTTGGATGGGGGGGGGGCGGGCGAGTGGGTGGTCGGGTGGCTGGGTGGGGTGAGGGGGGGGGGTGGGGGGGTTTGGGGTTGTGGGTTGGGTTGGGCGTGTGGGGGGTTGGGTGGGTGGGGGGGGTGGGGGGGGGGGGGTGGGTGGGATGGGGGGGGGGGGGGTGGGGGCGTGGGGGGGCTGTGTGGTGGGTGGGGAGGTGGGTGGGGTGGGGGGTGGGGTGGTGTGGTGGGGGGGGTTGGGGGGTGGTTGGGGGGGTGGGGTTGGGGTTGGGTGGGTAGCGGGGGGTGTGGGGTGGGGGGGTGGGGGAGGTTGTGGGTGGGAGGGGGGGGGGGCGGTGTGGGTGGTTGGTTGGGGTTGGGGGGGGGGGGGTTGGGGGGGGTGGGTGGGTGGGGCGGGGTCTTGTGCGGGGTGGGTGGGGCTGGGCGGGGTCGTGTGGGGGGGAGGCGTGGGGGTGATGGGTTGGGGGGTGTGGGGGTGGGGGGGGGGGGGGGGGGGGGTTTGGGGGGGGGGGCGGGTTGGAGGGGTAGGGGGGGGGGGGTGTGGAGAGTGGGGGGGTGGATGGTTGGGGGTGGGGGGGGTGGGGGGTGGGGCGTTGGGGGGGGGTGGGGGTGGGGGTGGGGTTGTTGTTTTTGGTTTGGGGGTGGTGGGGTTGGGTGGGGTGGTGGGGGGGGGGTGTGGTGGGGAGGGGGCTGGGGGGGGATTGGGTTTGGGGTGGGGGGAGGGGGGGGTGGGGGGGGGGAGTTGGGGGGTGGGGTGGGGGTGGGGAGGGCTTGGGGGGGGGCGGGGTTGGGGGGGCTGGGGGTGGGGGGGGGGGGGGGGGGTGGGGGGGGGGGGGGAGGGGGGGGGGGGTGGGGTGGGTGAGGGGGTGGGGGGGGGCGTGGGGTGGTGGGGGGGGGGTGGGGGCTGGGGGTGGTGGGGGGGGGTGTGTGTGGGTTGCGGGGGGTGGGGTGGTGGGGGGCGGTGGTGGGGGGGAGTGGGGGGGGGGGGTGGGGGGGTGGGGGGGTGGGGTTGGGGTGGTGGGTGTTGGTGGGGGGGGGTTGTTGGGGGGGTTGTGTGGGTGGGTGGGGGTGGGGCTGTGTGTTGGTTTGGGGGGGGGGTGGGGGGGGGGGGGGGGGGGGGGTGTGGTGCGGTGGGGGGATTGGGGGTTGGGGTTGGGGGGGTGGGGTTGTTGGGGGAGGGGGTGCGGGGGTGGGGGGGGGGGGGGAGGGGGTTTAGGGGGGTTGGTGGGGGTGTGGGGGGGGGGGGGGGGGGAGGCGGGGGGGTGGGGGGGTGGGTGGGTTGGGGGTGTGGGGGGGGGGGCGCGTGGGGGGGGGTGGGTTGGCGGGGGGTTGGTGGGGGTGGGGGGGGGGGGGGGTGTGGTTTGGGGGGGTGGTGGTGGTGGGGGTTGTTGGTTATTTTTTATGTTGGTGTGTGGGGGGTATCTGGGGGTTGGGGGGGGGGTGGGTGGGGGGGTGGGGGTGGTGGGTGGGGGAGGGGGGGGGTCGTGGTTGGAGGGGGGTTGGGGGTGGGGGTGGTGGGGGGGGGTTGGGAGTGGGGCCCCTCCGCCATCCCCCCCCCCCCCCCCCCCCGGAAGGGGCGTTGTTTGTGGGTGGGGTGTGGGGGGGGGTTTGTGGGTGGGGGGGTGTTGGGGTCTGGCGCTCGGGGGGTGAGGGGGGGGGGGGTTGGGGGGGGGGTGGGGTGGGGGTGGGGGGGGTGGTGGGGGGGGGGGGGTGGGTGGGGGTGGGGATGGTGGAGGGTCGGGGGTGGGTGGGGGGTTGAACAAAAGAGTAGCGGTTTGTGGGTGGGGGGGTGGGGGGGGTGTGGGGGGGGGTGTGGGGGGGTTGGGGGGGGGGGTGGGTTGTGGGGGGGGTATGGGGGTGGGCGGGGGGGGGTGGTGGGTCGGGGGGGGTTGGCGGTTGGGGGGGGGGGGGTGGGGGGGGTTGGGGGGGTTGGGGGGGGGGGGGGGTGGGGGGGGGGGGTTGGGTGGTGGGGGGTGGTTGGGGGGGGGATTGGGGGGGGCGGTGGTGGGTTGTTGGGGTGTGTTGGGTGGGGGGGTTTGGGTGGGGGGGGGGTGGGGTGGGGGGGAGGGGGGGGGGGGGGGTGGGGGGGGGGGGGTGGGGGTGGAGGGGGGGGAGGGGTGCGTGGTTGGCTGGTTGGGGGGAGTGGGGGGGTGGGGGTGGGTTAGGTGTTTGGGGAGGGGTGGGGGGGGGGGGGGGCTGTCGGGGGGGGGGGGGTTTGTGGGGGTGGGGGGGTTTGGGGGGGGGGGGTGGCGGGGGGTGGGGGGAGCGAGAGGGGGGGGGTGGGGGGGGGTGTGGGGGGGGGGGTGGGAGCGGGGGGGTGGGGGGGTGGGGGGGGGGGGGGGGGGCGTCGGGGGGGGGGGGAGGGGGTGGGGGGGGGGGAGGTGGGGAGGGGGGGGTGGTGGGAGGGGGGGGCTGGGGGGGGGGTGGGTAGGGGGGGGGGGTGGGTGGGGGTGGGTGGGGGGGAGCGAGTGTGCGGGGGGGGTGGGTGGGGGGGGGGGGGGGGGATTGGGGGGGGGGGGGGGGGGGGTTTGTGGGGGGGGGGAGGGTGTTGGGGGTGGGGTGGGGGGGGGTGGGGGGGGGAGGTGGCGGGGCGGGGGGGGGGGGGGATAGTTGGGGGTGGGGGGTGATGTTGTATGGGTGTTGGGGGGGATGGGTGGTATATTAAGTGATTATGATAGAAAAAGAAGAGAAAATAGTAGTTTGTATTAATGGAAGAAAAGATTATATTATAAAATTAATTTTTTGTTTTTTTAGAGGTATGCATGCAAGATTAACATATAATGCCTTGGTTGCATTCTTGGGTTTTTCGATGTTAGGATGTTGAGCTTCAGGGCGAGATGCGACACGTAACTCTTTGAATAACTTCAAGGACAGCGTTCGGCATTATCACTCTGCATACACTCGCGTGACCTTCGGATCCATTCTTGTGTTATTAGGATGTTTAGTTTTTTTGTTTTTTTTTTTTAATTTGAAATACCCCCCCAGAAGCGTTTGTTTTTGTTAAAAGACATTCGCTCTTGTATTCAAGAAAGTAACCCAATTCACCATTTTCATCCTTTACAAGCGTATTTACTTCATTGTGTGTGAATCCTCACCGTAGTCCAAATCATATTGCTCTTGAGCTGCTCTTAAGCTAAAATGCAATCCAAGATGATAAATCAACGTTTGCTGAAGTTGTTTTGGATTTGAATATCCAAAAATTCCTTTTCGCCACAATTCATCTTCGGCTTCAATCGGTATATTGTTTGCTCGCTTTTTGGGTTTAGCAAGACCAGCCTTAGCTGACAGTTTCATTTCAGCATTTAGGACCATGCGCGACTCTTGAAGCTGAGGATCTTTGAATAAGGAGCACATTGGGGATTTAATAAATGCGGAGTTACCAATCTACCTAATATACATACTCTATGGCGAAACGTCGGATTTCTACGAACAAATCTGTCAGTTGAAATTGATACTGAAAAATAGAACTTTTCTTGAATAGAAATCTAACCGATTCATAGCAGATCATGATAGGCGTTGATCTGACGAGATGAAATGGCCTGCTAGAAACTGAAACAATGACCAAGAATGCCGAAATGCATCAAACACGCAGGTGATTCGGAACCTCTTTTGTCGTAATACAAAAGAAGCAAGAAGTTTAATAGAACTTAAAATACGAATCGTCTATCTCACATTTACCATCTGTTACGTAATTCACAAAGTCAACAAACAAAAAGTGTTGTACTTAAAAGAAATTCTGTGAATATCAATTTGTGAGCAAAAAATGTAACAAATGCAATAAAAATAACAACTACGGTCATGACGATTCCATTAACTTTAAAAGCAAAGTTGACAAGCGAGCTTCTCCCAGAAACTTCGAATTTCCGCCTGCTGTGGAAGAAATCTGTCGAAAAAGTGATATCATAATCATAAAAATGACAAATCTCACTTTGAGTTATTACTTAAATGCTGGTCGATGCGTTGCTTTAATTAAACCAAAGAAGGGAGCATTTGTAGATCCATAAACAAAAAAGATTCGGCGTTTTTTGACGCTCTTCTACTTACAAGACGAATTGTCGCTTTACTGATGTGCGCGAATTTAGGAAGAAAATGTCAGTAGCTCTTACACTATTTTGCATGGCAATTAATCGCCTGTCTCATTTTATTTATTGTTAATAATAGAACAGCTACATTGAATTTACTTTTCGAATTCTCAATACCGTTGCCGCAGCAAAAAGTTGATCAAATATAGAAAACCTGCTTGCTTTTTCAATATGTTGAAAATAAAGATGAACAACATCTCTGACAAACACTAACAATTTCGCGATCTGTGGCCGCGATCTTGAGCACCGTACTCATTTGAGAATGCTCAAAAACATCTATCTACATGTACATGTGCATTTTGTTCTCTAACAAAACTGATACTGAATATTAAGAGCAGTGTACAGTATTTAATACGAATCAGTTGTCCGAAAAAGAACCTCAAACCAGTAACCGAATAGTAGTTCTGGTTCCTTTGATTTGCCGTCAAATAATCGAATTTCGGCAGAATGCCACAAGCTGCAGAAGTCTCTCATTGGATGTGACTAAATATTTGAAGTTCAGTGAACAGATCTCGAACACGAAAGTTGACCAGTAACAGGTAAATATACACTAATCCCAAAAATGTGTGTCACCTTTTGAATTGCATTCTAATGTTGGTAGGTGACATCGTTATAATATTGACAATTTAAATATATCTATGAAGACATTGGCCACTCTATATGGAATGGATAAGTTAGTCATTGAATTTAAATATATTTCTATGGATGATGTAAGTTGCATTGGTAAAAGAAAGCTTTGACTGTGAAACTAATTGCACTCAAGCATATGTGCACGTTTAACGAAATGAAAGCAGTAGAATTGATTAATAAAAGTGAAAGAGAATAATGATGGAAACTAAAGAAAAGATGGCTTATACTAGAGACTTTGGACTTTCCACGTGGCAACATCTGAAATTGTTCAACTTGCAGTGTATGAATTTTAGCAAAAGAATGATTTTAAGGTCGATACCGAGACACAAAGAGATTTCGTGAATAGAGAATACTGTTAGAAAAGAAAATCCACGGGAAGGCAGAAAACTGCCCACTGCTTAGATATGTCCTGAATAACAGATTTTCATCCGCAGCAGAGTTACTAAAGATGTGGAATGAGCAATTGTCTTATAAACGGTCTTTTATTATTACTTTTCTTAGATTATGCAATCTTAGGAACATTTATTACAGTATGGTAAGAGGTTTTAGTATGTACAGTGGAACCTCCTATTGCGGACATTCTATACAGCGGACACCTCCGTATTACGGACAGTAAAGCTCAGTCCCGAATAATGTTCGTATCATCACCGGCAACTCCATATTGTGGACACCTCTAAAATGCGCACACTAAAGCGCAGTCCCGACGGTGTCCGTAATATGGAGGTTCTACTGTATATACATTTGGTTATGTCAAAAAGTGACACACATTTTTCGGATTAGTGTATATTTTTTGTATTGTAGTTTACTTCATCGACACGTAGGAATCATGGATTATAGCCATTTCATCAACAGGTCATTTCATCAATGTCTATGTCCAGAGCCAGAAGATATTGGAGTCCCTGATAAAGCTCAAAGACATCATAGCTTGATGTCTATGAATTATTGAGTTAACTTATGTCTTGACTATCTATGGATGAATGATACTCTTGAGCGAATATCATCCACCTGCCGAAGAAATAACCCTGTTGATAAAATGAACCAATACGCAATAGTTTCGATGAAGTGAACCACCATCAATTTTTTGCATATTCATGTTCGAGATCTGTTCCCTGAATTTTAAATATTCAGTCACGTGGTCAGCATAAGTGCTCCTTCAGACTTTCATGCATTTCAGTGAAGATTATGTGATGAGTTTATTCCCACTGAAGCTCGCTGTAACTTGCACACATTAAAAATCGAATGATAGGCGGCTGAAATAAAATCATTGGATTTTGATAGTCCTTGCAGTCTAGACAGGAAAAAGCACGAAGAAATATTTTCTGTTTTTAAATGATTTTAATTGCAATGTCATCAATCATATCATTACGACGTCGTAAAATTCATCACATTTTAACAGATAATTTCTGTGAAGTTCAGCAACGGCTATTTTCGCTTTTTTTAGCGGTTTGCAGTTTACAACTGTGATATGAGAGTTTGTAGACGGTGTTATGCATTATTGCATTTACCCAAAATAGTGAAAATGTAGGCATAGTTCAATAACTAATGATGAGGTCAATGATTGTACTTTCTGAATATTTGACAAATTATGACTTGTGCACAGCAGGCATTCTTTAATTAATAGTAAGTATTTAGTCCTTGAAGGTGTAGACATCTTTCAGTTGCTTGAATTTTTGTCATATTTTTTTGCCTTTGTTGATCATCCACTCATACAATGCGAAGTTTGTATATTTTATTAAATAGTACTCCATACGGGGTGTGGGCCTAAGAAAAATTGCAGTGATTGCATTATAATTCTTATAAGTACACTTATGACTTCTCATCAGTTTCAAGACAAAACATAACTGGATGTACATAAAGACCTGATATCAGTTATATGAAGTCACTTGATGTTAAAAGCACATTCTAAAAACTAAAAAAACATGGGCAAAGGATGTTGGAGTTTCTCGAAATAATTTCAGCACGATATGCTTTGTCCGCATGGACTACACCTTTTTCACACGCATAAGTTCGTGCGAGATTATCTTCCGTTCCTAAAATTAGAGCTCAAATGTCCCCTTGCTTTTGATCATGTATTTTCACACTCGAAACTCGACACATAGTGCACTTTCATCATGATGATATTGCTGCACTTATCATGCATTCCGTATGATTACTTTGATATGACGAGCGCCGTGCTCGTTTTTGCCAATATCACGGCCGTCTTCAGTTCAGATACTTGACATTTGCATGCGCTTGCACTTATCCAAACAGTTTTTGATTAAAGGGAAAGAAAATCTTCGACAGGTTAGCTTCATGATAGGGCAGTACAATACATGGCAAGATACAGCGTTTTTGATAGACAAGCAAAATCACAGACATCAGAACGGCATTTTCTATAGGGAATTTTCAAGTTAGGGACATTGTTGGAACTTTAGAATTCCATTTTCGTTTATCTAACTAAATTATAATATTATCAGACATAAGATGCTTTGATGGCAGATCTCGGATTACAATGGGCCCACTTAAAATCTAGTATTCATGTTTTATTCAATATGCTCGCATCGCACGCATTCAGATCTACAAATATTCATCCAATTGATCGATGCAAAATTGGTAAAATTGAGTAGTATAAATTAGCATAACGTCCAATCCCCATTGTTCTTTCTTCAGAAAAATATCTGTTGTGGATCTTAACCATTACATGAACAACATGAGGAATTAATTGTATTCCTCGATTTTAGGATTAATTTTCATCCTTGCAACATTCTATATAACCTGATAACGAAGGAATATTTCCATCAATCCTCAAAGCACAACTTTTGTAGATATTTTGTTATTTATTCAATTAACATTAAAATCATATTTCGAATTTTGCATATTCATTCATTTCATGTAAAATTAGTGACTGGGAAACATGATTAAAATCGTTCAACAGGCTATAGGCACCGAAAGTCATCGGAACAATTAAGATAAGCATATCAGAAAGCATGCTCAATTCAATGTTCAATGTGTCATATGGATCATTCCGATAAATACTTAAAGCTTACAGTACGAATTAATTAAAAAAGATACATAAGCAGCTGATTTCTTTAAGACATCTGTAAGATATGTACGTGAATTAGGTCTATTAGTTCATCTCAGCTTTCTTTGAGCAACAGTATCCTGTAAGTTAGCATATGAGTAACAAGACTGAGCAACTGTGCTTCACATTTTGCCAGTGAATATTCAGCATTCTGTGAGTCAACGCCTAAATGGAAAATCATTAAGGATTTTAAAATAAATTGGGAAATTGAACATTCAAATGAATTAATCATATCTTAGCGGCAAAGTGTACTTGAAACAGCCCAACGAAAATCACAACTATTTTTTCTATTCGTAGTCCCTTGGTGACATGTTATTTTACTGTCCAATCAAGCTTGTGTTTGCTGTATCAGAATTAATTCATCCTTCATAGTTTGACATCTGATTTCTGACAATTTGAATAAGAAACCATGAATTTTGGATCGCTTAGTCAGCAGAGCTGGAAGCAGGCCGAGGCCTTGGGCCTGAAATATCTAGCACCTGGGCACCAATATTTATTATATCTGGAATTTGGAAATATTTTCCTGATTTGATCATTTAAGTTCTCTGAATCAATTTATGCCATGTCTTATCAAAATGGTTCTTAAGGAATAAGATAAATTCCGGAATGCGACGAAATAAGTCATAGATAAATGAGCCAGCGGCCGTCAACTATCTGATAGCGCGTCGTCAAATGAAGTGCCTCATTAGTCCAAATGAAACATTTTCCTCTGATGAGTATGGGGTGGTTAAATAAGGATGAGAAGTGACGTGAGGCTGTTTCTAAAATGATTTTGATATTTCTTTACTTCTTTCGCTCTTGCCAAATATGACACTTTTTACCCCGTCGGTATGCTTTGATCAGTGTGGTTGGCCTCAAGTAATAAATGATGTCTTCTGTCTATTCTTAACACAAAAGAGCAAAGATTCATAAACACATCACATGCGGATATTTTCAAGGATTCTATCCTTCTTCGCACAGAATCATGCCAACTCTGTGATAATACGCGGAACTTGCTAACACTGTTTCAGGAAATTAGCGCTGTAACTTTGCAACTAGCCACATGTTGATCTTTATCTCTCAATGATACTGTGATATAAAACGACAGCTATAACTTCTTCCACCAGATTTGAATAAAATGTTTATGCATCGCATAACATAGCCTCATTCATCTAAGGAAATTATGTCAGATGCGGCGGGCATAAGCCAGGGTCAGGGATCGTAAGGGAACAATTACTTTTCATCTAAAAGAACATTGTT
The DNA here is from genome assembly GCA_907163375.1 of Prostheceraeus crozeri. NCBI lineage: Eukaryota > Metazoa > Platyhelminthes > Polycladida > Euryleptidae > Prostheceraeus > Prostheceraeus crozeri. The sequence continues at coordinate 159,141 of CAJQUW010003629.1, forward strand.
GGACAGGTAACATGCTTTCTCGACCAGTTTGCTTGCATGGGAGAATAATCCTCTTCCATTGACAGATAATCAAAGCGGCCAAATCCTATAGTAAGTAGTTTCATGCCTTCATCTAAGTTAAGGCATATTTTGAGTAGATAAGGAAATTGAGGATAAAGTCTGGTCAAGCACTGCGCTGTTGCATTTCGCCTCTATGCCCTGTTGATGTGTTTCTAAATTTGAAAGTTGTCAACTATGTCATGTGGAGATGATGTTCAACAGCAATCGATAGACGATTAGCAAGCGACATTTCTCTGGAATTTTTGTCAAAAGAGCCGATTGAATATTTATTTTAACTTTTGAATTTATGACTTGTTTTTTCAGATACATGCTTTTGCTTTCCCTGCTTTGATAAACCTAAAAATAACTTGCAAGAATAGCTATCGATAGTGATTGATTAACTGAATGCTACTTACCTACATGCCACAAGGAGCGAGACATCGCATTAGAAATCTCAGTCTAATTTACGAAATCTAGCTCATTCGAGGTCCGGAACGATTTTATCAACTTAACGTGGTGTTTAGCAATTTACGCTCCTTTACAGGTGAGATCATTTACATTACTTTTTATTGATTTGATTCATGTTGTATACGTTACTCGATTACATGAATAAATTACATAATAAATATTCTGTTCCGGACCTCGTAATATTTAGGATTAAATAAATCAACATAAATCATGTTGGGATTCCGTAAAATAACAAGTTTTTATTAGATTCATGCCGTTTATTACTCGATATAATAGCTGTATTATACTCCATTTATTCATGATAACATAGTAACCATTGAATTACATATACACCACTGACTGTCCTCTCCTTCCAGTGTTTTCAATATCTAATGACCATTTATCATTATTCTATCATTTGTAAATATCATTTTGTATCACCTTATCATCGTACCTCATCATCTCGTTTTTCACTTTTCACTGTACATTGCATCACCTAACGTGTTTTCTTTGGAAAAATATACGTTCTGATATTCTGATATCGGTGCATTAAATGAGCTTCAAATTAAATATGATAGACAAGCGATTCACAATATCTAAATCGAGTGGAAATTTGCTATGAATTGAATTCAAATTCACCTTTCTGCTCAGCAGTAATCAATTTGCTAACAGATGGTACACAGGCCTCACAGCACAATCATGTCATCAAAAATCAGCTTTTTGAGTTTTTAAGGCGAATACACTCAACTAACTAAACCGATATTTTCATTAAGGATGGTAAAGTGCTCAAAACGATAAACTTTGTCACCCGGGCCCTGATGAATAATTTATCCGCCCCAGACATGACTTTTTGGAGTCAATGCGAGCCCGGGCTGGGTCCAGGCCGAAAAAAGAGGCTGTGTTAGTCAGTTCGTCTTCATTATTGCAAACGCAAACATGTCCGTAATATCTCAGACTCATCGATAGGAACAATCTTGATAAAAATCTAATATTTGAATGCTTAATAGACGCTTTAAATACAAACTTATAGATTTAAAAAATGTGCATGGCAGATTCAAAAAACGAGAATGCAGAGGTATTCCATCAACATTCGAAATAATTTGGAATTACATCAGTGTTACTAATCCTTTTTCACTTCATTTTAATTCCGAAAATATTCTTGCATGGCAAATGTTATTCTGATTACTTTGAATGACATTTTACTTAATATAGGATGAAACACTCAATGATCTCAGATGAAAAATGTGGGCTGCTTCGTCTGATTTGCGACATTCTGTCTGCGTGATGATAAATACCATACATAAACACTTCCAACAAGAAACAGAGGACATTTGAAGTTCTTTCGTAGTGAGCAAACTAGATTTCTGAAAGTTTATCGTCGATATAGCGTGGCATTGCAAAGGAATGTTGTAATATTTATTTGACACTAGAATCATAAAAGATTGTCAGACCATTTCTCCACCACGAAAGTACAGATTAAAATGATTAATAGTTAATTGTCAAATTACATTATGGATTTGGCTGATAAGCAGAGGAAACTGACGGAAGCAAGCATTTGGAAGAAGACGCACGTCTACCAAGTAAAAACATGCATTCTCAACTAACTGTAAACAAGTCGGCGATATCGGAATTCCGACAAAGTATCGGAAATCCCGTTCCATCCTTCGGTTACTGCAGAAGTTTGTAGCAAGTAGTTGTACTTGATCTGAACTCGTTCAATGCCATTTCCTCAAGTTTTCTGCCACAGACATAATGTGAAGCTTCATTGCAAAACTTGAACATTCAATAGCTGCAACACTACATTTCATTATTAAATCAAAATGGATTGAATCTGAATATTGACCAAAAGGTTGTGGTGAATTAGGCCTATGGCTCTCTTTAATTATGATCGATTTATGTTTGACTTTTGATCTGAATCGATGTTTGGTTTCGATCTATTTGCTTTTCCAAATCATGCGAAACAGTCAGCTGCTCTAGAGCGCCATTCTGAGCAATTTAAGACCATGATCCAAATATTTCATCAAGAAATTTTTATGATGTTTCCTATTTCGTTTAAAAGATATTTGTCTACATACTTCACGAATATTATGAAAGATCATCAAAGCATTCCTCTATTGCAGTCGCATCCTGCAACGTTGATTTCAAAAAGTGTTTGATTTGATAAGTTCAGACTAACAATTTCTTTAAGATTGATTCTGCTATTTTTCTGTTGATAAGTTTGACACTTCCTCAAGAATTTGTCCATAATTGAGTTAGTCAACAATCAATTGCAAATGTAGTTTCAGGATTATAGATAAGAAATGTGAATCCAAGAGGTCAACATGTTCAGACATACAACATGCATGTAGCTCTTCCGGTTCTATGCAATTTCCAGGTATTTAATGACCTAAAGGACATAGCTCGAAGCCATGTGTCATATCACAGGATATCTTATGAAATACAGATGAAAAGAGCATAACAGCATGATATACATGGAAATGACAATACACTTTATGAGCATTCCTTATACTCGCATACATGGATATCCAATTGCCGCTATTTGAAATCAGGTCGAAAATTTTTATGAATTGAAAGAAAGGAGGAGAAGCCAGGATTCAATGCCAAACGCATTTTGTAAACAATCATTAGCTTTATCGAGAACTTGTCATTCTTCCTATTTTGATAACACAAGCAATATTAAATGACTTTAAAGTTCTCATAAATTGAAAAATTTGCTTAAAAATCATTTAAGACAGTCCATCTATGATATCCTAATGTGGAAACTAAATGAAAATTGAGTTACTTGATCCACAAGTATCTAATTTACTTGAAAAGTCCCTGGGTCTTGTTCTACAGTAATGCATACCTATAAATATCACAAAGTGAGTCTATTTACATCACTTGTTGTTGAAAAAACGTGTCACATGCATGCTGCCGGCTTTTAGGATTAACCCACGTAACCTAGACTATTGCTGCTTTAAGCTGTAACATACTAAAGCATTTCAACTTTTCTCCAATTATCGACTAGCATAGCCTTTACTGGAAGGTGATGTTTACCTTACTACAAATTCGACAATCCCAACCTGCTAAATTTGATAGACATGGAGGAAAATGCAATAGCAACTTTCCGCCATCGTACAGATACTTAATTTTTACAAAACTTAATATATTCAATACAATTTATCATTGACCTTGTCGTTTTATAAATTACAGATATGCTGTATATAAGGCGCATGGAACTACATGGCTGACGAGCCCTCACGGACTCCTGGCTAGATCACATCGACATATGATTAGCTTAGATTGTGGAAATTATAAATTTGATTGCTCCTCTCCCTTATTGAAATGAATCAAAAACACAGTTCTATATACCTCGATAACTGTGGTCCATTCCATAGTATGAATGTAAAACTTCGAATTTGTTTTAATTATCAAATTATTTAAAACACTTCCATTTTTCCTAACCTTCCGATGAAGTCAATTTTTCATTATGTATCGGATATGAAGCAATATTTGAAAGCATTGTCAACATAACAAACGACGTAAATAACGAATTGTTATAGGATAATGCTTTCAACTATCCTATGGTATCTATCATAACGCATAGTTTTACCTGTAATTTTACCTGTCTGAGTGTGATATCTGGTGGTTTCCGTTTGTTAATATACGGAATAATTAGGCAATAACCATGGATTTCTAAATGCTATAGAAATCCATGCAAAAGTCTATTGAAATATCCAAATACACTCATTTCCATTCGTGTCATTTAGGGCATGAAGACGGCGTGAATGATTTCCATCAATTCTGTTTATACCACTACATCAATGGTGTCAAATTATAGTTTTCTAACTTACTACTCAGATCCCAATGACAGGTATAGAAAGCAAGAAAATTTTGAATCTCTACATTCTTAGCATATGGCATGACATAGTATCATATTTACGATAGTATGACCCAAGCTTGATAAAATGCATAGATGGTTCGTTCAATGGTCCGTCTAACTCTGATGGCATTCAAATATTGTCATCTAAAAATTGTGCATTTTATTACTTCCTCTAAGAATGAGTGAAATTATAACAGCATCAAGGAGCAAACATGGCCTTTGGGGCTGCTAAATGATTGAAGAGAATTCTGCGCCATTTAATCAATACACAAGACCGAAGTCGTGAAATATTGCTGTTGCAGGTCATGGAGAATTATATTCTACCGAGCAAATCCTGACCAGGGTATCAACATCAATGGAAAGTGGCAGATTACAGTATGCGCTCAATTAAAATGGAATTCGTCGATGGACCCTATTATAAGAAACAAACAAGCCTCCAATCCAAGCTTCTATTTCGCAAAATTATGAAGCAATTCTTTTAGTGGTTGTAGCGACACTTTAACAGACCTTTTCCGTTGAACCCCAGCTCTTCAAACTATGTATATGTAATGTTTAGTCATCTAAGAATTCATGAAAATTTCCGTGTAATGCTTGTTCATATGATACACTGATATCATTGGAAGACCAGAGATATCTGCACTAAATTATGCGTATCATTGGAAGACCAGAGATATCTGGACTAAACTACAGTGCTGTTCGAAAAATTAGCAACTTTTTATTAAAAAGTTGTAAAAACAATTGTTTAGATAGAAATTTTATTAAAATACAATATTATCAAAGATGTCAGCGCAAAATGTCTTACAGAAACATACAAGGATACAATCTCACACAAGATTAGGGTCTTGCCTAGTATTTTGAGGGACGACCGTGATTTTTGAGTACTTGACCAATGCGTTTTGGCATACTTGTAGCCAACTTCAACAAGGTCCGTTCAGTAATTTCATGGTTCCAGACGCGAATAATCGCAGCAAGTAACTCACTTTTTGTTCTGGATCGATGTGCGTTTGACTCTCACTTTCAATATCTTCCACAGATTTTCAACAGGGTTCAGATCGGGGCTGCTCGAAGGCCACGGCAAGGACGATATTCCATGAGATGCTTTGAATTGCGTCGTTACTTTTGATCTGTGGGCGGGAGCCGAGTCGTCTTGGAAGATCATATCGCCGTTGAAAAATCGAGTTTGATAAGGTAAAACTCGAGTTCGAAGTATTTTCATATACTCCTGAGAGTTAACAGTCTTTTCACACAAATGAAGGTAGCCAATTTTCCTCGCACTAAATCGTGACCAGATCATGACGCATTGAGGATGTTTCACTGTTGGCATTTCGCAGAAGGGTTTGGAGGATTCCGACGAATATCTTCTCACGCGCGTATTTCCAGAGTGGTAGCTGATCTCCATTCTCGACTCATCCGAGAAAAAGACATTTTTCCATTGTTCCTCACTCCAGTTTTTATGAAGCTTGCACCAATTGATCCTTGCCAGACGTTGCTTCTTTGTAAGAAATGGCTTTCTGACCATACGACGAGAATGAGTCCAACAGAAATAAGACGCTTGCGAATGGTAGATGATGAAACAGTAACTCCTGTTGATTCTTGCCACTCACGACGAAGTTCCAGTGACGAATATTGACGATTTGCAAGACATAGTCGTTTTAATACGCGATCTTGTCTTAAAGTCGATTTTCTCTTTCTACCCGAATTCTTTCTTGATGAGTTTTTACCATTCAGATATCGGCTCACGGTAGACTTGTTAATTTTCAACTTGGTTGCGATGTAACACTGTTTATAGCCTTCATCGTAGAGAGCGTCAATAACTGCTTTCTGCTGTTGAGTAAGATCGCGTTTTCTACCCATCGAAGTTGTTGAGAGACTAAAGTTGAATGCAACTGAGTATCATGTGTTCTATTATAATGCCAATTCAAATTCAAGATCGATATCAATGGTTATAGTGACACACATGATGTATGGAATAGAATAGATATCTACTATGAATAGAAACTTCACTTATGACAAAATACTCAAAGAGATTATGGCAAATTATAGCAGTAAAAAAATCGATAAGTTGCTAATAACGACGCAATTCAAAGCATCTCATGGAATAACGTCCTTGCCGTGGCCTTCGAGCAGCCCCGATCTGAACCCTGTTGAAAATCTGTGGAAGATATTGAAAGTGAGAGTCAACGCACATCGACCCAGAACAAAAAGTGAGTTACTTGCTGCGATTATTCGCGTCTGGAACCATGAAATTACTGAACGGACCTTGTTGAAGTTGGCTACAAGTATGCCAAAACGCATTGGTCAAGTACTCAAAAATCACGGTCGTCCCTCAAAATACTAGACAAGACCCTAATCTTGTGTGAGATTGTATCCTTGTATGTTTCTGTAAGACATTTTGCGCTGACATCTTTGATAATATTGTATTTTAATAAAGTTTCTATCTAAACAATTGTTTTTACAACTTTTTAATAAAAAGTTGCTAATTTTTCGAACAGCACTGTATGCGTTGTTTGTAAATATAGCATTATTAGCTGTGTTAGCGGCCGAGGGTCCATGATATTTCTGCCCGACTAACACAACTAATAATGCTATATTGTATCTGATTTGGCTATGTTAAAAGGCTCTTTATTATATTGTATTATATATTTATTATAGTATTTATATTATATTGTTTCTACCTATATGCCACTGCTTCTGTACTGTCCTTTTGTGCCCTTTACTCATAAAGTAACATTTGAATGATATTGCTCAATTTGTCAAAAGCAATTTTTCAATATTGCTTTTTCAGTATTAGTGAATGCCGTAAACTTGTTAGGGCAAGTTCAGGTCTGAAAGTACGTTTCACTAGACTTCTACGGAACTCAAGACATGGGTAAGACTTACAACTTCGCTGATAAGTAACTTACCAAGTTTCACGCACGTAGCCATTAACTGCATACAAATTCACGTCACATGGTGATGAATAATGGAGGTCAGAGAAGTTAGAGAAACGCAGATATCTGATGATAATTGACAGTGCTATCATCTACTACGTTTGAGACTCTGTGAAATGATTCGTTGGGAGACGAAGGAAAAATATCCAATAGAAACCTGAAGGGCAACTTTATCAAACAGTCACATGTAAATTTACAGAAATAGAATTGTTATCTCTCCTTAAGACATAGGCCTGTAGAATAACATCGCAGTTCAATGAAAAAATTGAAAGAGAACTTGTAACTTGTATAGCGAAGAAATGGAGACATTCCATGGATTTATCAAGCACTTTAAAGCCTTTCAAAAATTGCGGGATAGATTCATTCAAAATCGCAAGTTTACATCTAATAGATAGGTGCAAAGCAACTTTGATAGGCTCATTTTCGGTTATGTTATCACTATCAGCATAAAACTGAATATGCGATGCCCACGGGCCTCATGCCATCGAAACTTGATCCAACCGCGGCTCTGCGGCCTGCCCGCCTTTAGTAAGCCTTTATTTAATAATGGAGAGCGATTATATGAACGAGATATAATGAATGCAAATTTTCAATCTGGCGTGTATGAACAATTGAGCACTTACCGCTGAGATTCTGATTCACAGCAAAAAGAAAATTAAGCAAAAGCAGCTTCAACCTGTCCAATTAACATTCAAAGAAGCTTGAAACTTTTCCTATTTGCATTAGGTGGTTGAAATATAGAATAGCTCATGAATCATAATAAGCTTATCACTAACTAAATACATTAATGATTTTGATTGTCTAATTCCAAGAAATATAGAATGAGGCTATTTCTCCATTACCACGCTCAGTGAGCCCCAAACTTAAATAACTTCCAAACAATAAAATGTAAATTTCCTTAAGACAGCATAATGCTGTGGTTAGATCAAAGAAAAAATAATATGCTTTCCTGCTGCTTAGACAATGTTTCGCAGATAAGACGTTAGAAAAGATACGATGGAAAGACAAATTAGAAATGAGAGAAGGGATATGTATAGTATATAGTATGTACATATACTATCTACATATAGTATATACATATAGTACATATAGTATCTACATATACTCACATTGGAGGACATTGAGAAAATCGTCGTTGCGAATTACTTTTATAATCGGAATAATGAAGACATTGATGAGTGATTCTGGGTAGTGCCACATGTTTCTGGTCATAGTTTCTGATTCTTTCATGTATATTTATAGAGTTTATATTGCATTTGAAATACGAGTAATTTTGATCTGTTTGACACTTACACAATTGTACAGTTGAATTGTCAATATACATTTTGAAACATATATACTTAGTTGCTAATGTTTGATCTGTGCAGCTGCTGTAGCTTGAATAAATTCGTTCCGAATCGCCATTAAATCTAGGCTTTACTTGTCATTATCTTTTCTATTCTTTTTTTGAACTTATAGGTAGATAATTGTCGAGGTATTTGTTTACAAATTAGTTACCAAAAAAAGCACAATTCATGGAAATAAAAAAAAACTACCATTGCTCTCAATGAATCCAGATATTTTGATGGATTTTTGATTCACCTAAATAAACAACCTAAATTTGTAAAATTATTCACCTATAAAAAGCCTAAACTGACAAAAATATTCACCTAAGATGTCGCTGTCTACTGATTACGAAGCAGGTAGTGGCGTAACTTGGACATAAATGTACTTCCCGTTTACAATGCTATCCCAGAGTTATGCTATCCCTATGGCTATAAAACCGAAAGGAAGGTAAAACGTAATAAATGACAAGATGAATGAAATACCTATCTGCCAAAATCATGTATTATTCACTCAATTTGCGTTACTTGTGTCGCAGACTGCTACGCAGACGTTACGTGCTTCAACAGACGATAATAAATTATGACCAAACTTGGTAGCACATTCCAACTAACACGCCGAATGATGAGTTGCTAACACAATAGATGACGTATACTGACTACGGAAAGTATTTGGAGACCAAATTGATGCACAGATATCGGATAAATTACAACATGAGTCGGTCAATATGAGGAATAATAAAAGGTTTTTGGTGTAAAAACGGTGTCAGATATGGATCAGATATTAGACAAAAATAAAATTTATGATGTATATATCCATGCACATGCATATAAAAATGAGTAAAAAAGCATTTTCAAAAGAAAGAAAAATGATCAAAGGAAAATGTTTGCAAATACAGAAAGAAGTTTTTTAATGAATCACTGAGCAAAACGGGCAATGCATGATGAACAAGATATGGAATCAAAAAGCAATGATACAAAATGATATGTAGTATCATAAAAGAAAGAGGCGATAATCATATACTCATCGCGACCATTCAAAGGTGAGTTATTCTGTTGAACACGCATAGCTTCAGCAATACAATCATCTCATTTATCGAATTTCAGAGAGATGTCTGCTCAAAATAGAAAATGTGGAAGAATGCTTGGTAGCTTGTAAGTAAACACATGCAGCTCTGTTTGGCTGGAGATGTTCAGACACACGATCGTGAAATGGACGAGAGGTGCTACCGATGTAATATTCATCACATAAATTGCACTTTCTTTTATAAACTAAAGTAAAAATTATTTGTTTTATGTTCTTATGCTCTATTGCATTTGATGATTTCGAAGCAACAAGAAGAGCACTCAATGAAGAACACTGAGAACAATCTGAAATTGGAGAAGGCGTTTTAGCCAAACTCATTGTGTTGCCGATGAAGCATTCCGGTGATCGACTATCTGATGAAAAAGAAGCAGAAATTGTTGAAGCGTTTGGACACAATCCATGCAGGCTCCCTACTTCGCAGAGGAAAGTTGTGGCGCAGCTCGACGCGTCATAATCATCAATGCAGAGAATATTGTGCAAGAATAAAGTAAAACCTTTCACTAGTAGAGTACAAGAACTGAAGGAGGTGAATTTTAAACTTCTGCTCACCGTTTTACAGATGAACAACGAAAATCCTGGCTGGTATCGAAAGACTGTCTTTGCTTATGAAGCTGTTTTTCATTTAAATGGTCAAGTCAATCAGCACAGTAGTTTTTATTATGCGACGGAAAGCCCTCATGTGGCTTCCGTAAAACCTTCAAATCTCCAGTTGAAATTCGGGCTATGATTACTTTTGGTTAGGGCATTGTGCATGAAGTCACTGATGGAACATTAACTACTGAAAAATAATGCGATCTTCTAAAGAAAGAGTGGTTCCTTTATTACTAGGAGAAAACAGACATTGATGTACCAGCAAGACGGAGCTCCGGAACAAGAACACTGCGGAACTTCTTAAAATTCTTAAGATTACTGGATAGGAAAAGACGGCCATCTCGAAGTCCTGATCTGGCGATGAGCCATTTTTAGCTATGGAGATGCGTACGGGATCAGATCCACAAAATTCCAAGACCAGAATCTACTCATACGGTGAGAGAGAATTGTAACAGTGTTGAATTTCATTGACAAGCCTACTTTAAGACGCGTCAAACACCAATTTCTTCAAGCGATGTGAAGCATGTGCATCAGTGCACAGGTCTCATTTTGACATTTGTTGTGACTGGGTTAGTAGAAAACAGCCCTCATGAAAACAGCTTTCAATTTTGTTAATCATACATTTCGCGAGTTTTAGCAATAAAATTTAATGCATGACTATTTCTATCTTTTGACACCACCTGTTTAACTATCGGCGGGCTGAACTGAATCATCCCAGGAAAAGAATATCAGTACACAGCGGGTTTCCATTCTTGTCATATTAACTCAAAAGTAAAAAGTCAATTTTTTTGTGCTAGACAGCGTATTTAAAGCAACAAAAAATGTACATGGACCGGATAGACAAGCATGGAGAGATATTAAGGAAAATGGATAAAGAGATTCCTTCCCATTAAGGCAGTCGCCTGGGACTTCAGTTTTTAGACATATACTTCAGTAGGACAAATCATGTACGACTTCATAAGATTTGAAAATACAAATATGCGTTTTCATTAAAAAAGATTTAAAAACCTAAAGAAGCTTTGAAAATTGGTTGCTAACTTCAACTGAGTTAAAACATCGAAGCGTCTTGAATTTTGCTAGATTAACTGCAAATCGTCAGAAATTACACAGCTTTTTCTAGATCTGACGCTTGATAGTTAAAGGAAACATTGTGCATCAGAAATATCCTTGTTTCAATATCAATGTCAAGTTATCGGCATACCTACATGACATAGACAATTATTTGGTCAATACAAACAATCAAGTCAAAATTTGTAAGTGAGGTGATTCTGTTGCGACAAGCTCAAACTACAGTCCGTTTCATAAAAAGTGGATCATCCTAAAATTTGACTAAATAAAACATAAGTATGATACAGAAAGCATTTTTCATGTCCCTAATATATTTAAATGTCCTTATATAATCTGATAAGCTATGATACAGTAACGGTTCTCAAGAAGCTAATATTTTGTGGCCCTACCCTTATTGTCAATGACATTACCAATTCGTCTAGGCATTGATTCGATGATATCGTTGATTTTTGACTGATCTAACTTTCTCCACTCTCTTTTTAACAGTGACGTAAGTTGTGATACGCCATCTGTAGGTAGCAGTGAACAACGAACGTTACGTTTTAGAATTCTCCATACATTTTCTATGGGATTCAGATCAGGAGAACGAGCTGGCCAAGATAATGTCCTAAGCCCTAATTGAGACTTGCATAAATTGACTCTACTACTCCTCTGACACGTAGCATTATCATCCATAAATAACCAAGTCGATGGATCACCAAGTTGATCTGTCATTTGGCCAATGTTCATTCGTAAAACATTCACATAGCGTTCAGAATTCATGGTTCCTTGCTGTATGTGAAGTTCAGAGCGGCCATTGGTCCAAATGCCAGCCCAAGTCAGTAGAGTCGCACCACCTTGTACCCGGAGACGATGTAAATGTCTCGGAATTTCCTCCTTCCAGATTTTATCCATAATCTCAATCGACCATCACTATCCTTCAGACGGACTGATGCCCCATCAGACCAGACAACCCGATCCCATTGATTTCGCCAGTGACAATGACTCATTGCCCATCTGAGACGTCTTTTTGTATGCTGATCTGATAATTCAATCTGAGAGGGCCTCTTACAGCTCTTGAAATTCGACTCAATAAGTCTTCTACGAAAGTGGACTTAGAAATAGACGAGACTAGTGCAGCCATCTCAGTTAACGAGAGACTTGGATCAACTTTAAAAAATCTCAAAATTAGGCGGTCTCTACGTTTGGATGTTTTGCGTGGACGGCCAGAGCCCTCTTTACGACAGAGTCGAAAATCATCTTTATGCCATCGATGCACATTTGTGTAAGGGACATTTTAGTCGCTTGCTTGTAGCTCGCAAAGAAAACTCTAGTTCTAGCAAGGCTGACACTTTGCCTTTTGTGAATGCGATCTCGTTATTGTTCATTTATGCTTTGTATTGTTTTCAACCGGCAAGAGATAGATTTCTAGCTGAAAGTAATCAGGAGTGCTGCCAACACCACCGCAACGAAGTCAGGAAGCTATGGAACATGAAGTCCAGTTAATCACATGTAGCAGTTACATTATTGTTGATGAATAATGGTGCTATACTGGCTCTGATTGACCGATTTTCTTTATTTTTGTTTTGCTTGATAGCTTTTGGCTTATAGAACAACATATTACATAACAAAGGAAACAAATGTCATTTTATAAGAGTGAGGTATGATTTTGTGTAACATTGCTAAATGAAGATCAAATTATCTACTACTTTTTTATCTATAACAGGAAAACAACTCAATATTCATGCTTTAAATTTCCAACAATGATATTAGTAAGCACAACTGACATATCTTCCAAATTTCAGAGAAATTCGTTCAAGTTTGGCGGAGTTAGACAAAGTTGAAGTTAAGGCGATGTTTAAGGGTGATCCATTTTTTATGAAACAATCTGTAGTTGATAATTCATTTTCATCGGCTATCAGCTGGAATCATAGAAATTGACAACAATAAAACCTCTAGAATGGAAATTAAGCTTCATGCAATGCACAATAACGGCACATAAATCGCACGCATTTTCACTTAGATGCACCTGCCAACGTCTGTATCATTGGGTTAGAATCAGTCACATGAGTAAATCGAAGCTTTTAATTGGTTCTTCATGCCCCAACTTAGTTCCCCGGGATGTGCCGCGACAGTCAATTTCCATTCTAGCGAACTTCAGATAAACAGTTTATTTCTATGGCTGGAATATATTAGGTCAAAATTCATCGTTAGATCAAAAAAGGCCAAATATATTTTGTGAAACTAGAGAAATTTTCTGAAGTTAGATTGCGAACAGCTAGTGCAGCCAAGTGCTAGGCAATCACCAATCAGATAATCATACTTTAACTTATAATGTCACGCTGTCATACGATTTAATAAAAAAAAGATCATGACGTCTTTCTCCATTAGAGAGTTAATCACATAAGCGCATATAACCCTGCCATGTCTTGACAGACAACTGAAGTATTTTATACATTTGTGTCTCTCACATAACTGCTCTCTGGGGCGTATTTCAAAAAACACTGGCAACGGGTAATTTACGGGGGTACTCCGACCATAACTGGTTTTTGCAATGACTCACATTGTCTGGCAATCAAGCGATGCCCTTTTATCACTGCACATGTGAGATTGCAATAGATATCCGACTTTCACTGGCAACGCTATTACCAGTGAATTTCGAGATTTACCAGTCCTTTATGAAATAGAATTTAACCTCACTGGTAATACCAGCATTCGACTGGTAAGTTAACAGTTCATCAGTGGTAGTCACAGAATTAGATCGGCCGTATCTTCTTCTGTTTGACTAGAAAGGAAACACTGGAACATGTAGCGATAATGAAATGGCACAAAAAGCTGACATAATACCACAGCAATCGAACAATAATCAGCCAGTTCAAAATTAAACACGCCAAATTGTGCGAAGTTTCAGTGATTGTTATCAGCCAGATCACACAGCAAAGAGACGCAGTCGATGTCAAGTTCTACAGAGAAGCTTGTGAACGTTTTTTCGTGCGCCTGCTAACTTTTTTTAATAATGATCGGAGGTCCTAACATTATCGAGAAAAATTTTGCGCAATAATCTGAATTCTTCGAATCTGGAGGAATCGTGGCGATCGGAGCATTTTGAAGGAATTGACAGCAATCCGCAAACGACGCGACGACTATTTTTCCTATCTTTGCAAGGTGTTAAAAATTTCTTTTTGCCCACTTAGTAAGTTCCTGCATGTGCTATCGTTTTGAATCAGTTTGCACTTCTAGCAAAGTGATGCACTTAAACAATCTAATTCTGTGGTGGTAGTAGTTTTATGAAATAGTCTCCTGGTGTCAAATTTTGTCTATTCATGAAAGAGTCATTCAGTTTCTTGTCTACTGACCAAGTGATTTTATTGTTGCTTTCGGATGCTGATCACTGGACGACTTTAACTAATAATATCTTCGAACACATGTAGGGCACCCACCCACAATTACTTCATGTAACGTGTATCACTCACTTAATGCAGAACTGATGCATCCTGTACGTGCTACATCAAGATTTTACTGAATCGATAATGTCACAGCTTTAACGGAACCATCGATTGTCGGGGTCACATATGCTTTCAGCATAGAAATAGATTGTTGTTTATCTGAAGTTGACTAGAATGGAAATTGACTCAAGGTCACGGCACATCAGAGGGAACTAAGTTGGGGCATGAACCACCAATGAAAAGTTTGGAATTGTACAGATGACTCATTCTAGCCCAATGATTCAGCCGTTGACAGGTGTATCTAAGTGAAAATGCGTGCGACTTTTGTGCCACTATTGTGCATTGCATGAAGCCAAACTTCCATTCTAGTGGTTTTATTGTTATCAATTTCAATGGCTTTCAGGGTCGTTTTGAGATTGAATAGAAATTTCAATCCGTGCGTTGCAGTCATCTGCTCCAGTTGATGCAGAAATATGGTGTGTTGGCTGATACAACATCTTCCTCCTCGACAACATGGAATTAAAATATGATGTCAATTTTTTAAATTAAAATGTTTAGTGGATTAAGTCAAAATTCGCATTTTATAGGTCAAAATCATGCTAGCCGCAGTAATCAATAAGAAATGCAGCGAATGATATGGAACATTTGAGAGAAAAAAATGAGAGCTGATCTGGAAAATATTATTTCAACTGCGCAAGCATAAATGCAATAGACCTATCCAGCTGCAAGAAAATCTGCTGGTGTACTGTTCAAGTATGTAATTCAAATTATTGAAGACTTTCTGCAAACCGCAGACGATAGGAACACGTCCACAACAGCTTATACATTATCACTTTTACAATCACTGTTCACGATAGACACCAATGCAGTTGTAGTTACTTGTTGAGCAACCTTTTCGGAAACTATTTTCTATTTAAAGGATTTTCAATATGTGTACGCAATTCCATGAGACTAATATGTTCACTTTGACCTGCATAGACAGTGTAGGTCTCAATGTGGCAGTGAACTATTATTTTCCTCGAGTGCAGAATGTTTCTTATTCATAAATTTCTATTTAATTGGCGTACTTTTATATTAAGCTATTTTATATTGGCGTACTTTAGGTAGGGGCCTAATATTACTCTCTATGGCTACACCCAGTCTGATGGAATAATTACCGTAGAATACAGATGGATGGAAATGATTTACTCAAGATTCCTCTGCGTAATCAATTAAATCACAGAATTAGATTGTTTAATCGTGTCACTTTGCTAGAAGTGCAAACTGATTCAAAACAATGGCACATGAAGGAACTTATTAAGTGGGCAAAAAGAATTTCTTAATACATTGCAGAGATAGGAAAAATAGTCTTGCGTCGCTTGCGGATTGCTCTGAATTCCTTTAAAATGCTTCGATCACCACGATTCCTTCAGATTCGAAGAATTCAGATCATTGCGCAAAAGTTTTCTCGATAATGTTGGGTCATCCGATCATTATTAAAAAAGTTAGCAGGCGCACGACTGTGTCTCGACTTTGTCATCGACTGTGTCTCTTTGCTGTGTGATCTGGTTGATAACTGTCACTGAAACTTCAGACAATTTTACGTGTTTAATGTTAAACTGGCTGCTCATTGTTCGATTTCTATGGTATTATGTCAGCAGATTGTGCCATTTCATTAACGTTACATGTTTCAATGTTTCCTTTCTAGTCAAACAGAAGAAGAGACGACCGGTCTAATTCTGTGAATTAAATAGTCTTGTCATGAATCAGACAGTAAATAACCAAAGGCATCATTCTTTTGAAAAAATTTGTATTTCAACAAAACAATTGCAAATTTGTATTATGTTTCTTAAGATGTACGGTATTCAATACTTAAAAATTCAATAGTTTTATGCAAACCTGATGCAAACAGATAGGTATATACCTCAAACTGCAATTGTTCTTCTTTTGTTTTTATGGATGCCAAGTGCTGATAAGAAGTATTTTGCTTCAATATTTATCGGCATTTCATAACTTTCACATGCATTGAAAATGCAAAATTGGTGATCCGATTGTCATCAAAATGACAAGAGCAGCATACGCTATCATATTCATGTCTAATTGACCATTATCTAAGCATTCATTTCAGCCATTTTGTAAAGACTCCCCGGAGTGCACTTGTTAAGACTTCACTTGCAATCATATAGTCTTGAAAGCTGTTCTGCCACTTTCGTTATGAACAACGCATTATTAAATTCGTTGAGAAAATTCACTACCTATTGGAAACTCATTGTTTTACCGATGATTTATTGCGATGCGATGAGGTGTGGAAAATGCCAGTTAAGACAGTTTACTGTATTCGATATATTCCTATTTACGAAAGAAAGTATTCCAGTTTACGCGAAAATTTATAAATACTGATGTGGTTGGGCCTTTGTACAACATTTCAAAATACCACTCTCAGATATTCGGAAATAACTGTCAGATTTGATTTAAACAAATTCACGCAATTATTATCCAACCATGGGAACATGGAAAAGTGTATGTGATACAATTAATTTCACATTGCTTTGGTACCACAGTTATCATTCCTCTATTTTGATGCTTAATATTTTGTAAAGTAATTTGCTTACTTCCCCTGTCCATGTGCTATTGAAAACAAAGAAAGGGAATGAACACGAATTGAATCATTTATAATGACGACATGACACGAAACAAAAATATTTAGGAGAGCTACTTTTCAGAATAAAATGAAATGCGAAATTACGATTTTTGTGAAGTTACGCATGGAGGCACATTGCACCATAGGGATTTAATTACAACGCCAATATGGTCACTCAGTTATAAAATATTCTTATCAATAATTATCAAAAAACCTGCAACGAAAGCAGTCTATAGGAAAGTAAACATGAAAAAACACCGGTCAAGTGTATAATTGATTTGAGACACATGTCATGTACAAATCTCCAAGCCATATGGATTTTAATTTGGTAATAAGAACCCTCACTGATGAGCTCAGATTCAGGTTGAAAACGAATAAGGACAACATGATGTCCAGTTGTCCTATATTGACAACTTATTTGCGGTATATTCACATGAATTTGAAATGTATGCCAAATTTGGTGCTCCCCTTAACTTATTGTATTGCTCCGAATCACATGAAATTCACGGCTAACATACTCAACGAGATAACTTTCCACTGGTGGGCTCACTTGCTCTTTCTGTGCTTTAAACAGCAATTCAAAATTTTACATAGCCAATTTTGACAGATTCCTGCACATGTAAATTTTGAAATTCTAACGAATTTCGACTATAAATCATTTTTAGGAATGTTGTTTGCGATGCCAAACTGTTGAATGATCTGAGAAGTTAATTGGGAGTTCAATATGAGTTCAAAAGGAAGCTGGTAAGGCAGATTTGTGCTTTTAATACAACTGAAATATACGTAAGTGAAACTGGGGCGACTTTCCGGCAAAGTAGTCATTCCATTCATTCTATCTATGAAATTGAGTACCATATTTCTTCTAATAATCGCCCACCCTTTAATAGCCGCTCACTCCATTCTCTAAGTCAACTATCATCTAATACAATACTTACAGTTTTTTTTCTAAGGTTTTCTAGAAATGTGAGTACACTGCCTATGACCCTGATTCTACTTGCGACCTTGATGCCACTAGCAGTGACGTCAGTGACGATTTTATTTCCTATTGTGATTCTGATGAATCATCGAGTTGAGAGCAATAAGACTTCTTCTTGGAATGTCTCGATTTATCTCTCTGAAAAATAGGACTATTCGCGTTCCATAAGTACAACTCGATTTCTAGATTATAGGCCTAAGTATTCGATCAGCATGAGTAAGCACATGTGTAAGAATGTGATATATTTTATTCATTCAGTTATATCATAATTGATAGATTGCAAAACATACGACAATCTTTTGGTGGCTAGAATTTCCATCTACATAACCGTTGGAATTTATATTCGGATATATATGAACATGTGCTGTTGTGCTTAGCAGCATTTACAACCAATTCATGAATAGCAAGTGTTTTATTTATTATTTGTACTCAAAAGATTTTAACGAATAATCGCCCAGCCTCCATTAATCGCCTAGTGTAAATTGAGACGAATTCGATAAACGCGCTGGGCGATTATTAGAAGAAATACGGCAGTTGTAAGCAACTTCGTTACTAAAAAAATCAATTAGTGATATTAACTTCGCATTTGAGTTTCCAATATTCTATTCGATGTCTATTGTATAATAAATGAGCATGACACGGTGCCCAGACTCATATTTGTGCTCATCGGCACATTGAAAATCGAGGCACCGATGCTGAAAGATATCAATCACACCGTTTGCAAAAACTGACACAATTAAGTCATGAATTTGACTGCCCTGTCATGTCAGCCCAATCCAACGAGTTATGGTGAAACGCTTGAAAGTAGGCCTACGAAGAAGTCAAAGCCACAAAAGCCTAAGGAGGTACATAGCAAAATTGCAAATAAGTGGAGGGGGATTCGAAGCGTTTCTTGGCATGGATGGGGTAAATGTCATGCACTCACCAAAAATCATAAGCGCGCCTTTCAATATTGGGAACCAATCAATTTAAAATCTTGCATATGTACAGATATTATGGACTTAGTTGCATACATTACATTGCGCCGAAGCTCAACAAAAAGGTGACGTGTCAATCACATGCCAAAAAAGCGATTCAATAATATTATGTCATTATCAAGAGCCTTTAACGCACATTCAAAAGCTGATTTAAGATGATGAAATACACCCCAACTGAATCAGATATTCTTTCAAAAAATTATGATTATCTTATGAACTTATCAAAGCACTTGCACTTCTACCGAGATACAGTATATAAAGAATGTATTATGCTCAAGATGTAAAATAGTATCGGTTATTTCAGGAGTACTTCTCTGCGCAAAATGGATTCGAATGAATATATTTCTCGAGTTATTGCAAAGCTACTCTAGAATATGTGCACCAAAATAAATCTATTAGAGTTTTAGCATTCTACTGACAGTCCTGAATTTGATTTTAAAGATATCAAATGCTCATTTCATTTTCAATGTCGGACGGATTTAAGTCTTCAATTAAAGATATTTCATTTGCATAAAAAATCCTAGCACACGGAAATCATTTAAAAACCACTTCGCAAACTTCCGTTATTAGTGCTTTGACCTCGTTGGTTACGTAATTGAGTACAGACTTATTGTTGCTTTTTCAGACTGGCATTGTGACTTGATGGTG
This sequence comes from Prostheceraeus crozeri, assembly GCA_907163375.1. NCBI lineage: Eukaryota > Metazoa > Platyhelminthes > Polycladida > Euryleptidae > Prostheceraeus > Prostheceraeus crozeri. Next base: position 179,133 of record CAJQUW010003629.1, read on the forward strand.
AGATTTTTGTCGTGTAGAAGTTGATTGACATATTGCAAATCAGTCTTCACCGGGAATATATTATGATGTTTACTGCAAATTTCAAAATCATCTTCATCTACGCATTTTGCTTGTCGCCACTTCTGAGAGACGTGGTTGAACAGCAAATAAGGCAAATGAATCAGATTAGAAATAGCACTAAGGGAGATTGGTGACCAATGATTAATTTCATTGAATTTGAATCAATTTAAAAACTTCATTTAAGTGACCAATTACATGACATTGTCCAATGCAAAAGGATATAAACGAACTCCATAAATCAACTGGAAAATTGCGGTAATTCCTTTCATTAAAAGCTGAATAAACACCTTCATTAACATAGCTGGCATCATTTCCTGATCATGACATGTCAATTGCGTCACACCATTACTAAATGTAGGCGACCATTTCATTTTCAGAATACAGGTGGAAGAAACTCTGAACGCTTTTTCCGTAAATCAACTATTGCGAGTATCGTCATGACTGTTCATTCGTTGCTCTGTATGCACAGCATGCACAGTTTTCAGAACGCTGTGTCACCATTCCATGGGAATGCCGCTTCTACAGCCTATAGAGTTTAAAGAAAATAGAATTAATAATTGTCATTGATGTGCAACCCGTCTATGACTACAGCTTGTTCAATGTGATTTGACTGCCCGTCCCTGGCAAGACAGACTTCCTTAGTTAATGCACAGTCACTTATATTGGAAATTATATTTGAAATCGATGTTGTACCAAATTTTGAATTCAGCAGGGCGATATTTTGCTGTATTTTCCGACGTTGATTAGATTGAATATTCCAAAGAAACTTGAACAGTCTAATCTGATCAAAAGAACAAGTTCAAATTTAGTATGTACTAGCAATTGGTATCACAACAGTCGCCACTTTTCAATTTTACTCTTTGCCTCAGAGATATCGGACTGAAGAAAAGAACAATATATCCTTCCTCCTAATGTTCGCCGATAACATACGCCTCCGTACCAAGGTAAGTACATAAGTACTCAATGAGTTAAACACTCCTTGAAAAACACAATTTGTTCTAAGTGATAAACAATTTTCCCGGAGCAGTTTGCAATGTCGTTCAAGATGTCAAATGTGATTTTCAATGAAAGTCACTGTGCAATGACTGAGGAAGAGAATTCTGCCTTGACCTTGCGCATTAATCAATATGTGAGTCCTAAGGAATGTGATTCTGTTCAGGTATTTGCCGACATGGAACACACCGCAGATCAATAGAAACGGTGTGTGACTGGAAAATTGAAGTGAAGTCAAACATCCTTGCATAAATGCGCTCGCGACCTCTCAATTGTCCATCTACACTTATCCAAAGATGTTAGGAAGAAGCCGAACATTAGGAATTCGGTTTACCCAAATTCATTGACAATACTTTACTGAATTCAAATGTGGAAGACTTGAAAATGTGAGCAATTCATAAACAACTAATTCAATGCCAGTAGCATTAAGCATGAACATATTAGTATGATGATCATCATAGAAAACTGAATGTGCATTTCATGAACATTCATAAGCAGCTTCTGTCAACTTTATCATCCATTGTTTAGGTCCAGTTAGATAAATAGTTATGAAATTTGTATTTTCCTTCATATTCATATACCCAAGCAATAAAGTACCTTTTTTGCTTCTAACGGCACCCTTATTGTGCATGTTGACAATTTGTTTTCCTTTAGAAATGATAAAAGAAAGAAAAAAGGAGCAATTTTCGAATTGCTAATATTTAAGTCCCAAAGATAGGGAAAGTTCTGTAGATATCTATAGAGTTCAAGCGATATTCAACTCGTTACAAACTGATCGTAATTAGTCAAACGCCGGTGTTAAGAGCGCGCCGATATAATAGCTTTTAGTTTATATAGGCCTCCTTTCTAACTCTTATTGATTCTGCCCGTTACTGATGAAAAGCAATCTTTTTTAAACGTATTTGATCATTAATTAAAAATTTTCAGAAATAATTGTGAGGACCAAACTGTCGCTACAACTTTAATTGCAGCATCTAAGAAAATTTCGGGTTATTGCTATGATACTCAGAGCATCACAGGATGCAGATCACAATGTTTAATAACCAGGTCGCGCTCTTTAATCGGTTTTGATTGATTAAGTAGGAGCAATTCAGATTTAAAAAATGATACACCAACTTAGCAGTCTTTGACATGTTATCAAAGTTTGAAGTTGACAACAACACTCGCATTCTGTCCACTGATAAGTCAGATTATTGAACACACGTTAGCCTGAATATATTTCAATGCTAAAAATAAAGTGACAAGACCTTTCCCACCAAAGACTGTCGTCTAATTTAGTGATAAGCTTGCATGTGCTGCATGGCAGCTAAGAGAATTTCTTGATAATGGCCATACATTTCGATTACCCTTTTAAATTTCAAACTTTTGCCGACAGAATGTCATCTAGAGATTATTCAAAGGTTGCATTCAAATTTTCTTCTAATTTCTTGCTATGGTATTTGACAATCAGCTCGCGATAATGTCATCATAAAACATGGATATTCGGGGGAAATATTTAACTCAGCATGATAAATTTGAAATATCAAAAATATAGCGTCAGTGACGTTATATGTCACCATGAAATTCCAACCAAAACTATGTTTAAACATATTTGCTGTGGCACATTTATGAGCGTGCTCTATATACATGGTCGAATGAATGTCAATGAAGTCAGAATATGTAAGAATCACGACCGTTTTTTCGGTTTATCGAATAAAGTAAACTTCAATCACTAATTAAAGTATTCCATTTCGAGGATGTAATTCATCTAATTGCCATTCATACGAATTATCTGTCTTTATGAACATAGTCAGTGATGAAGTGTATCTGAATTTTCGATAGCGAAAGTGGCCAGAGTTCAAGAGCTCATTAAAACATTTCTTGATGATGCAAATGATTGTAGCTCTGCATCTAAAGCGTGTTCATTATGGTCTCAATAAAATTCGCACATTGTAAGTACGACTATGAATTATCTGCAAATTAAGTGGTAAATAATGCGGTACACTGTCAATTGGTTGACAAATTCGAAAAGTCTTTGAAATTGAAATTTTAGAATTCGATCAGTCAAAATGTACGTTTCTATTCAAACTAGTTTGCCAAACAGCAATTGATTTTGCCTATTAATACAAAGTATGATGCTGAAGTTTTCTACGGTTTCATTGAAACATTTTAAGTATATAATAACTGAGAAATTAAATGAAACTAACGAAAATGTTTGATTTACAAGCACGACCAAAAAACCTCCAAATACAGAAGGTCAGCTCCTTTGTATAAGTAATTGAACGAAACTTTTATAACATGCACCAGCATATGTACATTCATCTAATGCATTTAAAACATCATTTGCAAATATTTTTGCATTCGAAGCATCAACAATCTTTATCATGCTGAAAATTACCTTTTTGAAAGATTTGTCAGCAATGCCCTTAATCTAATAGTGGAAAAATGTACATTATCACTTTGAGCTGTAAAATTGACACCATCAGTGTCTTGGCGGTGGCAACAAGATAGACATATACACGCCATGACGTCATGATACTTTTTCATCAACGATTGAACAAAGGTCACTTTTTCACAGAAATTTCCAGAGATTCAGTACTGACGATATTATCCATAGCAGCTGACCATAATCACTGTTTCTCAAGAATGTAAGGTGTCACATAATAGTCTTTGGCATCAACTCGTGAAATCCAAGAACTCCCTCTCTTTGGATGATATTGAAACAGTCTGAGATTTTTGATATCTGACTTTCCAGCTGGCATACAAGGATCAGGGGACCATGTTGGTATAACTTTTGCAACAGCCAATGGACATGAAAGTCTGTGAGCCTTAGCAGCACTTGGATGGGAAAAATATCGTGGGCAAAGTGGATATCCGGGACATCTCCAAGCGATCGTCATGAATTTCAACACGTTTCTGATTTATGAATGAAACTTGAACACTTTCAATACTGTGAGTGGACGGTAATGAGCAATTAGTACCTTTCTTTCTCTAACTGACAGTGACTGATAGAGAGGCCGTCGATTAAACCAATCTGTTGCGTTAGAACAAAACAGACGAATGAGCGTGTTCAATATTGATGAGAGACATTGCGCAATGGCTGATGAGATACTATATCTGCAGTTCGACAGGACCGATGTGGAGGGTCTAGATGTGAGGTCAAAGATATAGAGGATCCAATCAGAGAGAAAATACTTTCACTAGAAGTGCACTGCGATCTACGAGGGGAGAGAGAAACACAAGTTAACGATGTATTATTCTGCAGAGAGAGAGAGAGAGAGAGAGAGAGAGAGAGAGAGAGTAGCAGCTTTAATTATCATATTTCAGTCATTTGGTAGCTAATGCTGATCATCTGATGATGATTATGTACTCAAAGTGTGTCATATCTGAGCAAATGATAAAATTCTTCACAAATGGTCATTTGATTGCTTCAATGTACCTCAAAGGTCAATCCAAATCATCATGATATAGAAAGTATAATTTAGGATTTAATGCCTTTCATTTGGTATGTATATTTTCGTGTCTATAGACAAATAAGGTAATGAGATCTGTAAAGAATTGTAATTACAATATAATAATATAACAAAGCATGAAAATAAACTATTTTTCGGAGGTTCGTTTAAACCACTTCATCTTTAAAAGTTTTGTAAAGAAGTTAAAAGAAAGTTGAGTCACAAGTTGAAACTCAAGTTAAAAACCATGTCTCTTGAATAATTTTAAACATGAAAAAATAAATTAAATTAAATAATGTACAAATTCCAACGCATTGACTTCTCATTGCTTTTGCAGAATGTGGGGAACGTCAAGGATTTCATAATTTAGCCCAATACATGTATATTTCGGATGTATATTTAGCATCTACCTTCATGGATGATAACTGACCTTGATTTTTGTTCAAGTATTACAATAGTAGAGCTATTTGGTTCCTGGTAGAAGTTAGCTGAATTTCGGTGCTCATAAAAAAGTTAAATGATAAGCTTCAAATTAAATATAAATCGCAGAGATTTGCTGGAACTTAACTTTCATAGCAGCTAAACCTAATTTTGAGCTAAAATTGTTGTCGAAAAATCATGCCTCACAACAACAGTTCAATGAGGTCGGTCTTGAGGTCGGCCAACTAGGCCTGCTTTCAAAATATAAGAGGTAATCGAATTTTAGATCAAAATTGTAACATAAGCATTATGCCACATTTCGGATCATCAAGTATGTTTCTCCAAGAAAACCACATAAGATGCTACCATGATCGTCTAAAAATTGAAAACTGCAGCAATAAGAAACGTGCCGTTTTGAATTCGAACCTTCTCCAAGACTACTATTCTCCATCACTAAAGCCCTACAAGGTAGAAAAACACTACCCTCCAATTTCATCCAGAATAATCAAGATCCTCCCAACCAAACGCTGCAACACTCAACAGTGAAGTCTACCAAGAGACATCTGAAGCGATGAAAACAAAAAGTAAGTCTTTCTCCAGTTTCCTAAATCTTCCTTTGATTTGCCTGTACTTTCAACTTCTTATACTTTCTATATGTCACTCATTATTGCATTACTATTGAGCTACGTGATTATTTGCTTCGTGAATGGCTTCGACCGTGGTGACTGAAACAAAGAAAGAGATCAGTTTCAGATATGGTTAAGAAGGTTGATGTCGTTAAAATATTATTTTCCGACTTTCTCTGGGATTGCTTTATCAACATCATTTTGCACTGTGACCGTTTCGACATGATACCGGAAATGTTTATTTTTAATTAAAGGTTCAATTTGCTTTATGAGATATAGCTAATTGACTGTAGGCATAGGCCTACAGTATGAAGTGCTCAGGATTCTGAAATCATCCCTCGATGTTAAGGCTCAACGGTCCACCAAAAAATCATGACAATTTTTCTGATCTTTTATAAATTATTATTATAATACTTTCATATTTTGTTAAAATATACGTGCAACCTAAGATAACATCATCTATATTTTCATTTTATGAAGATTATGAAGATTCCGAAAATCATTCAGGAGCATGGAATAAACATGGATTTAGAAATATATACTAAAACAGAGCACGTCGAATGATGTTTAGGAAAGTTATCAGTTTTACAATAAAATTAATTTATATAATTAAATCAAAGCCATTCATTTGGAAATTCAATCAATTACTTGTTACAAATATGTTTTCTTTGACTAAATTTAGTCACTTTAATCTATACGTTTTGGCCCCTAAACTGAGCACTTTCGCCTCAAGTCCTTTGTGAACATCATTGCGTTGAAAATTTGTCGTAGAAATAAAAAGTAAGTATTTTATCGACCAAGTAATTCATTAAGTCAATATTAGCTCTTCTCAAGTATGAAAATTTCAATCTCCCCTTTCTATTCCCATGCTCAAAAAACTGCATCAGCCCAACATCAATAACTTCTCATTTGAATAGCATAGCAAACTTCTGACAGTTTATTATGCTGCATAGTTTAAAAAAGAATTCTTATCTGACAAAAAAAGTCAAGCTGAATAGGAAATGTTATAAAGATAGGCAAGATGACGCTTTGGCATCAATTCATGTTATGCTAAGTTGAGGACGAATCGAAAAGCATTGGCCTACTCTCAGTGCAGGATTAGTTCAAGACTGTTTATCAGCAATATAGTCGTATTTGTAAATTTGAGGTCCTTAGCTCATCGCTGGTCTCTTCCATGCTCGTGTCTATGCCGTGTCTCATGAGGAGTATCGCTTCCCTAAGCTTTATCTATCTTTCGCAAAGCTTCTGTAGGATTGTTGAGCTTGAACTTTACAATAATTACTTGATAGTTGATAACTTACTTTACTTCCTTAAAAAATCGATTGTTGGCTTCAAATAATCGAATGGACATATATTTCTTGCCGGCCTTTCCCTGTATATCACCGTAATTAATCAATATTTTTTTTGACTGTCATAATTTTATTACTTGAGATTCTAAAAATTGAATTGGTGTGATTTATTGATCATGCAGTAGTTCTCGCATTGTGATTTTCCTTCTAAATTGTCGAATAGTCAGATATCGTCCATTGTTCAGTGGAAAGTGATCAACAAATGAAGCAGGCATACTACAAGTGTATTTCGTAGCTCTATGGCACTATTGACTTAAGACAGCTGCATATAATTTCATCGTGAATGAAAACCTGCATGCCTGTTTGTATGGAAAGTTTTCAAAAGAGCTTTCACTGAATTCCGTCTCATCCATTGACGACGAAAAAAGTCTGGTGCTGTTGATAAGAGAAATTGCAGACAGATTCCTTTGCGCTATATCGCTTTGTCAAAGGCTCATTCGTGCAGAAGTCTCTGAAGTTTCCGTTTAGGAGCGTAAAATAATGTGTGATGTGCTAACAATGACCTAATTGCAAGAATCAAAATTCCAGCATGAAGACAGCTCGAATCGTCACATTTTCGCAAAATGAATTAAATATCGATTTGACTTCTTTTTAAGTATCAATTTCAATATATCTCTGCCTCCAGTTTTGATTTACATGCATAAAAATTTGCATCGGCTTCCTTTTCAGTCATATCTAAAATCAACTCACATTTTAATGTACAAATGCCTTGTACTTCTAGCTTCCTGAAATAACAAATTTCATATGAGAATTTTACATTATGTTCACAGTCTGCAGATTGACCCGTGTCCATGGAACTACGACATTTTTTGCCGCGACGGTGTCTCATGTCGATTATAAATCGAGAGTATTATTACTGAGTTAATTTGACCGTTTTATCCGCTTATACACGGAACAAACAGCATATCTAGCACAATCGAATCGGGATGCATAAGATCATTTGGAGGATCCATATCTGTTTTGTGAAATGAGGAAACAAGAATTCCGAAGAGTTCGACAAAAGCCCAAGAAGAAAGAGGAAGGAATTCTACTGAAAGAAGAAGAAGAATGGAAATCTCTTAAATGTTGTGAATAAACACCGAAAGTATTCATAACATGACTTTCAAAGGGTCTGCAAAGATTGTCAAGACACAAGGCCTGAAAAATGAGAGATTGTAGCAAGAGGGTCAATATTTTGCATTAGATACCTGGTCAGAATTGACAAAGAGTACTATGAAGGAAATGGGCAAGATTATTTAGAAGAGGAAAGGAAGGATGTGATGGAATGACTACGTAAATAGATATCTGAGGAGCAATTGATGATTGAATTATGATGAATTTTAATAACCTACCAGTAAGGATATACATATAGGCCTACAGTGAATGAAGAAATTGCAAGAAATGACTTTTTGAAATTAGCGATTACTTGCATATACGTGTACATTACTTTTGGGTCATGGAGGTTTTCAATGTGATTTTCAAATGTCGGTTGACATTCAGGCCTGTCGTAGCCTCCACGAAAGACTGTTAATGGTTCATTGTGAAATTGGAAGAGGGAATTAGACATCAATATTTTAACATGACTATCAGATCACTTCATGCTGTTACTTTTGTGTTTGAGGAAGCTTATTTGCTTAATTTCAACAAAAACAAATTCCGTTAACTACTTCAGATAATTTTCCGCTTATGATTTTTATAAGTAGCATACGAAAACAGTAAATTGCTAAATTGATTCTAAATTCAATCCGATCACTGTCAAATTCTTTTTGATTTTGTGAAAGATTAAGCTTATAGACCTGATTTTTTTAAAGTTAAGCACCTCCTTCAGAGGATTGACAATAATTTTCTAAGTATCACGTGAAGTGTAGCTGCAAGCTTTAAAATACGGAAGATAAGAGTTGATACTTTAGAATTTTGAGAGATTTGTAGACTTGATTTTCTCAGGAATTTAGGCCTAAATATGGCAATAATTTTAGGGTTAGAATTGAAAACAAATGTAAATTTTGCAAAATTTGCAACTTTAAATCCTCAAAAGCTAAAGAAGACAAAAAATTGCAAACTTACTGAGTTAAAAAATGACGAAGGATTTTTATTCATTTACAATCAATAATAAATCGGGTAATTTACAGACGAAAAATCATTTTCATTAAATGAAGCGCCGCCTGTATTCGACATTTGATTGTACATCTTTCCTAGCTTCTGATTATTGCGTGTAAATGTTATCTACAATAGCTGAATGCTTACAGTCAACTTGAATGCAAAAAATTAAATTACCCTTATTAGCTCAATCCGTAACAAACTAAATATAGAATGCCGTTAATGTAAACTCCATTGAGTATTGAATCAATTCATGACTCTAAATCCATACATAAAAGTTCGATAGGTATATTACGGTCCATATACCGGTATCCGAACTATCTCGAAAAACGTTTATTGGTCTATCACAAATTAAGTTACAAGTAAAAAGAGGCCCTTCGGCGTCCAACGCCTTCTATCGGTCTATGAAAAGTGCACATATATGTGTGTATAAGAAAAGTGTATATGTGAATCGTTCGGAAGAAATCACTAAATGAAAATTCAAGTTAAAGTCAACTGTTTACGTATACATACACGTATACCTGTATCAGTTGAAGACTGTTACAACGGACGTGTGTGAAGTTAGCGCAACCATTTTTAGCTCGACTGTGCCAATCCCAAAAATCACCTCAACCACACAATTCGAGATCGCTGATAATGTGCCACGACTCAGTTTCATGAGATTCAGCCTCCTTTGACCATAAAACGCAGTTCAATTTTCAAATTGGCTGCGCTGTGAATTAAGTTGGCCGAACCAATTTTTCCGACTTTCATAAAATCGGTACATCAAGCAACAAAATCCATCGCAAACGATGAAATATGTATGTCTTTTTATGTATCACGCAAAAAATTAATGAAAGCAACCAATCTTCATGTAAAAAACAAATTTTAATAACTTTTATACAATGGCGTGAAGTTAGCGCAACCAATTTTCAAATCAATATAACTTAGCACCCAAGCAATATTAATACTGTAGCACCATATGACAGGAAATCATGTGTTTTTGAAGGATGATATTTTCTGATCTAGCGAATGAATAGATACGAGTGTTTGGTCCATTCTGATGAATAATGACCTGGCACACCCGATGGTGCTATTCATTTAATGTGAAACGCTGTCTGAACTGAGTAATTTGAAGCTGAAAAGAGGTTGTGTTGGAATTATTGTGCGTTGTGTTTGTACTTTGAATTGAGTTTTGCGAGTGAAGGAGTCCGAGTTTGGTGAAACTGATGCGTGGCACATAATCAGCGACTCCAATTTCTATAAGAAAGATGCATTTCAGGAGTGGCACACTCGAAATAAAAAATGGTTGCACATGGATGGTCATTATTTAATTATAGACTTTGTCATGTGCTTTTTTTTATGTTTTATATTTTGTTATTCAAAGAGTGGATGACTATTTGATTGATTCTGATGAATATTGACCTAGCACACCCTCTGGTGCCCTTTGATGCATAACTGCTTGGGTGCTACGTTATATTTATTTGAAAATTGGTTGCGCTAACTTCACGCCATTGTATCAAAATTCAATGCTTACATGAAGATTGGTTGCTTTCATTAATTTTTTGTGTGACACAACAAGACATGCATAATTCGTTTTGTTGCTTGATGTGCCGATTTTATGAAAGTCGGAAAATTGGTTGCGCCAACTTCACAGCGCAACCAATTTGAAAATTGAACTGCGCTTTATGGCCAAAGGAGGCTGAATCTCATGAAACTGAGTCGTGGCACATTATCAACGATCTCGAATTGTGAATCTAATTCCACGGTAGTGGTGATTGCTTTGTTCTCTGAATGCCTTACTATTTCTATGCATCTTGACTACAATGCATTAGCGTGGTCCCGCTGTTGATTAACAAAGATATTTCATGCTTCACCGTATTGTCGCACTGTTTGCGGCTGACGGAAAATCATGGGTAAATCAACAAAATAGTGAATTTTGTGCTGCGCTGTGATGATATTGAACTACAACCTCACACTATAGCTTTGTCATCAAAGTTTGTTGATGAAAAATTCATTTCTGATCGCGCTGATCACGTTGTTGAAATACTAAACCGCTTTCTTGGGGTGGTCACTCTCTATTGGCCACGACTGTTCATATTGTTGTAGGCCGCGTTGTCAGTCGCTGCGCTGCACATGCTATCGGTCACTATGGAAATGACGATAAATTTTGCTGGGTGAATATAACCAAGACTTCATACAGCTTTCTTAAGTGTCATATCTTTAGTGACACATTTTGGATGACGGATCGCTCATGCGTTGCTCAAAAGTTGAACAATGTAGCCTACATAGATGAGGGAATGAGTCCATGTGAAGTCATAGTTCATTGTTTATACTAACCGGGAATTCGTTTATCAATTGCTAGCATTTTGTATCAGCTGAATGAGAGAATGAATTCTATGATGTCCACACAGCAAATTCTCCATTGTTGGTGTTAGAAGGGAAATTTGTTAATCTACTGTTAAGTTATAGGTAACTTTCATTACATTTTTCCTATTCATACACATACACCTGTTCAGCATTTCATCTGCCACCACGTGTAGGATCTCGTTCGTTTGGGCTCGAGCACTAAGGATGGGGATCGAAGAACGACTCGAATGTCTGACTCGAATGCACCACTCTAATGACTGACTTTGCACAGTAGCCTTATTATTATGTTTTATGCCTTGTGATATATACTTGGTTTATCACATAGGTGGCATTATACAACATTGCATGACATAAGCAATTTAATCAGACTTGTGTGTAATCGTAGTTGCGATTACAATTACGTAATTTTGTGATTAGTAATTTGTGATTGTAATCAATTGCATTTTTAGCTGTGTAATTGTGAAGTAGTTATAATTGCTTTTCAGGTCAACTCTGGTCACTAGCGCTCAGTTAAAAACATAGAGTAGACATATATATACTTACTCTATGGTTAAAACTATATATATTTTACTCTCCTCGTCGATGATGCGCTAAAATGGTTTGATGTGTAGTGGGTGCACAATTACTTGATCCTTTTTCAAAGAATTTTACTCAAAACCTTATTGACAAAATCTAAATTAATTAAGTACCGGTGTTTTGATATTCTTTCCCCTCTAATTGTTGATCGGAAAATGTAAATCAGAAAGCTAATATCACTCCATTTCCCCTCGGACAACAGAGGCCCGTAAGCTGTTCTAGAAGCCACTGTTAAAATCTTCAATGAAGTACATGTATGTATATCTTAGCGGACATGCAAACTAATTGCAAGCGGCATAAATTCTCCTAGATGCCACAAGTTTCGATGTTATAGTACATTCTCTTTAGTTTGAATGCTTTAGAGATGTAAGGCGAAGACATTTGGTGAAGAATACAAAGGTCATAGAGTAAGTATATATAGGTAGAGTGTCGACTCAAAAAAGTATCTGTATACAGTGAAAATTTTTATATCAAAAGATTCAGTTTTTTGCGCAGATTACGTTCCCGTGGTCCAAAAAATTATTTGAGCACTTTTGAAAAAAGTCAAAATTTGCCAATTTATATACTACCGAGATGACTCTCCTATATAAGGAGCATGAAACAAGTTGGATATCAAAAGGAATAAATATTTGCTAATGAACATCCTAACTTAGGGGAAATTAAGCTGATTGTCAAGGGAATTTCATGAACTGCATTATAATGAAAGTCTTCATGAAAAAGTCGCGATATTATTCGAGCTTTATTGGCTGAAATTTCAAGTTTTTAATTCAATTTTCACCGGCATGATTTTATGATTCACTAAATTCATGTTTCATTTCTTGAATCTGAATAGTGATGTGGACGCATTTACATCTTTCAAAGTTTAATGAAGTAATTGTATTTGATTATGTGATTTTGCTCTGCCATCTTAAGTGATTTTGCCATGTGATATCACAGGCAGGTTGCCTGTGATATGATCACGCTTAATAAAATATTCTTCAGGTTGAGCATGAAAGTAACAATAACCTTTCGAATTGATAATTTAGCAAACATTAAATCTTCAAGGCTGTCATGACACTGAGAATCTGTGAAATACAATCATTCCTTCTGCATTACAATCATGATCACTCAATTCCGTTGTAATTTCTGCAAAACTGCAAAAATTTGCATATCTCACATTTGGTGACAATTCCAACTGTATCTCCCTTGAGTTTATTTAATAAAATCGAAAGTGTACACACATTGGGAATTTAATAAATGCGGAGCTACCACTCTAACTAATATACTTACTCTATGACAAAGGTGGAAATTTAAAAACAATGCTGCAAGCGTGGTCTGCATTTCCGGAAGCAATTGTAATTAACCTTTGTGTATCCTTCCAGAAAAAGAAAGGGTGGAAAACGTTATTGTCTAAAGCAATTAAAATGTAATTGAAGTAAGGCAGAATAATTTGCATTGTAATCAATTATTTTTTTTTTTTTTTATTGAGAGAGATATGATTAATAATTGACAAGTTTGTATTTAATCAATTAAATGCGCAAAATATCCACTGCGGTATCTCCTTTAGATGTAAGTTCACTACAAGCTTCGATTGTTATTTTGTTTTCAAAATATTTATATAATTAATTTCTATATAATTATGAATATCGAAGTCATAGAATAAAACACAAATATAAAATAATTATCAAAATAATCTTTTTCAATATAAGTTCGGGTTATTGTTCTGTCACTTAGCAAAATTGTTGATTATTATAACCGACATGTTGCACGTTGACCGTTAGACGTAGACCTAAAGCTCGACTTTACATGGGATAAAAGGCTAATTATGAAGTTAACTGCAACAAAATGTTTGTGTAACTTTGTCCATCATGATCTGTCATCACATGTCGAATTTGAAAGAATGATAATCTAATTTCCGGATGGTTGGAGAATTTATGATCTATTGAATAGCACTTTCGTTTGACCTCATCAAAATTAATTGCTACAAAAATATAGCAGACCGTGAGGCACTAAATCAAAATTCGATGCTTTGGTCTGATCATCTTTAGGTGCAAAGAGTTCGGAAAGACATTATCAGTCACCAAATCTTCTTTAGTCTACTTGATGAATCATGTTGTCAAATTACAGATAATTAAAGAAAAAATATATCAAAAAAGGTGGAAGATACAAAGACTGTAATCTCGTTTGAAATTAGAAAACTTAAAATAGGCTCCATCAGTTATGAGTACAAAACTGTCTGACTATGGTAACTCCCATCTTCGATTCTATCTTTTCCATGTATAGAAATAGTCTGACATTTTCGTTGAGGTCACAAGAGCGATTTCCGAAACTTAAGCATGCAGAGATAGGGAAGTTTACCGTCGATAATAACTGTAGAAATAATACTATGTTATACTATCATCAAATTACATGAAATAAAGATCACCATTGTTTATAAGTAGGCTGCATATTGAAAAACAGCACTATAATGACATTGATGTTTTTGTCAATTGTGTGTTTATTCCTCCAATATCTTTCGCGAACTCTCTCCATGAATGTACGGCCGGAATGACAAAGTTATACAGTGAATCATACAACACAGGTGCCCAAAATAAAAAATAATCCAAAAAATATGCCCGACTTGAGACTTACATGGCTGATAGGGTTTAGGCATGTAAATAACCATGTGAAATATTTCCAAAATCCGACGGGTAGTTTTTGAGAAAAATGCAAAAAACCACTTTTTTGCACTTTTTGTCGGACCATGACAAAAAAATATGCCGAGAGCCAAACAAGACTTTTTTATTCACATGCATTCAAATGTTTGAATTTCAAATTTGAAGGAAATCGGTCGAGTAGTTTCTGCGCAAGAAGCTTTTTAATAAAAAATAAATGTTTTTTTCTTATAAGTAGTATGATGAACTCAAAACATAACTTTAAAAAATATGCCGAAGCTCTAATCAAAAGTACGTGATAATGATGAACCTGAATGCCTAAAGATTCAATTTGGACTCATTCGTACGAGTAGTTCTTGAGTTAGTCAACTTTTCTCACAATAAGTAGTGCAATAAGTAGTATACTTCAGTGCCCTAAAAATATAATTCAACAAAACATGCCCGATTCGAAATTTCTACCAGATGTTGATGAAAGTATGGTAAACAAATCACGTAAATTTCAACAAAATCGGACGAGTACTTCCCGAGATTTGGCGATGAAAACAATCGATGTAAGTGACTCTATTAACGCTTTACCACATACCCGTGAAACAAGGGATAGGCCCTACTGCAAAAAAACGGTAGGCCTACTCACAAAAACTACATAAGAAGTATTTCGTTGACTTCGCTTATGAGAAAGACAATTCAAGTTGTCATTCAGGGCTGTTCAAAAATTATCAACTTTTTCTCTTGATCGATGTCAATGGTACACTGATTAAAAAGAAACACTTTCTGTGTATGACTAGAAACATCTCTTCTTTTGCAACTCTAAAACTTTGTCATATTGTATTTAACGTCAGATAGAGACAGCCGTTGAAATGAGAAAAGGTGATCATTCTCGAATAGCACATACACTGCCTACACTACTTTCTTATTCTTTATAGCTGGTGAGGTATCGCACATGAAGTCCACCACAGCAAGGCGCAAAGCACTTTTAGATTTTGGAGACGTTTTGTATCGCTTCCACACTTCCTTGAAGTGGTGGTGCGATGACTTCATGGCTTGCTCTCCAGTCCAGGCTAATCCTGGGCTTTCAAATGGACAAAAAACTGTCCAGAATCATTAAATATTGCTCCACATGTGAAATCATGTGGATCTTAAGAAACGGCATCAGTCCTGTTAGCCGGAAAAATCAGGGAGTCGTGAAGAGCTTCCATCCAACCATCCTTTCGAATAATGCCTCCACATGCCTCCAGAAACCTCGCGTAGTGCTTCAATGCATTGAAAGCAGAAGTGCGAGAAACACAAACCGGGAACTTATCCAAATTGTTCAGGATAGCATGTGCTCCCCTACCTTCAAATGTATGGCCATGATAGGGTGAACGCATTGCTCCAATTTCCCTCAAAAGAGTCTCAACCACTTCACTCTTTTCATCGCTCAAGGAAGCAGTCATCTTCTCGTACAAATGCTGCACGATTCCGAGAGTCAGGTGAAGGATTGGCAAAGCACACTTGTATAATATTGGCATCTGTCCTTCGAAATAGGATTCGGAAATGCAGTTGCGGCATTCAGAAGCGTTCAACATATTATCCGCGGTATTGCGTCTGGAAACGTTCGAGATTCTCTTTATGATCATCTCCAGTGCGCAGGGAAGCGTCCGCCTTACAATCAAAGCCGTCACCACTTTGCCAGCAGCAGAAAGCACAAGGAAATTTTGCATTTCCTGTCGACATACCTGCAAGAAGCTGCAGACATTTTATAACTGCGCTGAGCATAGTCGTGAATCTCTGATTCTCAAAGAAAGTCACGAAAGGTTCCAAAGTCAGCAGTGACAGCAAGTTATGTCTAGATTCAGACACCTCAGCCACAGTGTATGCAGTGTATGTGCTATTCGAGAATGATTACCTTTTCTCATTTCAACGGCTGTCTCTATCTGACGTTAAATACAATATGACAAAGTTTTAGAGTTGCAAAAGAAGAGATGTTTCTAGTCATACACAGAAAGTGTTTCTTTTAATCAAGTGTACCATTGACATCGATCAAGAGAAAAAGTTGATAATTTTGAACAGCCCTGAATGACAACTTGAATTGTCTTCTCATAAGCGAAGTCAACGAAATACTTCTTTATGTAGTTTTTGTAGTAGGCCTACCGTTTTTTTTTGCAGTAGGGCCTAATCCCTTGTTTCATGGGTATGTGGTAAAGCGTTAATAGAGTCACTTACATCGATTGTTTTCATCACCAAAATCTCGGGAAGTACTCGTCCGATTTTGTTGAAATTTAGTGGTTTTTTTTGCATTTTCTCAAAAACTACCCGTCCGGATTTTGGAAATATTTCACATGGTTATTTACATTGCCTAAACCCTATCACAGCCATGTAAGTCTCAAGTCGGGCATATTTTTTTCGATTATTTTTTATTTTGGCCACCTGTGACAAGAGAGTACACTTCACGGTGGACAACATCGGACTCACCATCACATAATTGACGAGACAATGCGGTGGCACTATGTGATGACACAAACTGATTACTTGGAATGTTCAACAATAGTGAGCAATTAAGCAGTGATAAGTTGCGGAAGACAAAACAGGACCATGGAGGACGTGGAACGTGACTTTTAGATACACTAATTTGGATGTAATATATGATATATACAAAATTGATTCTAATACTGATAAGAAAAGCACACAGCTATTTACAACAGGGCCACATGAGAGGATACCCGGCAGTACTGTTGGACGGTTGGTAATGTTGACTTGGGGTTGGGTTCCACCACAGAGATGGATTCGCCTGTCGCGGCTGACCAGGCAACGCAGACAAAACAATTTATCACTCTGGGACCGCGAGTCAAACGAATTAATTGTACGCAATGCAGCCAAAATATCTTACATTTAACTAGCTCTTTTATACAGCCTATCATATCTCACCCACTGAGATTTTTTTGCTGAAATATGAGATAATTGATTTACAAAATGGAAGTAGGCATGGTTGTGTGTGCTTGGGTAGAGGGCTACTTGAGGGTCGAATTCTGAATCTAAATTTCTTAGATCTAGGGCGAAAAACCTGTAGCTAGACATAAAAGTCTACCTATGCGGCAGCATTTATAAACCGACGTATTATGACTTCCACATGAATTTGCCTGTGAAATATCAAAATGCTCATGCCGTTAATCAATTTTGTCCCCAAGTTGTTCGTTGTAGGAAACAGGTTCGTGCATATCTGATTATATATGTCTCGGATAATTGTTTTCAACCAAATTTGGCTAAAATAATTCAAGAGCTGATGGATTTAGCCAACCTGCAATTCTGGGAATCTTTGTGTCGCAGTTTTGAACCACTGAACAGTAGGTTTATAATTTGTGGACAGAAAATCATGACCCTCAGTCCGCGAGGGTCGTGATAATCACCACCTCGCAATCTGAACAAAGATAATTGTGATTTTGCTGGTTTTCGTATTCATATTCTTCTTGAGATGCACGATGCGCTGTCATTGTGATGCTATATTGATGCCCAGCGGTGATCGGCGAACGACGTTGCTTCTCGTACATAAAAACCGGATGTGGCGAACAAAACCACGAAGCTAATTATTCTTGACCTGATTGCTTTTTTCAAATTCTGGATGTAGCGGTTGATGCTTCAGAAGCCTTAATGAAGTTGCTACAAGTCTATAGGCTAGAATGTGCAAACACACATATCTTGAGACATAGGCCAGAATGATAATTGGCTGCATGCGACAGATGATATTTTTCCGGTCAATGCACTTTGCAAGCAGTAGAAACAAAGAACAGCCAAAACAAAATTTTATTCCTCGTCATTTGACAATATGTATCTGCTTTCAAGCGCACTATTCACACGAGTGCATATTTGTTTTGTTGCTTGTGGACTTTATAATGACATGAAATTTGTCAGGAATTCATAATACGAGTTAGGATGTTTCAAAAATGTCAATAGAATTTCATTTTGTTGTTTAATTAAAATGGTTGCTTCTAATTTTTTGATGAGGTGGTGAGTCATCCTTGGGGATGACTTACGTAAAAATCAGACCTCCCCTCAGGGACTTAAGCTAATTTTATCAATAAGCATGCCAACTAAATGCGCACCCCTTGGTATAGGGGGGGGGGATGGGCCACATTAAACCGTGGAGCACATTGAACCAGCCTTTTCTCCGAAATACAAATAGTGGAAACTTTATGCTTTAAGAGATTGCTTCTTGTTACAAAAATTAAACATTATTTCTGTTAATTTCAACCGTTAATGCTCCCCATCATTATTTTCACAGGATTTCCCAAAATTTAACATGAGAAAGTAAAATTCAGAAAATCAGAACTTTTGTTATAAAATAGACAAAACCATGCGTATATTTTCATAGACAGCATTATTCTTAAGTATGCTTTTTTTTTATCAACTGTTCACATTAGCAAAAAAATATTTGAGTGCAGAGAGGGGGGGGGGGAGGGGCAGCGACATTTGCACACAAACACGTTTTTGAAAAATTTACTGTATGTGGAGCACATTGAACCAGCCAAGATGGGGCACTTTGAACATACTCATATTATGTTTCATTGACTGAACGAAGTGATTTTAAAGTTCTGACATGCAATTATTATACGAGCTTACAAGTTCGTAAGCTTACAAATTGGTCAACAATCCTATCAAACTAACTAGGCCCCTAATTAATTTGACATGGACACTTCCAAACTTGACATACTCTGGCCTTAGGCTGCAACTCGTGTCAATCACAGGTACCTATACGTGTATTCTACATTACAGTGCGCGACACAAGTATTAAAAATTGGCATAAATATACGGACACGTACATTTTTCAACACCTTCTAAATTTTTTTTTTTTTTTATTTTTTGCTACTAAGAAATATCGACAAATTTATAATCATCTAAAAAGAAAAATTTTTCGGATCTATCATTTAATTGATTTTGTTGAATTAATTGTTTTTTGAAATTGCGGTTCCTAGAGGCCCATAAACCCGAAAGCCCCAAATTTTCTTTGACTTGTTTTGGACAAGCACATAATCAATTTGAAACATTCTCCTTGTAAATATTTCAAAACCGTCCACAAGATTTGCCTATCCGAAAAATATATTTGACAGTGTTTTCTTCGAAGTTTATAGGCAATAATTTGAAAGTATTATAGATAGAAAATTGGACGATTTTTTCATTTTCAGAATATTTCTTCGAAGGGCTTTAGGCATTATTTATTTGTCAAATTAACCCAACAAAAGGCAGAACAACCCTTGTTATGATTAAATACTGTTCACCAGTTAGTTAACAGCGTTATTTCTGTCATTATCGCAACACATTCTGAAAATGAAAAAATCGCCCACATTTTCAATCAATACTACTTTCAAAATATTGCTATAAACTTAAGAAATCTCTTTCAAACTATCTATTTTACTGAATAAATGTCACCATTAGTTAACAGCGTTATTTCTGTCCATTAAATCGCAACACATTCTGAAAATGAAAAAATCGCGCCACATTTTCTAACTATACCTACTACTTTAAGTACATTAAGTCTAATACAGTTGAAAAATAGAGTAATGAAATGTGCCCACTGGGTGATTCCAATGTGCCCGCACAAATGGCAAGAACTTACTTTATGATTGACCCACTTCGGAAAATAAATTTTAAAATCAAATTGAGAGAAAATATGTCACAGAAACGTCCTTCAACTTTTCAAACCGGGTTTGATTTTAGTATCATTTTTGATACAGAGTATTCAAACTATCGGAAGTTCCAAAATCATGTTCAATGAACGTGTCCCCACCCTCCCCTACAGTATAGACTGCTAACAAACTTTGGTCACGCTCACTATCAAAATTGGGCAATCCCCATGTGAATTCTATCTCTTTAATGATTGAACCACTTTTCTGGAACAAAATTTAAAATTTCAAAATTGTGAGAAAAAATTCACAGAAACGTCCACCAACTTTTCATCCCGGTTTTGATTTAGTTCATTTGATCAGTGTATTCAAACTATCGAGAAGTTCAAAATCAGCACGTCAGTCAACCACATGACGCCACGCTTTCTGGCAGCTGTTTTCACTTCTCTCTCTTCTGTCATTGTTCCGTGTGCGCTAGAAAGCTAAGTTCTCATTTGCTATGCCTTCGTCAGCAAAATAGAGAGAGAAATTTGTGTTGCTTCGTGGATCAAGTTGTGCCTCTTATTTCACACAGACCATCTTGATTTCTTCAAAAGATATCAACTATATTATTCTTGTGATTCACTAAGAAAGAACCAGAAGAAGAGTGGATACGAAAGAAGATAAAAAGAGAGAAGTTTTTTGAAATAATCCGAGATTCTTTCAAGGATGTTGACGCAGCATTTACCTGTTTTTCGAGAAAAAAAGATTTTTAAGTGTTTCATCGTGCATCTCGTCATTGATTAAACTCATTGCTTTCGTGAAAATGACACATCGGAATCTTTCTACGCTGCTATATTTCGCAAGGAGAAGTATTCAGCGACTGAAGTTATTTTCTAATATGAATTATACAAATTCGTGAAGAGTTAAATGCGACTCTACAAATAAAGTTTTTCTCGTTTCATTGGACATTACTGATCAAATTAATTCAAATTTCAAAGACTATCCAAACTAGCAATTCTTCTCTATCAATTTACTTGTTGTGATGATGAATTTTTGCTCATCTTGAAGATTTATATTGATCTTGAAAAAGAGGAGGAACAGGAAAGAATAGCAGAATCCATATTTGATTCACCAATGTGCAAACAAACATGAACAACAACATGCGGCAACATACTGGACTCTACGCAGAATTAGCAGACTTGCAAACGTGAAATTCTACTTCATAAGTAACAAGTAGTAAAATGTCTAGTTGCAATCTTATTTGAGTTGGAGATCTGAATAGTGACTATGGTCGTTGTCAATTTGGGTTTCTCGTTTTCATTTTAATGTTTGGACTCTACTTCTTAAGTATCAAGTTGAGTAACGTATTTATTGCAACCTTTTTAGTTGGCGTTGGAGACTGAAAAAGTGAGCATGGTGACGCTGTCAATATTGGATTTTTGTTTCATTATAAAATGACTGACTTCTGGATCGAGTTCTTTAGAATTATTATGGACACAGAAACAAGAACAACGGAGTTTTTGATCTGTAAAGGAAATCCGCACATCCAATTGGGAATATTAGAATTTTCTTTCTGGTCGCTAATGAGAGACGAATTACATATTGATCAAAATAAGCCAAACAGGATCCTCAGTTCCCGGACAAGTTTCAACTGTAAATTTCATAACGAATTTCCATACGTCAGACCAAAAAGGCGTACATTGGTTCAGCAGGTATCTTTAGTAAAAACGGATGGATAATTATTATTTTTGACTCATACGGGCTTCCACTACGAATGAAGTTAAAGAATTACTGTGCAATGGAATTTATAATACATTTCAAATTCAAAAACCGGGAACAACTTTATTGTGGTCAATTATGTCTTTATGTTTTTATTTAAATTGCAAGGAAGGAGTGCCATTTCTTAGATATTATGTTAGAGTTGAATCATTATAATAGCTGATAGACTTCAAAGAATCACTGCGTTTGTAATTCTTTTTTGATAAAAATCGGTCCTCTGATATCCTCATTATCTAAATCTGTTGATTTCGTAAGTAATCGGAGTAACTTTGATTTATTTTACCAAACTTAAAATTATCTCTTTCGCCTGTATCGGACGAAGCCTTTTTCAAATTGTATTCTTTTACTCAAATATTCTAACTCGGATCACCATTTTTAAATTTCGGGCTTAAAAGTTTCTGCAAAATTCTGATTCTCTCATTCGACATTATTCTCGATTATTTTCTTTCGTTATTAAATCAGGGTCTTCCAGAGAAGCATTCTTTGGGGTTTCTTCAATAACAGAATGAACTTTATTATCTGTACTGCTCTACAATTCCTGGTAATATCTTCAACATTTCTGATTTCTTTGCACTCAGTAAATTCTTGTATAATTTATTTTTTAACGTCCGATTGTATATTTCTGAGTCACTGCGGCCTTCCCTGCTTTTTCAGGTTGGAATAACACAGTTTCTAATAGTGGTATCTGAAACTTGTCGGTATAAATTCCGACCCTTTATCAAAAAACAATTTTTTTTGGTTTCTCTTACTGTTCTTAAAGATTACTTCAAAACGCATATGTAATGATAGACCACTTTTATTTTGTAAAGGCTTTACACAAGGTATAGTGTATATAAATCTATAACGGTCAATGTGTACTTTAAACCTCCTTCATCGGCATATGAATAAAGTATCTGCACTCAAAATATCATTCTGTATTATAATTACTTTTTTACTTTCAATAATATTTAGGGCTATCTGTATTCCTTGTGCGATTTCAGGACGCGTAGAGTTCGAGCGTTGATTCAGACAGCTTTGCTGTCGTTAATTTAACCTGGCGAATAAAATTTTAGCTTGTTAAGCTTTCTTAAACAAACTTTCTTTCATTTTTTTCTCTATTGTAAGGATTGAATACTATCTAATTCTTGAATCATCTTCTTATCGAGCTTCATGTCGATAAACTTAGTCCATGATTTCGATAAGCCAATCATGCTTGTAAGCTGCGGCTCTATCTATTATTGGTTCTTCACCTGGTTTTGGATTATTATTCTAGTAGTCTTATCTTAATCGAGTTCTGGACCGGTATTGTAATGACCAGGTAGATGTTTTTCTTGTGATATTTACTCCAAATAAATCCAGGAAAGTTCTTCTAATGTGTTTTGTATGTCACCTCCAATTTTTTTGCTGACAATTTGAGTTTTTATTTTGTTTAATAGATAATTTACTAAATCTAAATTAGCAAATTTTATTTAATTAAATTTTTTTGGAAATTTGTTTGAATTCATTTTAAAAGATAAATAAAAGTTTTACCCGATTCGGTCAAAAGGTCCTCAGGTTTACTAACCTATAGATACCAAAGGGGTCCAGAGGTTATTACTTCATCATACTAGGACTTAGATATATTCCAGAAACCTCTGTAGTTTCTTTAATTTCAATTAAATCATCAACATTGTGGAGAATATTTTTAAGAACTCGTTTTCCTTCATCAATAATTTTTTTAAATTACTAATAAAATTTCTACTATTCCGTCAACCCTAGCAACTGTCTCTAACTCTGTATTATGACGTTTTTGTTCTTCCTAATTCTGCTTCTTGATTTTTTTTATTTTTTGCTTGGACAATACCAGCTGTCCCACCTGCAACACTTCCTGCGCTGCTATGCCACCTATTATTAGTGGAATTAATGGGAGAATCCCGCCATTCTTTTCTTCTTGTAATTGATTATTCTCTATCATTGGTTTACTTATGTAATACTTTTTTTTGTTAATCGTAATAGTTTTAGGGGTCTTTTTGTCAACAATATTACGTAAGTTTAATTCAAAACAGTTTTATTATTATTACTTTTCGCTTGCGACATTTTTAATAAAAAAATTTTAAATTAGGAAAAATTTTTAATCTATTCTAGTTATGAATCAAATTTTAAGTTACCAAAATTTTATTCTATTCTAGTTACAAAATTTTTAAGTTAAAAATTTAA